>JAKWJA010002495.1:24210729-24609337 GCA_027704765.1 Solanum habrochaites | reverse complement strand
CCTTCTTTAGAGAAACAGATCTGCTTCATTCATTCATACATACTTGCAATTTTTTATTCTTTCATATACACTGCAATCACCAGGCATCCTACACGAATGTAGTTTAAAACTCGTCTCATCGGGTTTGATGTGCAACTGACCAACAACTAACCTAGCTCTACCTCTTGATGTATCCTCTCCTTACACCTTTGATATCGTTCATTTAATCATGTGCATCATTTGAGGCTAGCCTCATTCATTCTTTAGGAAACTTAACTTTAACCGACATAGATAAGGTGAAAATCAGGAAATCCACTCTCTCCCCCACACTGAAAAGAGGTGGAATCACTGGCCAAACTAACCTAAAACATGCTAGCGTACATGGGAATTGAACCCCGCTGGATCCCTATATTGACAGTATAGGTTCAAAGACTAGGAGATATAAGTATACCCTTACTTGGCATGCCATACAGTATCATCTCATGAGAGTTACGCGAACCTCCGCCCTTCCCAAAAAAGGCATCACCGCTCATAGTTAGCCTATCGGTGCTCAGTATAATGTTCCATTACATTCAACTAATACATCATGGAAGCTTAATGAACATCAGGGATTACTACCTGACTTATATCGATCCTTGCTTCAGGTTGATAAATTCCTTAACCTTAGTTTCTCTCATCTCCCTAGGATAGAATCTCTTTTGAAAAACAATCTTTAACAGCTCCCAAGTGACTGGAACTCCGCCCAATGCCTTGCTATCTTTCAACATCTTGCACCAAGAATGTGCAACATCCTTGAAGTCATAGTATGCCAGCTCAGCCTTCTTAGTATCTGTTGCCCACATGGCTACCAAAATCTTAACGGAAACCTCGCACAACTCCTGGGAGTTTTGTATGAAATTTGGGACCTATAAATATTAAAGATGCATCCCTCGTGAAGTCTCGCAGCCTTTCAACAATGCTACTCACTGGTGGGTTTTGAACATTCTGGCGGTTAACCTGGGAAGTCATGGACTAAGCTTTAATGGTGATGGCCTATTCCATCTGGGCCAGATATGCCCTCACCTCAGCATCAGTCAACCCAACAGGGTTACATGCATACTAACTTCTTTAGCTGGAGCTTGGGGTGGAACTTTATTGTCCCCAGCAGCTGCTACTCCTCTCCTCTGACCAATACCTCTCCTAGTTTTCATTCTCTATAAACAAAAGGATTTGAGTTAACATTCTCATAAACCAAGAGGTCAACATTATGAAAGGCCGATAAGATCAAAGAAGGAAAATTTTCCTACTCATCAGCAGTCTCTATTTGCAAGGATATTATCACTTCACTACCATTACATAGAAACTAGTCAATGTGGTTGAGGAAAATTATATGTCCTGTAATTAACGTACGGCCTCTGATACAAAATTGTGCACGACGGAATTAGACCCAGACGACGAACCGCGTCCGTTTGCATTATCAGAGTCGCAGACAAGCCTACATACGTCATCTACTTCAATGTGGTTTAATTTTTGCGAAAAGTTAACTTTGTTGTTTTTCATTCGTTTGTAAGACTGCGCTTAAACCCATAATTGTCACAATCAACCATCTAACATTAAGATCATCAAATGAAAGAAAAAGTTCATAGTTACATTAAATGTATACTTGCAAAAACGATACCAATGCAAAATCTAAAATGAAGTGAGAAATGTAACACTAGTGGAACATGCTCCACTAGATAAGGCCTACATCTAAGCTAGATAATAACACTAGAGAGACTTGAAAGCATAAGGGCCTATGAAATCCGACTGAACATCCATGCCACTGACACAAAACTGTATCAGTCGTCTGCTCAAGAACAGAACAGAGCGTGTGATCACTAATTTAAGATCTACCCCGCGCACTTGCACCTAGCCACCACTTTGACTGTTACTGTCACCAAAAAATAGCAATCACTGTATGGAAGTATACACATTTGTAGCTCAGAATGGGGTTTATGCATACACACCATTCCCCTGCTGGGCACAGAATATCTTTTTCCTAACAACAGGTATTTATGGAAAGTCAAGTCAGTGGACTTGCAATTTGCATTATGGAAAGTCAATTGACCTTCTGCAATTTGGATTTACAAGTCATGCCATTAGTGCAATATTCATCATCAAACTTTATCATTTTGCAAACTGTACATAACTATTTCACACTATCTTTCACTATTCCTTATGATTTTTTCATATGCCATGAGATATTAGGATCATGGACTTTAGATTAGGACTTCCCAAAATGAGGACAAACATATGGGACCTCAACTACGGAGCCTTCTTTAGAGAATACAGAGTCTGCTTCATTCATTCATACATACTTCATTTTTTATTCTTTCATATACTACTGCAATCACCAGTGATACCTACAATGTAGTTTAAAACTCTCATCGGGTTTGATGTGCAATGACAAAAAATAACCTAGCTCACCTCTTGATTATCCCATCCTTACACCTTTGATATCGTTCATTTCATTATGTGCATCATCTGAGGCTAGCCTCATTCATTCTTTAGAAAACTTAACTTTAACCGACATAGATAAGGTGAACATCAGGAAATCCACTCTCTCCCCCACACCGAAAAGAGGTGGAATCACTGGCCAAACTAACCTAAAACATGCTAGTGTACATGGGAATTGAACCCCGCTGGATTCCTATAGTTGAACAGTATAGTGTTTCAAAGACTAGAGATATACAAGTAGACCCTTACTTGGCATGCCAGGCAGTCTCATCTCATTTACTAGTTACGGAAAACCTCCGCCCTAAAATCCCGATAAACGGACAATCACCGCTCATAGTTAGGCGCTATCAGTGCTCAGTATATGGCCATTACACTTCAGCTAATATCACATGGAAGTTTCTATCATGAGCACATCATAGCTCATTAGATGATTTCTTTATCTCATCATAGTATTACGTAATGCATTAACTTCAATACTTTTATTAGAGTATATTATAGAGACCTGGACTTTGAGTTAATTTATACTCTCATAGATGAGGAATTTTTGTAACATTTACCTTAGGATAATTTGAGATTGTTAGTTAGCTTTCACAATTAGCCTCTCACTAAGTTGTAAACACACATTAATTAAATTTAGGCACATTGCTCTTCATATTACTCACCTTTTACATAAGGTTCGTATTTAAAATCATAATGTCAATGCACTTCTCATTTTAGTTTGTTTCACAATCTTACTTAATCCTTCTCAGGTTTTATAACGTCATTTCATCATATACTTATTATGGCCAATTAGTTTTAAATTTATGTAGACTGATGAGTCGTAAAACATAAATACAAGAGATTCCTTCTAGTGTTCTAAGTGTTCATGTGTTTACCCAGATTATTGGTACAAGACTTATGCATCTTGTAGATTATTCAAGACTATTGATTTTGTCTTTTAGAGGGAGCAGTCCTTAAAGTATTACTTATGTATACTTATTGTCATACGGTCTGGGGCAATGGACCCGACTTCGACACCCCTTGGACCACACTTAGTTAATTTTCTTTCACCTAATTTTGTATTTACATTTCGGTTTGGGGAACCCGATTTCGAATCCACTCACTGACATTATTTTTCCTATCCTTTTCCCTCCCCTCACTTAACCTTGAGCATTTTAAGCATTAGGTCATCCGGGATCGAATCACCATAGCAACATTCATTTATTTCTCTTTTTTCCTAAGTTTTTCCCATGTTGTCCGAGAGGAGGTGGGTTCAAATACCACTCCTGTCATTATTATTTGTTAAAAATCTCTCCTTGTCTCCTCCTTCAGCCAAGAGGTGGTGGGTTCGAATCCCAGTCCTCCCATCATATTCATTAATTTAAAATTACCCTTTTACTCTCTTGTTTGGCCGAGAGGTTGTGGGTTCGAATCCCACACCTCTCATTTTTTTTGTCTGATTTCATGTAGTGAGGTCTTGTGTTCAATCCTCACTGACCTTACATGTTTTAAATTTATTTATAAACTTCTCAAACTTTAAGTATTCTGGCCGAGAACCTCATCACTATGTTTTGTAAATTTTATTAAATTTTCTAGCTTTTATTTAACAACATTCATAAGTTCGTTATGTGGTTTTATAACAATTTTTTACGCGCTTTTAGGTGTAGATTCATTGTTGTTTTAGCTTAGATTTTTTCAGTTAAGATCAGTCACCTTACACTTCATTTAAACATCACAATTTACACATCTTATGCCCAGTAATTACAATCATCAAACACACCATTTAAAGACTTCAAAATGGAGAACAACAACAATCATTTTACACATTAAACCACATCATTTTCGGCTGACATCATTGAACATGCTTGCTATTTACAAAAACCAAATCACAAAGAACATCATATTTCACACTTATCTACCAGAAATCATACCAAAACATAATTTCTAACCTAATGTAGGTTGAAACTGGAAGTAGACTAGGGACAAGGAAGTCATAATAAAGGGGAAAACTCTAGTTTCATAGATTGAATTTTTTAGAAAGAAATTTAACTTGGAGAAAGGATTCCAAGAGAGAAAACCTAAACGTGGTTGTAGCTTTCCACACCTTCAAAGTGCTACCCAAATCCTCGACTAAACATTCAACACGATCCCGTTGAGAAGATGATGTAAAATTTTTGTTTCTTAAGTTAGCTTGCTTGTTTGTATATTTTTTTGTATGTTCTTTGAGTGTAGAGAACTTTTGATTATTTTCTAATGTTTTTTCTTTCTGTTTTTGCAATAAAAAAATCAAAATGGAAGAGAGAGAGAGAGAGGCTTAGGTGTCTGAGAGAGTTTGTGTTAGATAGTGCCCCTTAAAACTAGGATAGTTTGAAAGACTTAGTCAATTTTATTTAATAATTAATAATTAATAACTAAAAATGTGATTTCCCTTTTTTTTTAATCAGAAATTAATTAAATAATATTAATTTAATTCATTGCTTCCATCTAGGTTTGAAGTCGGGTGGAGCAAGACTTTTACTCTTAGAGCCCATTTTTGAAAATCTAACCCAAAATACCCCTCCACCTTATTAATTAAATAATTATATATATATATTTAGGGTAATTATGATATTACACTTATCTTTTTCAAAGATCATTTTACCACTAGACCCTCAAAGCTTATAATATTCCTCTTTTTAAGTCCGGTAAAGACTCATCCAGGTAAATCTTTATATTCGGGAGCCCTATCTGGGTGGACCCAACCTTCCCTAGCTCAACAAAATCCCCAAATTAGCTGTCTTGGATGTTGAAAAGGTTCAGAGGCGGGGTTCTACACCCATCAATCTGTGTGAAACCATTCTAATCGTAGGCATTCTACACACATTAAGAATTACTAATCTTATACATTTTTACGGCTGTTACACTCTTCTAAAGTTTTGATTACTCTACAATTTTTATGTTACACTATGAATCACGATGTTATGTTATGAAAATATGTATGATGTTTTTATGTGTATATGATGGTGTACGAACATGTTAAATATTAGATCATGATAAGACTACGAAAATGCAAGCTATTATATCCTCTTGTATGCTTTACACAAGATGACTACTTTATGTTAATCTCACATATAAAGGGTTGCGATGAAAGGAAATTATTATTTAATCCTAAAATCCCTCATTATGATGTTTATACAGGGAGTTAACCTCCTATGACCTATGATAAGTTTATGATTAAAGAAAACTTAAAGGTTATTTCAAGAAAAGAGAATTTAGCTAAGCACGGATGGACTAGATATGATAAGTGTCCCTTTCCTAGTGGAAGGTACGTTCACAATGATTCTCATGATATTGAGGCTTCCATGTAATGTGTAACTATGGTTCTATAGAACATCTACTAGTTATTGAACTATGTTTCCACTATAGGATACAAGCTAATGGATGCACCTAGAGAGCTATTTCATGTAGGTTCTACTTTGGCAGGTATACCACCTCTTTTCGGTGAGGGGAAGACACCAGATTCCATGTTTATATAACATCGTCTATGTCGGTAAAGGAGAATGTTCCCTCATATAAAAAGAAAGACAAGTAAGTGAACGTTGAATAGGGTGACTTGATGAGTTTGCTTAGTATAGGTAGGGGTATGAGACTCTACCTAGACATTGCACAAGTTGACTCTAAGGGATGTCATAGGAGATTGTTCTTATGTAATATGATAATATAAAAGGTATGATGATTACAATACATGATGTTACTCTTGTCTAATGTTGGCCATTATGATGAATAATTTACTATATTATATTGTTATATGAAGTGATGACTACTTATGTTACAAGTTACATAAATCTAAGCTTTACTTATGGCTCCTATCTTTTCTACTTGGTTGTTTGGAGTTATGGGGCTTCACATGGCCTTTTCACTATTGGTTTGGGATGAGATCATTGGTATGTGTTTTTGTATGCTACATTATATGATCCCTTGAATGTGAAAAGTTAATATGACTATGTGGTAATGTGTTTTCAATTATGATCATTATTTAAGGTTATGGAATCCCTAACTTGTAAATAACATATGGTATGTATATTGAGTACTTTCACATGAATTAGCATATTTTCTAATGAAATGATAAATGATCCTTTTTCATTCATGTCGTTATGTGTTTTGTGAGTATACCCATACTTAGTATATGTGCCTTACTAACCCCATTTTTTAATATTACTACAACTGCACGTTCCGGCCATTGAAGTTTAAGTAGGTTGATTTGACAAGTTTGGAACTCTTTCTCCAAGTCTTGGTAGGTTCTGATGTTCGGGGATTCTATCTTTCATTTTCCAGCTTTATGAAGACATTAGTAGAATTTAAGAGTGTTAGCTTTCCATTTTTGTTCTTTGGACTCTTTTGTATTAAGGACTTTATGGCATACTAACTATGATTGGATAAGTACAAAATTGTACTCTTTAGATGGTTTTGATATGTGAGACATATTTCTAGTTATCGTATGTTTATATGTATACTTAGTATAAAGTCTAACTATAATTTAATAGTATGTTAAAAGTTTTAATTTTCCCGCTAAATTTGACTATATGATTATGATGAGATCTAAGAAGAGACTTGTCTGCGACCTCTGAGAGGTTAACAACGCCTCTCTCATCCGGGGTGTACTCTCCAGCTGTGAAAAACTTGGGATCAGACCATGAGGATAAATATCCTCAGGATCAATTTTTCACTAAACCACGTTACCTAGTGTCTTGTTCATGGTTGTGAAGCACTCCACAATTATGAATGTGAGGCTATGTGATGATTAGGAAACTTCTATTTTGTTGATACTCCTATGTCGTGCCTTTAAACCTTTGAGACTATGTATCTTTTGGGCGTATGATTCATTTGTTGGCAGATTTATTCCAAGGGAACAAAGGGAAGCTAAAGTAGATGAATTCATAAACCTTCGTCAAGGAGGTTGATGGTTCATGCTCAACAAGTTGAGGAAAGTCGCCTAATGAAGAGGAATAGGGAAGCTAAGAAGGTAAATTCTTTTGAAGGCGGTTCTTCTAAGAGTAGGCTTGATGTTTAAGGCAAGCCTAAGTTTAAGAAGAAGTTATCAAACCAATTTCTTCTAATTTATCAAAGAATCGCAATGAAAGAGGTTCTATTCCTAACCCTCAAGAGGGGAAAAATGTTGATCCACCAAAAGAGAGACGAACTTGTGGTAAGTGTGGTAAGAAACATGCAGGGGAATGTCTTTTTGGGACTAATAGTGGCTATGGTTGTGGCAAACGTGGCCATATTTTGAAGGATTTCCCTAATGTGAGAACTCGTGGTAAGGGTAATATCCAAGATCAACCAAGCGGTCCTAGATTTGAAACTCCAAAAAGGAACCGTTTCTATGCACTCAAGGCTAGGGGTGAACAAGAAAGATCTCCCGACGCAGTGACAGGTATGTTACAAGTTTTTTATGTTAATTTATATACATGGCTTGATCAAGGTTCATATGTAAGTAAATAATAGTACCAACTAGAGTTTTGAAAAAATGCCTCCTTACTCGATTCTTGCACTTCTTTGAAACATGTATGCATATGTTTTCTTGATATTTTGTTGTTTTCTTAAGAAGAACGATAGCATGGTATATCTTTGATGCATTTTGAGCTTATGATAAGGTTGAGAAGGAAGTTCCTCATTACATGTTATGAATATGTAGCTCTTATATGATTATGCATCATGAAATAAGTACTAAGTCTAATGATACGTTATGTGCTTGTTGTGCTACTAGTATTGAGTTTATTTCCTACCCTCCAAAATATATTAGTGTCATTCGCGGACGAATGTTCCTAAGGGGGGATAATGTAACAATAGAGAAAATGTATTTGTCTAGTGTAGAGTCTATTAGGTTATAAGAATCTGTATTTGGGTTCATTGACATCCTAATGCCCAATATTGAGTAATATTGGGCATGTTAGAGAATATTTGCTTAAAGGTGTTAGCAAATTTCTATGTATTAAAAAGTAACTTAAAATACAGTTTGATGTTTAGTCAATTTCTATGTATAAAGATGTACTTTGATGTTCAAATGCTCCAATCTAAGCTTGTTTAGGAATTGTACCTGCAATGAAGAGCCTAAGCAAAAATATTAATTTCTTAGTTGTACACATTAGGGACGAGGCATCCCAGTGTCAAGCCTACGTACCATAGCACATGATAATTTACAATGATCAAGTAGATTAAGCAGTGCCCATGGACATAGTGAGCATCCTTGGACAATAAATGTGCAGAAAAACATGTGCCAATAGATGTGCTAGAGACCAAGCGACCAAGCCCCAACCGAATTCGGTTAGGGCGGTTAGGGGGTAGGCGTGTGTGCGGGTTAAGACTGATGGGGCCTATCTTCCTAACCAGTCCTAGGCTCTAACTAACTTACTTAACTAACTAACTCACTAACCTAGGATTAACTAAAATAAACTAACTAGTGTACCCGAAATCCTAAAACCTAACCGGGTGACATCAACCGGGTAACTAACTAAAAAAACATCCTAGTATCTAAGCTAGGATGGTCCAAATGGGTTGATTATGGTAAAAGTGACTTAGGGGTACTTTATAAATTACCCTAGGTCACTTAATTAATTAAATTAGCAATTTAATTTATTAATTAAAAATCCTAGTCAAAGGCGAAACCCTTAAAAAAATATAGATTTGGCTAGGTCAAATGCTCTCCTATTTTTAGTCAATTTAGGAGGGGTGTTTTGGTAATTTATGTGGAGGATCTTTTGGGTAATTCATGGGACGACTATGTATGTTTATTAGGTCAGTTTTAGACCACTTTTACAAGTCCCAAATCAGATCAAACGAAAATTCTCAAATCTCTCAAGAACGCTCTATTTTCATAACTCTATTGAAAAATAAGAAAACCTTGAGGAAGCAGACGAAGGTTGCGAAGTTTCCAATAAGATTTTCGTGGATTATTCATATATAAGGTGGGTGTTTAACTATTGGGATTAATTTCCCCAAGATATCCTTTCAAGTTAATTTTTCAAGAAAATCAATACTAGGAGTTTTATTCTACAAAACGGATTTTCTTACTAACACTATATTTATGATTTTGTAACGAAAAGTAAACAATTTCTTTGAATGATTTGACACAAATTGTCGAGTATTTGATTAATAATGTTTGAATGTTGTGTGATGAATGATCCTTATTTAAGTGATGGTTTCGGATGGGATGTTTATAGTATCTGATAATGTATAATTAGGGTTGGAATTTAAGGTTTTAATGAACCCTTGAACGACCCTTTTCCCTCCTCCTATGCTATGCACTAATATTGTACATGATTTGATGAAATGTTCTTGATTATGTTATTTAGTATTTAACTAAGTATGATTATGAATATTGTAAGATGAATAAGGTTCTTGGAAGCAAGAGGTAAGTCTTCTAAAGTTTTTATTACCCTATAATGTTTATGTTAGCCTATGAATCACGATTTTATGTTATGAAAATATGTATGTGTTTTTATGTGTATATGATTGGCTATGAACATGTTAAATATGTGATCATGATAATACTACAAAAACGCAAGTTATGATATCCTCTTGTTTGCTATACACAAGATGACTATGTTATGTTAATCTCACATTATAAGCGTTGCGATAAATGTAAATTTTCATCCAATATTAAAAGATCTCATGATCATGTTTATACAGGGATTTAAACTCCTATGGCCTATGATTATTTTCTGATTAAATAAAACTTAAATGTTATTTCAAGAAAAGGGACTTAAGTTAAGCACCGATGGACTAGATATGAGAAGTGTCACTTCCCTAGTAGAAGGTAGGTTCACAATGATTTTCATGAGATTAAGGATTCCAAGTAATGTGGAACTATAGGTAGCTAATACATCTCCTACTTCTTGAACTATGTTGCCACCAAAGGATACTAGCTATTGGATCCACCTAAAAATCTATGTCATGTAGTTTCTACTTTGGCTTGAAGACTACCTCTTTTCGGTGCAGAGAAGAAACCGGATTCCATGTTTAGCTCACATGGTCTATGTCGGTTAAGGCGAATGTTACCTCATGTAGAAAGAAAGACAAGTAAGTGAACGTTGACTAGGGTGACTTGAGGAGTTTTCTTAGAATAGGTAGGGCTATGGGACTTTACATAGACAATGCACAAGTTGACTCAAGTCCTAGGAGATTTTTCTTATGTAATATGGTAATATGAAAGGTATGAGGATTAGAATACATGATGTTACTCTTATATCATGCTGGTAATTATGATGAATATGTTACTATGTTATATAAAGCAAACCTTTACTTATGGTCTCCTCTCTAATCTACTTGGTTGTGTGAGGTTATGGGGCTTCACATGGCCATTGAACTTGTAGGTTGGGGATGAAATCATTGGTAAGTGTTTTGTATGCTACGCTATATGATCCGTTGAATGTGAAAAGTTAAGATGAATCTATGGTAATGTGTCATCGATTATGATCATGATTTAAGTTGATTGAATCCTTAACTTCTATATGATATATGGTATGTGCATTGAAGACTTTCGCATAACTTAGCATGTTTTCTAATGAAATAATAAATGATCATTTTTCATGCATGTCCTTATGTGTTATGTGCATATACACATACTTAATACATGTGCGTACTAACCCCATTACTTTATATTACTACAACTTTAGGTTTCGACCATTGAAGTATAAGCAGGTCGATTTGAAGAAGCTTAAGTCTTGGTAGGTCCTCCTGTTCGGGGATTCTATCTTCCATTTTCTAGCTTTATGAAGATATTAGTAGAATTTTTAAGTGTATTAAATATCCATTTATGTTCTTTGGGTTCTTTTGTATTAAGGCCTATATGACATATTTCCTATTATTGGATAAGTCAAGAATTGTACTATTTAGATGGTTTAATATGTTAGATAGATTTCTAATTTTTATATGTTCGTCTGTATACTAAGTATGAAGGTTAGGTATACTTCAATAGTATGTTAAAAGTTATAATTGATGAATGCTCAGAAGAGACTTGTATGCGACCTTTGAGAGGTTAACGACGCTGGAATCATTTGGGGTGTACTCTCCGGGTGTAACATCAACATCAAAGTGAACGTAAATGTCAACGTTAGCGTGAACGTCAACATCAAAGTAAACTTGAATGTAAACGTAAAAGTAAGAGTCAGTGAGAATGTCAACATCAAAGTGAACGTCAACATGTATGTCAATATCAACGTCAAGGTGAATATCTACATTTAGGTCGATGTTAATGTAAATGTAAATCTCAACATGATCGCCAAAGTTAACATCAATGTCAATGTGAACATCAACGTCAACGAAAACTTGAATGCTTACATCAACACTACTTTGAACATTAACGTCACCGTCAATTAAAATGTGAATGTAAACGTCAACGTGAACGTCAATGTAAACATTAATATTAACATCAATGTAAATGTGAACATCCACTTGAACGTCAACGTCTACGTCAGTGTGAACGTCAATGTCTATGTGACTGTCAACTTCAACATTATCTTATACATAAGAGTTAGATAGAATGTCAACCTCAATGTGAATGTCAATATAAATGTCAACGTGGATGTCAATGTCTACATGACTGTCAACCTGATTGTTAATATTAATGTCAACGTGAACGCCAATGTCCACGTCTACGTGAATGTCAATGGAAACAACAATGTCAACGTCAACGTAAATGTCAACATAAACGTCAACATAAATATGGCCCTCGCCCTAAACGTAGGAGTCAGTGAGAATGTAAATTTCAATGGGAACATCTATGTGAGTATCAATGCGAACATGAACGCCAATGTCTATGTGAACGTCAATTTGATTGTCAATGTTAATGTCAATATAAACGTCTACGTGAACGTCAATATGTACATATACGTATACATACACGTCAATATGAGTGAATGTGAACGTCAACATAAAGGTCAACATAAACATCAACATCCAGAAACGTAAGAGTCAGTGAGAATGTCAACATTAATGTGAACATCAATGTGAATGTCAACGCCAATATAAATTTCAACACGAACACCAACATAAACATCTTCATGAATGTCAATACCACCGTCTACGTGAATGTCAATATAAATGTTAATGTGAGAGTGAACGTCAACATCAACGTCAATGTCAATCTCAATGTAAATGTCAAAGTCAACATAAATGTGAACGTCAATGTCAACAACAACTTCAACATCAAGCTAAAACTTCAACATCAACATCACTAATAAGGTGAACATCAAAGCGTATGTCGACGTTAATGTCAACATCAACTTAAATGTCAAGGTCAACATCAACAACAATGGTAGTGTCAATGTCAATATAAGCATGAAAATAAACGTCAACATTTGTGCAAACGACATTGTGAATGGGAATGTCAATATCAACATCAAAATCAGCGTCAACATAAATATCAACATCTATGTGAACATCAATGTTAGCATGAACATCAATGTAAACGTCAATGTAAATGTCAACATAAATGTCAATGTCAACATAAATGTAAGAGTAAACCAGATGTCAATATCAATGTTAAATGTCAATGTAAATGTCAACGTGAACGTAAACATCAACATCAATGTGAACATCAGCGTTAACATCGCTTCAACTTTAATTTAAATATATACATGAATGTCAATATCAACGTCAATGTAAACGTAAACATAAAAGGAAACGTCTATGTTAATATAAACTTGAACATCAACGTAAATGTCAATGTCAACTTCAAGGTGAACGTCAACATCAAGGTTAACGTCTACGTATAGGTCGACATCAACGTCAATGTAAATCACAATGTGATCGCCAAAGTGAACGTGAACTTGAATATAAAGGTCAATGACAATGACAACATGGACGCTAATATCAACGTCAATGTTAACATTAATGTCATCTTCAATGTAAATATAAACATCAACATCATTATGAATGTCAATGTAAATGTCAACATCAACATCAATGTAAATGTGAATGTCAATTTGAACGTAAATATCAATGTGAACGTGAACGTCTATGTATGGCAGAACGTAAAGATCAACATCAACTTCCATGTCATCGTAATTGTAAGAGTAAGCGAAATCTCAATCTTAATGTGAACATCAACGTGAACTTCAATGTCAACATCAATGTGGATGTCAATATAAATGTAAATGTGTACGTAATCATCAACGTGGACGTGAACTTTAACGTCAACATCAATGTAAATGTGAACGTCAATGTGAATGTCAAAGTGAACGTGGATGTCAATGTAATCGTTAATGTGAATTCAACTAATCATGAACGTCAATGACAATGTTAACATCAACGTCAATGTCAACGTAAAGAGCTTTCTTTGATCATGCATAGCCTTATATGTGTCCGTGCATACACCCAAGCTCAGTTCAAGTGGTCTACTAACCCCTACTATTTACTATTTTATAGGTGTAGGTTATGGGACAGATAAACGACTCTTGCAAAGGTTTGGACATCAGCGTTTCTCGAGACCATTTCATAGGTTCTCTTGATTTGGAGGATGCTACAGTTTTAGTCTAGCCTTAGCTTTTGAAAAAGCTAATGAATGTTTTTCCTAGCGTTTTCATTCATACTTTCATTTTAAAGCTTTTGTAATAAGGCCGTGTTTGGCAAAAACATTTAAAATAGATTCTTATTCTATTTCAATTGATTTTTATGATAGATGGTTGTTGTATATGAAGTCTATGTATACTTCACATGTTTAAAAGTTTTAAATTTTCTCCTAAAAATAACCATATGAATGTAAGATGAGGCTTGTCTGTGACCTCTGAGAGGTCAACGATGCCGGTTGCACTATGGATTCCAGAATCTAAGTCGTGACAAACATGGTATCAGAGCATGAGGTTAAATTACCTAGGATGTAAAGCTCAACACAACCATGTTACGTAGTTTCTAACTTATGGCTGTGAAGCGCGTCACAATCATGACTTAGAGACTACGCGTTGATAGGAAATTCTCCCTTCTTCTACTCTTTATTGTTCTATCTTGAGCTTTGACACTTTGTGTCATTATAAGTATCTAACTTACTTCTTGTGTTAATGCGTAGAAGAATATACATAAAAATTAGGATGGACAAGTGGTAAAAGGAGCTAGGCTCAAGATTTGGCCTTCCTATGAAGGGGCCATAATGGAAATGCCCAACGTGGACAAAAGACATGTGGTGAGTGTGGTTTTTCGCATGGACTTAAATTCATGGTAATGTGTAAAAGCTTTGTATGAGTATTGATGAGGAGCAGAAGGCTAATTTAGTTGTATACAAACTCAATAATATGGAATAGTCATGGATTTGCTTCATAAGTGTTATGCTATAATAGACTATAGAATAGGGTAGTATGGCTTCAGTTTCCAAATAAGTTGGGTTAAAATGAGAAGGTCGTGGTTCAAATCCAACAGGCCAAGACAGATGCTCAGCTTCAGCCAAATTCTTTAGTCGGACCCCCCAAGATAAACCATTCTATGCGTTGAAAGGAAGAGACGAACAAGAGAAGTCCACGGATGTGGATAATGGTAACTTCCTTGTCTTCTCCTTTCCTATTTATGCATTATTAGATCCAGGATCTACTTTGTCTATGGTAACTCCTTTTGTGGCTAATCAATTTGACTTATTTACTGATATCTTACATGAACCGTTTCTAGTTAGTACACCTATAGGAGACAGTGTTAAGGTCGAAGAAGTATGTAGAGAAGTAGATGTCATAGTAACAAGTTCCCTTTGAAATTATGTATGGTATCATTAGGTTCAAATCTTAAGGCCAACAAAATGTTATCTAACAAGTTAGATATATTCTTTCTAGGTCTGGGTTATGATTAAGAAACTCTAAGTTTAAGTGCTTTAATGGATTTGGTGTGGTAAGTCCCTAATCGTATGTCTTTTAATAGCACTAAGTGAGTTAAAACGAAGTTATGTTGCATTTTATGTTGCTGTTTTTGTGTAAAATAGGCATGATTTCTGTGTTGCATGATTTGTGATGTGCATTAAGTTAAGTGTGATTGAGAAGGAAATTTATCAACCTCAAATATAAAGCTTCACACATGATTGAAAGATATGCATCATCCAAATAAGTGTGAATCAAATATTCACAAAAGAGAAACATTTAAGTAGGACAAAGTAAGTCACCCTCTTTGTTTAGATGTTGTGTAGTTGTCATTCAGGGACAAATGTTCCTAAGGGGCAGATAATGTAATTCTGGAAAATTACATGTCTAGTAAAGATCCCAATAGGTCTTTAAGAATGCGTATTGGGGATATATAGGCACCCAATGCCGAATATTGATAAATATAAGGCATAGTATAGAAAATTGGCTAAGGGGTATTAGTCAATTTCTATATAGTACCCAAATAAGCAAAATATTGGGCATATTAGAAAATATTGGCTTAAAGGGTGTTAGCGAATATTCTAACATTAATGAGTTTGTTTAAGAAATGTACCTGGAATGAAGACCCTAAGCTAAAAACATATATTTTTTAATATTTGCACACAAAGTAGTAGGCATCATGATGATGTTGTTAAACAGTGCCCGAGAACATAGTAAGGATCTTTTGGACAATAAGTAGACATTCCCAAATGAACCATAAATAATAGTTATTTAGGAAAGTGCAACCAACCCATGTGCAACCACATGTTCAAGACATGTGAAGAAGCTGTCAAAGGAGGGGACCACCCAAACCGAATTCGATTAGGGTAGTTAGTAGGAAAAACGTGCAGAAGGGACCACTCCATGTTGGGCCTAAACTCCCTACAAATTATAGACTCTAACCTACTGCCTTAAATATCTAAATAACCTAGACCTAAGTTAATGGGACCCATTAGTGCACCCGACAACCTAGGACCAAAACCTAATTTACACTAACCTAGTACTAGTTGAAGACACAACCTAGTACCTAACCTAGGATGGTGCAAAAGGTTAGTTATGGACCTAACAACTTAGGGGTACTTTAATAATTCCAGGTTATATACTTAATTAATATTGAAAAATAGTTGATTAATTTAAAAGGGATAAAGCCAAAAATATAAAGGAAATTTTTCAGATTTCGGTTAAGAAAAGAAAGGGACAACCTAGTATCTAACGTAGGATGGTCCAAAGAGTTAGTTAAGATTCAAACGACTTAAGGTTACTTTAGTAATTACTAGGATACTTAATTAATTAATTTATCAGCTTAATTAATTAATTAAAGGGGCAAAACAGAAATCACAAAGCAATATCAAGATTTCGACTAAAACAAGAAGAACACAAACTAGTGCCTAACTAGGATGGTTCAAAGGATTAGTTATGGTTATAACGACTTATGTCTACTTTATTAATTACCCTATGTCACTTAATTAATTAAATTATCCATTTAAAGTTGTCAAACCAATATTCTTATAGAAACCTAGTTCAACTCAAGAAACATCCTAGTACTTAACCTAGGATTGTCCAAGAGGGTTAATTTTTGTCCCAATGTTTTAGGGGAATTTAATAGTTACCCTAGGTACCTTAATTAATTAAATTAGCCATTTAATTTATATATTTAAAGGGATAAAACGAAATTCTTAGGAAAAATTTCATATTTGACCAAGTATTGTGTTTTTCTAGTTTCTTCAAGGTTTCGTTCAAGGTGGTCTTCTTAGATTAACTTCTACGTAAGGTATGGGTTTCTCTCCTGGACTTATTTCTCCAAGAGAACTTTCTTTCCATCCATTCAAAGATCTTGAAAACTAGGGTTGTTCCCGTATTCTCGCCGGACTCCTTTGTCCGTAGTATTTTTTTCGATTCCAGGTTGAATAGGTTAGAGATGATGTTGTTGGTATGTGGTGCTAGCTGATCTTATGTGTACTGTTCTTGAATTATAAATGTCGATTAAACTATGAAGTTGTGATGACATAATGTTAAGTGCTTAAAACGTAAATCATGATTCGACGATGTGTTAATTACACCCGTAATTGTTTTAACTGTTGATGTGTTTGTCCGAATGTTGCATTGATGTTATTGTGAAGTTATGAAGGTGTTAAATCATCAAATAATAATATGATGTTGTCCAATATGTCTTAAAAACGTTTTACCCCTTCCGCCTGACTCTTTGGTCTTAAGAACACTTGTTTTAAGAATGACTCAATTTCTGTTGGATCAGATCTTTTGGGAAGCTTTTGGACATAGCGAAAAGGGATCTAAGCCTTCACGCAAGCAAGCGCGAGAGAAGCGGAGATCGAAGCAACCGCTTCCCTCAACCGACTAAAATACAACAGTCGCGACCTACTTTGATTTAAAAGAAAGGCAAATGGTTTGGCTACAAGCAAACGACTTTTTATCATAGTTGCAAGGGTTCCAAACCTTAACTACTTAAGTACCTAAGGCTACTTTAGGTAGGAAAGTAGAGCAGGGGTCTTAATTTGATATGGGAGTTGATAGGTCTTTGAAATTGGAAAGACTCTCAGTACACTCTGTTTTCGATCCAATTACAGTTTGAGTAGTAAGCTCATCTAGTTCCCCCTCTTTCTCTCTTTCCTGCAGTTTGAGTTTTAGTTGTCTTTCCTGTCGATCTCGGCGAGCCAGTCTTAGTAGTTGCCCTAATAGGAGGAGGGCCCTATAATAGTTGCTAGTCTTACTTCCATGGAGTGGTAGAAAGCGAAATTGGGATAAATTTGACATCCTGTCTTATCTTATATCGATTTTGCTCTTTTTGTCTTTCTGTGCCATCTTCAGGCGATCGAAGACTTTATCTAAGAGGTGGATTTCCCTCGATAGTCGGGCATATTATATATGATGGATACGAGTGGGCCAGGCGAGTGAATAGGTATCAGGCCAGGTTACTTTTTTGAGAGTCCTAAGGAGGCTACCTAAACGATCGTTGAAAGGCTTAAGAGAGGTCAGGAAGGACAAATCAAAGAGAAGGGTGGTTCGTAGATCAGTATGAGTATGAACTTCAGCGTGAAGTGGTCGGGTTCACTCCTTCTAGAGGAAGGGATTCGTGTACTGATTGCTTGCCTTAGCTTCTATATCCCTCACTCGATAGATCTTATTTGTTAGAATGAATTCCTTATTGCTCTAAACGAGCTACATGACTCAGGTAGCCTGTCTCCAGAACCTCCACTTCCCACATCGAGCTTAGAAACCCGGTCTTTTTCATTAAAAAAGAAAGATTTTAGCAATCCTCATCAAGGAAGGGGTCCCATCGCACATCCGATTCATGAACAGAGGATTCATAAACAGACAGGCTTGACATTCCTTAGAAAGCGGAAAAGAGAGGATTTGCAAGAAAAAGTCGAATAGACTGACCTACGAGCAAAAGTCTTGGAAGAGTGAGCGCAGGGAAGGATATTTCTTTTAATAAAGAAGTCAATTTTCAAACTAACTTAAGACTGTATGAAGATGATTTTTGTTTGATGTGCATACCTACTATAAATGTGACTTATTGATGATATTGTGTTCGTTAAATGATCATATTATGCTGTTCAAGATGTTTAAAAACATTATGCCTAAAGTTATGTTATAAGGTTTTCTAAAAAGATCTCCATGACACCACAATCTGAGTGATTGTTTGGCTTATGCCAATAAAATGGCTAACAATACATTGTCCAAAAGGGATGCATGCAATTTGCTATAATATTATGTTAAATAATTGAAATATGGGCTAATGAACAATATACATATCCAACCAAGCATTAAAAGAATGTAAAATTGGCCTATGCCAGCAAACATGGTTATGTAATCTATACCCAAATGTTTCTTCCATTACTAATCATATAACAATCTTGTATAGTAAGAGTATCTAATATATTATAAGAACTTCTAAAGTAATTCAATGAATCCATAACCAAGGGCATGACATCCATTGGGACAACTCGCAACATGCTCTAAAAGAATGAACTATGAACATATGTAACTAATTGAAAGAAGTGTTCATCGTCTATAAACGATTAAATGAAGCTACTATACTAAAGTAGAGAAGTAACTTGAGTTATAACATGATTACAGGGGTCTAAATTAAGTAAGTGACTAGAATGGGGTGTTAAAGGAAGTGAGACAAGTCTTAATTACACCTAAGCTACTATGTTAAAAGAATACTCACGAATGAATGTGATAGAATGTGTGAGACTTGTCACATTAACACCTAAGGATGATATCTATGGAAAATTCACATTTCATCAATGGAAAGTTAGGATTATATGTAAGGACAATTCACATTTCATCAATGTAAAGTAAGGATGTTATCTAAGGACAATTCACATTTCATTAATGTAAAGAAAGGATGACAAGTCATCAAAATATTAAGTAAATTTAAATCTAGAAGCAAGCATCCATAATGATTGAGTCAACACTAGAAGATAAAGAAGAAATGAACATTCACGTGATGAAGTGTGTGATTATGTTAATCTATGATGCTAATGAAAATTGTGATAACATTATAAGAGGCTAATGTGAAAGATGAGAGCAATCTCAAATGAGCCTAAGTAAATGTTACCAAAACGTACCCACCTATGAGAGTGTAAGTTAATGAATAGACCAGTCTCTATGATAACTCTAATGAAAGTATTGAAGTTAATGCACACTTAATTCTAATGATGAGATGAGAAATCATCTAATGAGCTATGATGTCCTCATGCTACAATCCACCTTCCATGATGTATATGTTGAATATAATGGAACTTTTATGCGAATCGAGTCGACTAGCCTGATGACGCGGTGATATGATGCCTTCTTGTAAACAAGGGATGATGTTAGGAGTAACCTCTATGAGATGAGACTGTCCGGTATGCAGAGTATGGGTCAATTTATATATCCTAGTATTCGAATCTATACTACCAACATAGGGATCTAGAAGGGTTCGACTCCCTATATACGCAAGAATATTCGGGTTACTTTGGCTAGTGATTCCAACTTTTTTTCGGTGTGGGGTAGACACTGGATTTCATAACGCTTACATGATTTATGTAGGTTAATGTTAAATTTCCTAAAGTAAGAATGAGACCAGACTCAAAGTATGAAAGAAAATGAAATGAACGATACCGAAGGTGTTTGTGTAAGATAATCAGAAGTTGAAATCAGATTCAAGTAATGACATTAGGTCATTCTTGGTCATTGCACTTCATGATCTCGATGAGAGTCATAAACTTCATCTTTGGTATTTCTTGTGTTAACATCATCCTACGATGCATGAAATGAAATAATGTGAAGTCGACTGAACGACAGACAGCAGATTCTATGGTGCTAAAACAGGCTCTAAGGTGGAGGGTCCTATTCATATATGTCGGGCCACTGATGAGCTCTCTTATGCTACATCAACGATCAAAGTGTTGGTATATGAAAGGATATAATACATAAAATATGAAAGTAATGAAATCAATTTCTGCTCAATAGAAAATGTTATGAAGGTAATGAATATATAGTGTAAAAAAGACTCAATATAGGTAGGTAAATTCATTCATTAGTCTTTGCGATTACTTACTATAGGACGATTCATTGTGGTATGGGATGACAATGTAATCAATTTAACTTGTAAGTAAAATATAGGACCAAATGATATGATGACTATACAACAACAAGGAAGAAAAGGACACTGAAACATAATGCTAAGGGTACGAAGAGGAGCTCTCTCGGCCTAAGAGAATAAGAAAATCTCAAAATCTTCGGCTGAGTTGTTCTAAAATTGTTGATGATATATTGTTTGTATTAATATAATCATAGAAAATGAGTTGTGTGCTTTGAATTGAATTAAGAATCCATCATATTATAACCACAATTCACATTAACGATTTTGGAAAGTCTAGTGACTAGGAATTTCCAGAACAGAAATCGCAGTTGTTAGGAAGAGCTTTTTTTTGTTTAACATGCATAGCCTTATGTGTATGTATACTACAACCATGATTATTACAAGTGGTTTTACTAACACACTACTATTTACTATGTATAGAGAAGGTGTTTAAGGGCAAAGATTGACGACTCTTTTGCCAACGGTTTGGACATCAGCGTTTCTCTAGACCATTGGTAGGTTTTCCCCATCGTTATTTCGAGGATGCTACCATTTTAGTATATCCTAGTTCTAGGAAAAATCTAGTGGGATGTTGTCCCTAGTAGCGTTTCTTTCCATACCTTAATTTCGAAAGTTTTGTAATAGACAGTGTTTTTGGCAAATGTATTTATGATATTTTTATCCATTTTTTCCCCAAATTTTATATGATAGATTGGTTGTCTGGGGGGGGATATTTATGTTGAGCTTAGTATATGATGAAATCATGAAATAACTATATGAAGTCAATGTATACTTTATAAGTGTAAATGTTCTAAATTTTCCACTAAAAATAACTATATGAATGTGATGAATGCAGGATGAGGCTTGTCTGCTACCTTTGAAACGTCAACGATGCCAGTTTGCAATCCGAATTCAAGAATCCGGGTCATAACTGTAAATGTAAATGTCAATATAAATGTGAATGTCGACATGAACATGAACATCAACGTCAACGTCAATATCAGCGTGAACGTCAATGTAAATATCAATGTGAATGTCAACGTTAACATAAACGTCAATATCAATATAAATGCAAGAGTAAGCGAGAATGTCAATGTCAATGTGAACGTCAATGTGAATGTGAATGTGAACGTAAACATCGACGTGACTTTAATCATCAACGTTAATGTCAACATAAACGCCAACGTCAACGCCAACGTCAACGTCTACATGAATGCCAATATCAATGTCAAAGTGAATGTAAACGTCAATATAAATGTGAACGCCAACGTCATTGTAAATTTAAACAGGAATGTCAACGTGAACATCAGTGTAAATATAAATGTGAACGTCAACATAAATGTAAGGGTGAACGTCAACGTTAATGTCAAGGTGAATTTAAATGTGTACATCGATGTAAACATCACCGTAGACGTAAATACCAATGTCAACATCAATGTCAATGACATGGTAACGTCAATGTCACCATCAGCATAAATGTAAACATCAATATTTTAATGAATGTCAACATCAATGTGAACGCCAATGTCAATGTCAATATCAACATCAACGTAAATGTCAATGTCAACGTCAATGCTAATTGATTGTGAACATCAACGTGTACATGAGTGTCAATGTCAATGTCAACGTAAACTTCAACGTATCGATAAACTTATATGTGAATGTCAATAAAAATGTCAAGGTCAACATCAACATGAACGTTAACATCAACGTCAATGTGAACGTCAATGAAAATGTGAACATCAACATTAATGTGAATATCAAAATCAACGTAAATGTAAATGTCTCCATAAACGTGAAATTCAACATTAACGTGAATGTCAACATAAATATCAACGTCAATGTCATCAAGAACATGAAAGTCAAAGTCAACGTATCTATGAACATCCACATGAAAATCAATTAAAACATCAACGTAAATATGAAAATCCACGTGCACGTCAATAACAAAATCAACGTATAGATATGAACATTAATATGAATGTAGACATCAACATCAAAGTGAACATCAACGTACACATAAACATCAATATAAATTTCGATAAATACCTAAAAGTCAAACTAAACGTTAGTCAGTGTGAAATCCAATGTCAATGTGCATGTCAACTAAAAATTAACGTCAATGTCTACGTGAACGTCAATGTAAACATAAGAGTCAGCGATAATGTCAATGTCCTGAAAGTCAATGTGAATGTCAACGTCAACGTCAACATAAATATGAACATCAAATGTTAGCGTACACGTCAATGTGAACGTCAACCTGCATGATAAATGAACATCAACATCAACATTAACATCAATATCAACATGAATGTAAGATTCAGCGAGAACATCAAAGTCAATGTCCAAGTAAATATGAATGCCAACGTGAACATCAACACCAACATCAACATAAACATCAAGGTAAATGTCAACCGAAATGTATGATTTAGTGAGAATGTCAATATCGACGTGAATTTCAATGTGAATGTCAATGTGAACATGAACGTCAAGGTCTATGTGAATGTCAATGTGATCGTCAATGATAACTTCAACGTGAAAGCTAAGGTAAATCTCTACATGAACATCAATTTAAACATCAACGTCAACATGAATTCCAATGTCAATGTAAACATGAACGTCAATTGAAATGTGAACGTTAATGTACACAATGTCAACATCAACGTCAATGTCAATGTGAACATGAACGTCAATGTAAATGTCAAGGAGAGTTTTAACATCAACATCAATATCAATGTTAATATGAATGTGAACATGTCTATCGATGTCAACATCAACATCAACTTCAACATCAACATCAATAACAACGGTAAAGTCAACATCAACATTAGCATGAAAATAAATGTTAATATTTATGTGAACTTCAATGTAAATGAGATCATCAACGTCAAATGTGAACGTCAACGTCAATGTGCATGAAAATGTCAATGTCAATGTCAAATGATTGTGAACATCAACATCAACTTAAATTTGACATCGTCGTACATAAATGGTCACCATCCAAAATCAAGTTAACATGCACCAACAAATGTAAAGTAACAGCAAAATCAATGTAAATGTGAATGTCAAAGTTAACATCATATTATTATATGATAGGATAATATATCTATATATATATATATATATAATATATATTGAACGTCAATGTTTGCATTTGTGTATACGTGATGTCCAATATAAACATTTGCATTAATGTGAACGCCTACATGAAGGTTAATATCAACATCAAGGTGAACGTTAACGTCAACGTCAACACAACGTGAACATGAACGTAACCATAAACATCAACGTCAATGTCAACATCAAGATCAATGAAAATCCACGTAAATATTAATGTCAATGTGATTGTCAACGTAACTATCAATGTCAATATCAACGTAAACATAAATGTGAAAGTCAACATCAACATCAACATCAATGTGAATGTTAATGTGAAAGTGAATGTCAACATGAACGTCAATGTTAATGTGAACATGAACATCAATATGAACGTGAAAGTGAACATCTACTTGAACATCAACCTTAATGTGAACGTCAACGGCATTGTGAACGTCAATGTAAACATCACCATCAATGTAAAAATCAATGTCAATGTCAACATCAACCTTAGTGAGTATGTAAAATTCAACGTGAATGTCAATGTGATTGTCAAATTGACTATGAATGTCAACGTCTACGCTAAATTCAATGGGATCATCAATGATAACCTCAACGTCTGTGTCATCTTCTATGTGAACATAAATATGAATGTGAATGTCAATGTAAACGTCAAGGGGAATTTCAACTTCAACATAAACATCAAAATGAATAGTGACGTAGATGATGTTAATGTGAACGGGATAGCCTATGCCAATGTCAATGTGAATGTGATCGCCAACTTCAATGTCAACGTAAATGTGAATATCAACGTCAATATAAACGTCAATATCAAAGTCAACATCAATGTCAACATCAATTTCAAAATCAACATCAACTTAATCAATATTTGTGTGAACGTCAACGTCATTGTGAACGTCACCATAAACAAAAATATCAATGATCAACGTCAGCATGAAAGTGAATGTCAACCTCAACATGAACGTCAACATCAATGTAAATGTGAATGTCAATACTAACATGAATATAAATGTCAATATAAACGTCAACGTCAATATAAAAGTCAATGTCAACGTAAATATGAACGTCCACGAGAATTTTAATATCAACATCAACATGAACGTCAACGTGAACGTCAATTTCAATAAATGTAAATGTGATAGTAAATGTCAATGTCAACGTTAACGTAAGCATCAACGTAAATATCAATGATAGCATGAACGTTTACATCAACATGAACATGAACATGAACGTCACTATCAATTGATTGTGAACATCAATGTCAACATTAACTTAAATGTCAAAATAACCATAAATGTGAATGTGAACACAACATAAAAATGAACGTTAATGTCAACGACAACGTCATCATCAACGTAAATGTGAATATTTACATTAGTGTTAACATGAACGACAGTCTCAACGTAAATATAAACTTCCACGTGAATATCAATGACAACGTCAATACATAAATATGAATGTAAACATCAACATCAAGGTCAGCGTGAACATCAATCTCAAAGTGAACGTCAATATCAACGTCAATGTAAATGTCAATGTGAACGTGAATGTTAACGTGATCGTCAACGTTAACATCAATGTCCATGCCTAGGTTAAATTCAATATCAATGTCATACGTACACGTCAAGGTGAATGTAAATGTATACTTCAACGTCAATATGTATGTTAACGTCAATGTCAGAGTGAACCTCTACATGAACTTGATAACCAATGTGAACATGAACGTTAATATCCACATCAATGACAATTTGAACATTAACTTAAATGTGAATGTGAAAGTTAATATCAGTGTCAATGAAAACATGAACGTCAACATAAATGTAAACTTTAGTATCAACGTGAACATCAATGTCAACGTCAACATCAATATAATTTTTAACGCCGTAGTGAACTTCAACATCAATATGAACGTCAACAGTAGCATGAATGTTAATGTTAATGTCAATGTAAACGTCAATCTCAACTTTAACATAAACATCAATGTAAATGTAAATGTAACAGTAAGCGAGAATATGAATCGTGACAGGGAATGTCAAAACTGAACGTGGAACTGTGAAACGTCCACTGTCTATGAATCATTAAAATGAACCAAAAACCAAAAAACAAAAAAACATAAATGAATGCCAAGTCAACACGCCAACATCAATATCAACGTCAACGTGATTGTCAATGTCAAAGTAAACATGAATGTCAACATCAACGTAAATATGAACATGAATGTCAATGTTAATATCAACATGAACATCAACGTAAATGTTAAGGTGAATGTAAAAGTCAATTTCAAGGTGAATGTCAACATGTAAGTTAATGTCAACGTCAACGTAAATATAAGTATCAATATAAACGTCAATATCAACATAAAGGTAAATTTCAATATTTTTGTGAACATTAACATCAACGTCAATGTTAACGTCAATGTTAAAATCATTGTCAATGTCAACATAAATATCAACATCAACATCAAATAATTGTGAACATCAACATCAACGTGAACGTTATTGTAAGCATCAACATAAACATTAATGTCACTATAAATTTAAATGTGAATATCAAAAGCAATGTCAATGTCAACATCAACTTGAACGTTAACATCAATGTCAACATTAACACTAACATCAATATAAATGTTAACGTAAATATGAATGTCAAAGTAAATCTGAACGTCAACATAAACGTAAATGTAAGTGCCTTCATCAGCATGAAAGTCAAGGTCAACGTGAATGTAAACATAAATATCAAAGTCAATGTCATCATGAACATGAATGTCAATGTAAATGTCAAAGTCAATGTAAATGTGAATATCCACGTAAATATAAACAACAATATTAATATAAATTTGAATATCCACTTGAACATAAACAACAGTAACGTAAATGTGAATATCCACGTGAACATCAACAATCAAGTCAATGTATAAATGTGAACGCAAACATAAATGTAAACATCAATGTCAACGTCAACATAAATATCAAAGTAAATGTGAAAGTCAACCTAAATGTAAGATTTAGTGTGAATGTCAATTTCAATGTCTACGTGAACATCAACGCCTACGTCAATGTCACCATAAACGTAAGAGTAGCGAGAATGTCAATGTCAATATTGTAACATTTTGAAATTTCAGGACGTCTCGTAAAGCCTAACATTGGTCTTATGAGGTCTAAGTACTGATTTTATTTCCTTTTTAATGAACTTAGGTCAGTTAGGAAGTATAAGAGCAAAAACGTTCGAGAATGTCCATGATGTCTGAAAGTTGGTTTAAAGAGGTACTAGATTGCCTTAGCATATTAAACTAGCTTTTACGAGTCAGAAATGTATGAAAATTTGTAAAAAGGTAGTATATAGGTGGTTGGGTGATTTCATGGTCGAAACATCCAGGTAAGACTCCCCAAGGATCAACCATTGGCCCTTGAGGAGAACGCTAACGTTTGAAGAAACACTGCATGGCAGTGTGCATCGACGGTGCAAGAGAAGGGTAGTGTGTGGACAAATAGGGCATGATTCCACCATTGTTCCATACATATATATGATGAGGAATCCCCTCTCCTGCACAATCTCTGAACTCATCAACGGAGTGGAGGACGAGAGAAGAGTCCGTCAACTCACAGACGGCCCGCCATTTGGTGTCTCGTCTATGAGGGTTGAGTTTTCTACTTAAATTAAGTTGGTCTCATTTAATTAGTTTGGAGGATAGGTGGTGTTATAAGAGGTTAAGTGAGTCTAATTAAGTTAATTTCAGACCCAATATAAATACTCCCAACCCTCATTAATCTAAGACAATTTTCAAACACAAACTCTCTTCCTTCTCTCTTCTTTCTCTCTCTACTTGAACTCACCAATGAAGACTAGCAAGGAGAAGGGTTTGGGGTATGGAAAAGGGGATAATTCATGACCAAATTGTTATCAAACATTAAGGTATGAGATCTAATTCACCTTTGAGATTCTTTGCTCAAAGGGTTCTTTCAAAATAGATTTCAAAAGTTGAGTTTTCATGTGGGTTTCACCCAACAACAAAATCGATGTTATGAATTGAGTTGTTAATGGTTATTTAAGTTGTATTTATTAGATTGAGATGTATTTTAACTTTATTGTGATAATTGTTAATGGTTTTACATAAATGGAAGAACATGATCCTCAACCCCTAACGCTAGGTTGTAATCTTGACCAATATTGTGTTTTGAGCATTCAATTAATTTATTTATTAATTAGATTACTTTACTATGGTGTTATTATTAATAAATTAAAATAAATTATAGGCCTATCATTCTAGTTCTTGAGATGTGATTTAGGTCATGGAGGATATTTTGAAGTTGACCTAATTACCTTGCGTTAAGGTATGATCTAGTGTTGAATTGTGTTATAGAGATGCAATTGGCCTTGTTATCTTATTGGTTATCATTGTGTGATGTTTTTACTCCCCTAATTGGGTCGATTTATGGGTTGATGGTAAGACCTTGATCATCAATTGTGAAGAAGGCTTGGTAAGTGTTAGAATCTCTATCTTTACTTGCAATTGTGATTAATTGTGGTTAAGTCATAATATTATGTTGGAGTATGCCTTGTATTAGGAATGATAAGGTGGTACGATGTTGAATTGAAATGTCTTGATTATGATTGTGAGGTTGTTAAGATGTAAAGGTTATAAAAATGGTGATGTATACCAATGTACCTTATTATGAAATGTAATGCGATGTTTTAACTTCACTTATATGAAATGTGATGAAAGGACTTACACTCATACAATTCTTATTGAGCTTTTTATGATGATGATTATTAAAGGTTTCGACCCTATGACCTACACTAAGATATGATTTATAATTAAAGGTTCAAAGACATTTCAAAAAGGGACTCTAGCTTAGTGATGAGTGAACAAGATTGAGGAGTGTCCCTTCCCACATTGGGAAGGTAGGAGAACTCCATTACTCTTGCGATTGAAGACTATAATGAATGTCTCATAAAGAGGGTACCAACTACATCTCCTAGTTCTTGTACTATATTGCCCCATAGGAATACTAGCTAGTGGATCCACGTAGTTGCTACGTTTCATGTTTTCGTACTACCTTGACAAGTAGTACGCCCTCTTTTGGCGTAGGGTTTTATGACACTGAATTCCACACTAGCTAATGTGGTCTATGTTTGTTCGGGAATAATGTTATCAAAATCAAAGGATTTGAACTCTAACTAGGATAACCTAAGGGGTCTAGCTTAGCTTAGGTAGAGGTATGAGACTCTATCTAAAGATTGTACTAGTTATCCTTGAGGGGAGTCTTAGGAAGATGTTCTTATCTATGTTATTTTATGATAGTATACGGCATGTACATGACGAACTTATGAGTATGTGTTGGGTCATATTTTTGAAGAGGATGAAATTTTATATTATCTAATGTTTGATATTGGTTATGTTCCTTGTTGGGTGTACTTGATTGAGTAAGGTTATGGTGCTTTGCTTGGTCATTGCACTTAATGATTTGATAAGGATTCATTATTATTTTTCATTCTTACTATGACATGGTCAACTCTTATTCATGCTTGTGATGTTATTCCTTTATGAAAGAGTTGTAGTAAACCCTGGGTTCAAGTATGTTGGGATACATATTACTTGTTTTTGTTAGTAAGCATGTTTGGTTGATTTATATTATTTTCTTGGTTATGAATTTGACTTTTAAACTTGAAAATGTCCTGTTTTGACTAAACTTAGTACATGTGGAGTATAACCCCATTTTCTTCACTTTTCCCCAACATTTTAGTTTCCACTCGTTGAAGGGTTTGGAAGGCGACGCTGTTCAAAGCTTGGATGCTTCATTTCATCCAAGTGGATAGGTCCTCACTTTCTGATGGCGATGCCAATATCTTACCTAAAAAATTTCTTTTTTATGAGTTTAAGACTATTTTATGTTCATTTCGTTTCAATTGTGTATAACTTGTATAAGCGTATATGTGGCTTCTTTACATTCGATGTAGGGCTAGGCCCATATTGTGACAATCCATGAAAATATCTTTCTAGATTATGTATATGTAATGTGTAATAAAACTAGAAGGCTATGTAACCTCCTTCCTATACAAAGGTTCTATGTATACTCGATACGACTATATATTTTGTCTATGTAGAGGTCTATGTAAACCTCTAAGAAGTTATAATGAAAGTTTTAAAATTTTTCTGCTTTTTTCAACCTATGAATGTAATGACATGAAACTAAGAGGCTAGTCTTCAATTTTAAAAAAGACGATGATGTCTGTTACGTCTAGGGGGTAAACTCGAATGTGACAACCTGGTAACAAAGCATGAGGTCGAATGTTAGTGAATTATTTCTCTCTTTCTACCGCATATATGCAGATTTTTATTCATAATTGTGAAGCGCGCCACACTTATGAGTAGGAACCTATATGATGCATATGAATCACTCTCCTTCTTGGAAATCTTATATCGAGCCGATTGAGTATACTTATGGTGTGCTTTTTCACTAATCCTTTTGTTATGCTTATAGGAAGCATGAACACTTGAAGAAATGTAGCTCGAAGACTTGAAGAGGAAATTGCCAATGAGAGAGCTCCTCCCCATGGTGAGAAAGTTCCTCCTCTTGAAGAAGATTCTAATGTGGACCACGAATTGATCGATCCTCCTCCTTTAACGGATGATAATATAAGAACCTCTCTTCTTCAAATGGCCCAAAATATCACCAATAAAGCACAAACGGCCACGACTCAATCCCAAGCAATGACGTCTCAAGCAAACCGGGAGGTTGTTCCCCATCCTCATCAACAAGTCCCTACTATGTCTTCTCGTATAAGGGAATTAACTAGAATAAACCCTCTATCTTCTACGGGTCTAAGGTTAGGAGGACACCAAGAATTCATCGATGAGGTCTACAAGATACGTTTTGCTATGGGGTTGTCCACGAGGGAGAAGGTCGAGTTGGCCACATATCAACTTAAGGATGTGGCTCAAACTTGTTGTGTGAAATGGAGGGATAAGAGGACTCTTCGGGGTGGGCTGATGACTTGGGATATCTTCAAGAAGGCATATCTTGATAAGTTTTTCACTATAGAGATATGGGAGGCCAAGGTGGTGGAATTCATAAACCTTCGCCAAGGAGGTATGAGCGTGCATGACTACTCTTTGATTTTATTCAACTATCCAAATATGCTCCGTCTTTGGTCTCCGATCCTAGAGATGAAATGAGCGGCTTTGTGACGGGGGTGTAGGATGACTTGCACGAAAGGTGTCATTGGACTATGTTTCATGACAATATGAACATATCTTGTTTTATGGTGCATACAAAGAATGTGGAAGATGCAAGGGCTAGAAGGAAAGGTAAGGATGCTAGGAGGGCTAAGTCCTTTTAAGGGAGTTCTTCAAAAAATAGGCTAGAGACACAAATGTGAACGGTGATAGGGTGTCTAACCCTAAGTTAAACAAGGGAAGAGGTACTAAATCACCAACCGAGAAGCCAACTTTTGGAAAGTATGGCAAGAAGCACTATGGTGATTGCCGCAAAGGGACTGACAATTTCTTTGGTTGTGGACAGAGTGGGCATAAAGTTAGGGATTGCCAAAATATGAGGGGTCAAGACAAGGGTAGCAGTCAATTTCAAGCAAGTGGTTATAGTGATGCTCAAAAGAAAAACCGCTTCGATGCTCTCCACTCTAGGGGTGCGCAAAAGACTCCTCCCGACGTACTGACCGGTATGTTGAATGTTTTATCAATTGATGCTTATACCTTACTTGATCCTGATGCTACTTTATCATTTGTTACACCTTTTGTAGCTAAAAAGTTTGAAATTTTGCTAGACACATTGCATGAACCTTTTTTAGTGTCTAACCTGACGGGTGAGTTGGTTGTGGCAAAAAGAGTGTACTATAATTTTCCTATCATATTTACCAATAGAGTTTCTAATATGGATCTAGTACAACTAGATATGTTTGATTTCGATATCATTTTTGGTATGGATTGGTTACATGCTAGTTTTGCCACTATTGATTGTAGGACAAGGGTTGTGAGGTTTAATTTCCCAAATGTACCCATTGTCTAGTGGAAGGGTGGAAATTCTATTCTTAGAGGTCATGTTATTTCTTGTCTAAAATCATGCAAAATGATCTTTAAAAGTTGTCTATACCATATTGTATGATTTGAATGTCTAGACTCCAAAATTCCTCCCATAGAGTCGGTACCCATAGTGAGTGAGTTTCCGGAGGTCTTTCCTAATGACCTTCCTGGTATTCCTCCCGAGTGGAAAATTTATTTTAGTATCGACTTGCTATATGATAAAAATCCAATATCAAATCCTCCATATAGAATGGCTCTGTCAGAATTGAAGTAGTTGAAGGCTTAACTCAAGAATAATATTAGACAAAGGCATCATAAGACCTAATATTTCTCCATGGGGTGCTCCAGTTTTGTTTGTGAAGAAGAAGGAGGGGTCCTTAAGAAAATGAATTGATTACCGCCAACTCAATAAGGTCACTATTAAGAATAAGTACCCTCTCCTCGGATTTACGACTTGTTTGATTAACTCCAAGGGGAAAGTTACTTTTCAAAAATTGACTTGAGGTCGAGGTATCACTAACATAGGGTGAGAGGTGAGGATATACCAAAGACAGCCTTTAGAACTCGGTATGGGCACTATGATTTTTTAGTAATGTATTTCGGTCTCACTAATGCTCTAGTGGCATTTATGGATATAATGAATAGTGTGTTTCAGAATTATCTAAATTCATTTGTCATTGTTTTCATTAATGACATCTTTGTATATTTGAAGAATGAGAATGATCATATGGGTCAATTGAGGGTAGTATTGTAAACCTTTTAGGAACATAGATTTTATGCTAAGTATAGTAAGTGTGAGTTTTGGTTGAGGTCGGTGACATTTCTTGGGCACATCATCTCTAGTGAGGTAGTTGAGGTAGACCCAAGGAAAACCGAGGCGGTGAAAAATTTGTCTAGAACTTTGACTCCAACCGACATTACGATTTTCTTGGGTTTAGAGGGTTACTATCGGAGGTTCGTGGATGTTTTATCCTCCATTGTATCTCCCTTGACGGCTTTGACCTAAAAGAGTAAGAAATTTAAGTGGTCTGAGTAATTTGAGAAAAAAAACCAAATGTTGAAGGATAGGCTTACTTCCGCTCCAGTGTTGAACATACCAGAGGGTACAAAGGGGTTCGTTGTGTATTGTGATGCATCCCGCATGGGTTTAGGGTGTGTGATCATGCAACATGGGAAAGTTATAGCCTATGCCTCTAGTAATATTAAGGTACATGAGTGAAACTATCCCACTCATGACCTTCAGTTAGCGGGCATAGTGTTTGCTTTACAAATTTGGAGGCATTACTTGTATGAAATTCATGTTGATGTCTTTACCAACTACAAGAGTCTCCAATATATGTTTACCCAAAAGGTGTTGAATCACCGACAAAGATGGAGGTTAGAGTTGCTAAAAGATTATGATATGAGTGTCCTCTATAACCTCAACAAAACTAATGTGGGTTGCAGATGACCTAAGTCGTATGACTACAGGTAGTGTATCCCACGTTGATGAAGCCAAGAAAGACCTACCAAAGGAATATTATACGTTGGCTAGGTGGGGGGTTACGTTGAAAGCCTCTTTGGATGGTGTTTTCATGGTTGGTAGTTTCTCTGAGTCATCATTAGTAGTTGAGGTGAAGTTTAAACAATACCTTGACAAATCATTGATGGATTTTCAAAGAAGCGATCCTTGGCAAACATAATGAGACATTATCCCTTGGGGGAATGGTATTTTAAGGTGAAAAGGGAGACTATGTTTTCCCAATGTTGATTGGTTGAGGGATCGGATCCTTGAAGAAGTCCATGAGTCCCGCTACTCCATTCACCCGGGTTTGACAAAAATGTACCATGACCTACAGGAGATATGTTGGTAGGAAGGTTTGAAAAGGGACGTAGCGGAGTTTGTCGCCAAGTGTCCAAATTGCCAACAAGTAAAGGCCAAACATCAAAAGCCAGGTGGCTTACTACAAGAGATCCAAATTCCTACTTGTTAGTGGGAAGAAATCAATATGGACTTTGTAGTGGGTTTACCTGGGACCCAAGGGTCATATGATTCTATATGGGTGGTTGTGGATAGGTTGACTAAGTCCGCTCTCTTTATACCCGTCAAGTCTACTTATTCGGCCTGAAGATTATGCTAGGATCTTCATAGATGAGATTGTGTGTCGCCATGGTATTTTGTTATCCATCATATGTTATCGGGATGCACAATTCACATTTTGGAGGTCATTCCAAAAAGGGTTGGGTACCAAGGTGAAGTAAAGTACCATTTTTCATCCCCAAACGGATGGTCAAACGGAATGCACTATTCAAACCCTTGAAGAAATGCTTAGATTTTGCATTAATTATTTTAAAGGGAATTGGGATAAGAATATGCGTTTGGTGGATTTTTCTTATACTAATAGCTTTCATTCTTATATCTCCATGACTCCCTACGAAGTCTTGTATGGTAGGAGATGTAGGTCTCCTATAGGTTTGTTTGAAGTGGGTGAGGCTTCGCTTCTTGGTCCCGAGTTGATTTATAAGACCTTGGTGAAGGTTCATATCATAAGGAACCGGTTGCAAACATCCTATATTCGGCAAAAGTCTTCTTCCAATCATAGAAAAGAAATATTGAGTTTGAAAAAAGTGACAAGGTGTATTTGAATATTTCACCAATAAAAAGGGTTGTTAGATTTTGCAAGAAGGGGAAATTGAGTCCTTCTTGTGTGGGCCCTTATGAAATTTTGCAAAGCTTTTGTAAGATGGCCTATGAATTGGAACTCCCTAGTGAATTGGCTTAGGTTCATCCAGTTTTCCATGTTTCTATGTTGAAAATGTGTATTGGTGATCCCTAGTCCATTCTTCCTATTAAGGGTCTTCGTGTCAAGGATAACCTCTCTTATGAGGAAATCCGGTTAAAATTGTTGATAGGAAAGTCATAAAGTTAAGGAAAAAGGAGGTGGTTTCTGTAAAATTATTATGGAAAAGTCATCTAGTTGAGGGTGCAACGTGGGAGGCCGAGGCCAACATGAAGCCCCGTTACCATCATCATTTTGAGAATTAATGTTAATCATTCTTTTTAATAATACAAATATGACTAGAATTTAAGGTTTCTTGATTTCGTGTGAAGTTTTTCAATGTATGCCTTTCTGAAAGCATTACAGTGAAGTTATTGTAATGTTATCTCTGAAAAACATGAAATTTTCCTTTTTGCTTCTTTTGAGTTATGTTGTATTTTGATATAGTGAGTCTTTATAAAATTATATGTAGCATGTTGGTAAGATGAACTTTGTGCTAATTGACTCATGCAATCTATATTGAGCGCATGTGTGTTGTGAGAAGAAAATAGTTCATGCTGAAATGTTTAAGCCTTATGTGTGGTTATTGGAGTTTAGGAATTGCCTTGTTAAATTATATGATTTATATTGATTAGATGTTGTTGATTGGTTGGGCTGCTAGTCTTGAGTCTATTCCCTCCCTTCCAAAGAGTGTTTAGTGTCATTAGGGGACAAAAGTTTCGAAGGGGGGGGGGGATTATGTAACATTTCGAAATTTCAGATGTGTCATAAATCCTAACATAGGTGTTATGAGGTCTAAGTACTGTTTTTAAGTAAACTTTAATCAATTTGGGTCATTTAAGAATTTTAAGAACCAAATACAAGAACGTTTATGACGTCCCAAAATTAGTTCAAAGAGGTAATAGCTTGCCTTAGCCTATTTAACCAGCATGAACGAGTCATAAATGTATTAAAATTGGTAAAAAGGTAGTAAATAGGTTTTTGAGTTATTTCATGGTCAAAACGTCTGGGTACCTCTCCCCAAGGTTCAACCAAGTGCCCTTGATGAAGACCCCTAGCATTTGAAGCAACACTCCCTGTCAGTGTGCATCGACAGCGGAAGAGATGGGCAGGGCCGTGTGTTGTCTCATACATAGATATGATGAGGAATTCCATCACCTTCACAATATCTGAACTCATCGACAGAGTGTAGGACGAGAAGGGAATGGTCCGTTGACTCAGAGATTGCCCATCGTTCGGGGTCTTGTCTTTGAGGGTCGAGTTTTCTACTTAATTTAAGTTTTTCTCATTTAATTTTTTAGGGGGTTAGGTTTTGTTAGGGGTTAAGGGAGCTAAGACCTAATATAAATACTCCCAACCTCCATTAATCTAAGACAATTCTTAAAACAAACTCTCTTCCTTTTCTGTTCTTTCTCTCTCTACTTGAACTCACCATTGAAGACTAGCAAGGATAAGGGTTTGGGGGATTTAAAAGAGGATTATTCATCACCAAATTTTTATCAAACGTAAGGTACGGGATCTAATTCACCTTTGAGACTCTTTCCTCAAAGGGTTCCTTCAAAATGGATTTCAAAAGTTGAGTTTTCAAGTTGGTTTCAACCAATTACAAAATTGAAGTTACGAATTGACTTATCAATGGTGTCTTTAGGTTGTATTAAGTATATTGACATGTATTTTCACTTGATTGTTATGATTATTAATGGTTTGGTATAAATTGAAGAACATAATCCTCAACCTCTAACCCTAGGTTGTATTCTTGACCTATATTGTATTGTGATCATTCAATTGATTTAGTTATTAATTAGATTACTTTACTATGGTTTTATTATTAGTAAATTAAAATTAATTATTGTCCTATCACTCTAGTTCTTGAAATGTGATCTAAGTTATGGATGATATTGTGAAGTTGATCCAATTACCTTGCCTTAACCTATGATCTAGTGTTGAATTATATTATAGAGATGCAATTGGCCTTGTTATCTTATTGATTATTATTGTGTGATGTTGTTACTCCCCTAATTGGGTTGATTTAAGGTTTTATGGTAAGAACTTGATCATGAATTTTGAAGAAGACTTGGTAAGTCTTACAATCTATCTTTACTTCCAATGGTGATTAATTGTGGTTAAGTCATGATATTATGTTGGAGGATGCCCCGTATTAGGGTTGACTGGGTGGTATGATTTTGAATTGTAATGTCTTGATTATTGTTGTGAGTTTTGTAATATGCAAAGGTTATAAGGGTGGTCATGTTTACCAATGTGCATTATTATGAAATGTTATGCAATGTGTTTACCTCACCTATATGAATTGTGATGAAAGGACTTACACTCATACAATTATTACTGAGCTATTTATGATAATGATTATACAATGGATACACCATATGACCTAAAAAATCTATGATTGATAATTAAAGGGTCAAAGACATTTCAAAAAGGGACTTTAGCGTAGCACCGAGTGAACTAGATTGAGGAGTATCCCTTCCAACATACGGAAGGTAGGAGCAGTACATTACTCTTGACATTTGAGACTATAATTCATGGCGCATAAAGAGGGTCCCTACTACATCTCCTAGTTCTTGAACTATGTTGCCCCTATAGGAATACTAGCTTGTAGATCCACGTAGTTGCTATGTTTCATGTTTTTATACTACCTTTGAAAGTGGTCCGTATTCTTTCGGTGTAGGGTTTTATGACACCGGATTCCACACTAGGATCATGTGGTCTGTGTCGGTTAGTTGTAGATGTTCCCAAAAGGTAAAATGAATTAAGGGACTGAAACTCTAACTTGGATAACCTAAGGGGTCTAGATTAGCCTAGCTAGGGGTATGGGACTCTATCTAAGCATTGCACTAGTTAGCTTTTAGGGGAGTCTTAGGAAGATGTTCTTATATGTGTTTATGTTATGATTTTATATGGCATGTACATATGAACTTGCACATTGTTGATACTATATGTTGATTAGTCCACTTATGAGTATATGTTGGATTATATTATTGAAGAGGATGAATGTAATATTATCTGAAGTTTAATATTGGTAATGTTTCCTTGTTGGGTTAACTTGATTGAGTAAGGTTATGGTGATTTGCTTAGTCATTGCACTTGTTGACTTGATAAGGATGCATGATTATTTTTCTTTCTTATTTTGATTCGGTCAACTCTTAGTCATGCTTGTGATTAATTCCTTGGTGATAGAATTGTAGTAAACTATGGGTTCAAGTATGTTGGAATACACATTAATTGTTTGGGTTAGTAGGCATGTTTGGTTTATTTGTATGATTTTATTTGGTTATGCATGAGAATTTTACACAAGAAAAATGGCATGTTTCAACTAAAAGTCCATTTTTAGAATATTTTGACATTATATGTGCATATGGTCTCCTACTTAGTACATGTGGAGAACTAACCCCATTTTCTTCCCTTTTCCCAACATTTTAGGTTCCAATCGTTGAAGGGTTTGAAAAGGAGACATTGTTGAAGGCTTGGATTCTGGGTTTCATCCAAGTGGGTAGGTCCTCACTTTCCAAGGGTGATGCTAATATTTTACCGTGAAGTTTCTTTGTTATGACTTTTAGACTCGTTTTTGTTGATTGCATTTCCATTGTGTCCGACTTGTATAAGCCTATATGTGGCTTCTTTACATTTGATGTAGGTCTATGACCGTATTGTGATAATCGTTTAGATGTATTAGATGAGACAATCCTTGAGACTATCTTTCTAGCTTATATATATGTATGTTTAATAAAAGTAGAAGTCTATGTAACCTTCCTATACGAAGGGTCTATGTATATTTGATACTACTATATATTATGTGTATGTAGAGGTCTATGTAAACCTCAAGTAGTTGTATTGAAATGTCCAAAATTGTTCTGTATTTTCAACCTATGAATGAAATGACATGATACTAAGAGGCTAGTCTGATTCCTTAGAAATGATGATGACGTCAGTTACGTCTACGGAGTGAACCCGGATATGACAAATATTAATGTCAATTTCAACGTCAACGTCAATGTAAAAATTAATATGAATGACAAACTTCAAGTTACACGACAATGTTAACATCAACATGAACATGACGTCCACGTCAATATAAACGTCGATGTCAACATAAACGGTAGAGTCAGCGAGAATGTCAACGTCAATATGCAAATCAATGTGAACGTGAACGTCAACATCAACATAAACGTCAATGGAAAAGTCAACCTAAACATAAGATTCAGCAAGAATGTTAATGTCAATGTGACGTCAACGTGATGTGAACATCAACGTCTATGTGAATGTCAATGTTATCCTCAACATGAATGATAATGTTAACGTCTACGTGAACGTCAATATAATTGTCAACATGAACTCCAACATCAATGTGAATATGAAAGTCAATGTAAACGTGAATGTCAACGAAAATGTGAACATCAATGTACACAATGTAAACGTCAATGTCAATGTCAATGTTAACGTGAAAGTCAACATAAATGTCAAGGTGATCGTCAACGTTTACATCAATGTCAATGTCAATGTGAACGTCAACGTGTATGTCGACGTCAACATCAACATAAACTTAAACATCCATGTCAACAACAACGATAATGGTAACTTAATGTCAACATCAACATAAACATAAACATCAACATTTGCGTGAACGTCAATGTAACGTCAATTTCAATGTGATCATAAATGTCAATGTGAACGTCAACATTAATGTCAATGAATACATCAACGTCAATGTCAAACTATAGTGAACATCAACATCAATGTTAACGTGAATGTAAACATGATCGTCAACAAAAACATCAATGTCAAGGTTAATGTGAATGTCAAAATTAAAGTCAACGTATATGTGAACGTCAATATTTATGTCAATGTATACGTTAACGTCAATGTAAATATCTGCATTAATATGAACGCCAACGTGAACGTCGATATCAACATCAAGGTGAACGTCAACATCAATGTAAACGTCAACGTGAACATGAATGTTAACATAAATATTAACATTAATGTTAATGTCAACATCAATATAAATCCACGTCAACATAAATTTCAATGTGATCGCATAAATATCAATGTCAACATAAACGTTAATGTAAATGTGAACGTTAATATCAACATCAACATCAATGTAAACATCAGCGTGAATGTCTCTGTCAATATGAATATCAATGTTAGTGTAAATGTTAAAGTGAGTGTCTAAATGAATATCTAGATAAACGTGAACGTCAACGGCATCATGAACATCAATGTAAATGTCTACGTCAATGGCAATGTCAACATCAACATCAGCGTCAACCTAAAGTCAATATAAACATAAATGTCATCATCAATGTAAACGTGAATGTCAATGTTTACATGAATATGAACATCAATGTAAACGTCAACATCAGTGTAAAGTCAATGTAAAGTTCAATATAAATGTGAACGTCCACGTAAACTTAAACATCAACGTCCATGTCATCGTCAGCGTGAATGTCTACGTGAATTTCAACGTAAACGTGAACATCAACATGATCGTAAACATAAATGCAACGTGAAGGTCTACATGAATGTTAAACTCAATGTCAACGTGAAACGTCAATGTCAATATCACCGTAAATGTGAACGTTAATGTGAACGCCAATATTAACATCAACATCAGCGTCAACATAAACATCAACAACTGCGTGAACATTAATGTCAACGTCAATGTAAACATGAACGTAAAATGTGAATGTCAACATCAACATCAGCATCGATGTAACCATAAACAAATGTGTGAACGTTAATATCAATGTCAATGTGAACATTAACGTCAACGTCAACGTGAACTTGAACATCAACGTACGTGTGAACGTCGATGTCAACCTAAGAATCAAAGTAAAGGTAAATGATTACATTAATGTCAACATCATTCTGAACATCAACATACACAAAAAAGTAAATATCAGTGTTAACATGAACGTCAATCACAATGTGAATGTGAACGTTAGTGTCAATGAACATTAACGTAAACGTGAACGTTAACGTAATTGTAAATGTAAACATCACCTCAAGGTACATTTAATCGTTAACGTAAATGTTAACATCAACGTCAATGTGCGCATATAAAAATGAACACCATTGTCAAAGTAAACAATTGCATCAATGCTAGCATGAGAGTCAACGTCAACATAAATGTCTACGTCAATATAAAAGTCAACGTAAATGTGAATGTCAATGTAATCATAAGAGTCAGCATGAATATTAACGTTAATGTGAACGTCTACATGAGTGTCAACGTGTATGGGAACGTCAACGTCTAATTGAACGTCAAGCTGATTATTAATGTGAACGTGAACATCAATATGAACGTTTATGTATAAGTTAAAGTCAACAAAAAAGTCAACATCAATGTAAATATCAATGTAAATGTCAATGAAAATGTCAACATCGACATCAATGTGATGGTGAACGTCAACGTTAACGTAAACTTGAATGTCAATGACAACGTCAACGACAACATTAATTTAAACATCAATATGAACCTGAACGTCAACGTAAGTGTTACCATAAACATCAACATACACGGTAATGTAAACGTCAGCAAAAATATCAACATAAAAATGAACTTTAATTTAAACGTGAAAGTGAATGCCAATGTCAATGTCTACATCAACGTCTATGTTAATGTCTACGTAAGTGTGAACGTTAATGTCAACATTAACTTGATCGTCAATGTTAACGTGACCGTAAACATCAAAGTCAATGTTAACATGTAGTTAAATGTCAATGTCAACTTGAACGTGAACGTAAATCTGAACGTCAATATGAGCGTATAAATATTAGATTCAATGTCAAAGTAAATGTAAATGTCAACTTCAGCGTGAATGTCAATATCAATGTAAATGTGAATGTAATAAAAAATGTAAGATCTAGCGAGATTGGAAATATCTAAATTAACGTCAATGTGAATGTTAACGTGAAAGTCAAAGTCAATATGCACATCAATGTGAACGTAAACTTCAACATCAACATAAACGTCAATGGAAAAGTCAACCTAAACATAAGATTCAACAAGAATGTCAATGTCAATGTGACGTCAACATGATGTGAACATCAACATCTATGTGAATGTCAATGTTATCGTCAATATTAACGTCAACATGAATGCTAATGTTAACGTCTACGTGAACGTTAATATCAATGTCAACATGAATGCCAACATCAATGTCAATATGAAAGTCAATGTAAACGTGAATGTCAACGAAAATGTGAACATCAATGTACACAATTTAAACATCAACGTCAATGTCAATGTTAACGTGAACGTCAACATAAATGTCAAGGTGATCGTCAACGTTTACATCAATGTCAATGTCAATATGAACGTCAACGTGTATGTCAACGTCAACATCAACATCAACTTAAACATCAATGTCAACAACAACTGTAAGGTAACATCAATGTCAACATCAACATGAACATAAACATCAACATTTGCGTGAACGTCAATGTAACGTCAATTTCAATCTGATCATAAATGTCAATGTGAACGTTAACATTAATGTCAATGAACACATCAACGTCAATGTCAAATCATAGTGCACATCAACATCAATATTAACGTGAATGTGAACATGAACCTCAACAAAAACATCAATGTCAAGGTTAATGTGAATGTCAAAATTAAAGTCAACGTATATGTGAACGTCAATATTTATGTCAATGTATACGTGAACGTTAATGTAAACATCTGCATTAATATGAACGCCAACGTGAACGTCAATATCAACATCAAGGTAAACGTCAACATCAATGTAAACGTCAACGTGAACATGAACGTTAACATAAATATTAACATTAATGTAAATGTCAACATCAATTTAAATCCACGTCAACATGAATTTTAATGTGATCGTCAACATAAATATCAAAGTCAGCATCAACATTAATGTAAATGTGAACGTCAATATCAACATCAACATCAATGTAAACATCAGCGTGAATGTCAACGTGAATGTCTCTGTCAATATGAATATCAATGTTAGTGTAAATGTTAAAGTGAGTGTCTACATAAATATCTAGATAAACGTGAACGTCAACGACATCATGAACATCAATGTAAATGTCTACGTCAATGGCAATGTCAACATCAACATCAGCGTCAATGTAAAGTAAATGTAAACATAAATATCATCATCAATGTAAACGTGAATGTCAATGTTTACATGAACATGAACGTCAATGTAAACGTCAACATCAGTGTAAAAATGTAATGTTCAATATAAATGTGAACGTCCACGTAAACTTAAACATCAACGTCCATGTCATCGTCAGCGTGAACGTCAAATTCAATGTAAACATCAACGTAATTGTAAATGTCAACGTCAACATTAACATAAGAGTTAGCGAGAATGTCTACGTGAATTTCAACGTAAACGTGAACATCAACATGATCGTAAACATAAATGCCAACGTGAATGTCTACATTAACGTTAAACTCAATGTCAACGTTAAACGTCAATGTCAATATCATCGTAAATGTGAACGTGAATGCGAACGTGAATGTGAACGCCAACATTAACATCAACATCAGCGTCAACATAAACATCAACAACTGCGTGAACATTAATGTCAACGTCAATGTAAACATGAACATCAAATGTGAATGTCAACATCAACATCAACATCGTTGTAAACATAAACAAATATGTGAACGTTAATATCAATGTAAATTTGAACATCAACGTCAACCTCAATGTGAACTTGAACATCAACGTAAATGTGAACGTCGATGTCAACCTAAGAATCAAAGTAAAGGTAAATGATTACATTAATGTCAACATCATTCTGAACATCAACATCAACATACACAAAAAAGTAAATATCAGTGTTAACATGAACGTCAACATCAATTATAAATAAGAATGTCAACATCAACATCAAGTCAATATAAATGTCAATAACAACGTGAATGTGAACGTTAATGTCAATGAACATTAACGTAAATGTGAACGTTAACGTAATTGTAAATGTAAACATCACCTCAAGGTCCATTTAATCGTTAACGTAAATGTTAACATCAACGTCAACGTGAGCATATTAAAATGAACACCATTGTCAAAGTAAACACATGCATCAATGCTAGCATGAGCGTCAGCGTCAACATAAATATCTACGTCAATATAAAAGTCAACATAAATGTGAATGTCAATGTAATCATAAGAGTCAGCATGAATATTCACGTTAATGTGAACGTCAATATGAGTGTCCACGTGTATGGGAACATCAATGTCTAATTGAACGTCAAGATGATCATTAATGTGAACGTGAACATCAATATGAACGTTTATGTATAAGTTAAAGTCAACGAAAAAGTCAACATCAATGTAAATATCAATGTAAATGTCAACATCGACATCAATGTGAAGGTGAACGTCAACGTTAACGTAAACTTGAACGTCAATGACAACGTCAACGACCACATTAATGTCAACATCAATATGAACCTGAACGTCAACGTAAGTGTTAGCATAAACATCAACATACACGGTAATGTAAACGTCAGCAGAAATATCAACATAAAAATGAACTTTAATTTAAACGTGAACGTGAATGTCAATGTCAATGTCAACATCAACGTCTATGTCAATGTCTACGTAACTGTGAACGTTAATGTCAACATTAACTTGATCGTCAATATTACCGTGACCATAAACATCAAAGTCAATGTTAACATGTAGTTAAATGTTAACGTCAACTTGAACGTGAACGTGAATATGAACGTCAATATGAGCGTATAATATTAGCTTCAATGTCAAAGTAAATGTAAATGTCAACTTCAGCGTGAATGTTAATGTCAATGTAAATGTGAATGTAAAAAAAAATATAAGATCGAGCGAGACTGGAAATGTGGAAATTAAAGTCAATGTGAATGTTAACGTGAAATTCAACGTCAACATCTATGTGATCATCATGTGATTACCAAAATCAACGTAAAGTGAACATAAACATTAATGAGAGTTTGAACCCTAACGTCAACGTCAATATGAACGTCAATGTTAGCGTCAAGGTAAATGTAAGCATTGGCATCAACATGAATGTCAACTGAAACATCAATGTAAATGTAAATGTGAGTATCGACTTAAATATAAATATCAATGGGAACGTCAACGTCTACATAAGCACGTACGTCAATGTGAACATGAATGTCAACGTAAATTTGAATGTCAATAGGGACGTGCACATCTACGTGAAAGTCAATGTGATCGTCAATGTTAACTCAATGTCAACATCTAGGTGAACTTCAACGTCAACATACCCGTCAAGGTGAATGCGAACGTGTACGTCAATGTCAATGTAAAAGTGAACCTCTATATGAACGTGATCACCAACCTCAACGTGAACGCGAACATCAACTTCAACAATGTCAACGTAAACATAAACGTCAACATAAATATTAATGTAAACGTAAACATGAACATCAACGTAAATGTAAACCTCGACGTGAACATCAACATCAACGTGATGTGAGGCCAAAAATACACCATTTGTTTATCATACTATTACCCAACATTTATATTATATTTTCTGTTTTGAGCATAAATTTTTTGAATTGTGCAAAATTGTGAATTTTATTTGTAGGGATTAATTCTGGGTGAAAAAAAATGAAGATGTTTGGAGCTAAAACGAATTAAAGATGGCGGTTAAAGAAGGAGATCAAGCAGGCAACGTAATATATATATATAAATAGATATATATAGATAATATGGAAAGCGGCGGCCTGCACAAAATGATGTGACAGTTTTTTTCTTTGCCACGTCAGCATCTTAAAGGTCACTTAATTTTGATGTGACGGCATCATTCAAGATGCAAAATGAATTTATGGAAATCAATTCCACCCGGGTTTTCACTTCCTAATATTTCTTGAGCTCCATTATTCTATTCGGGGTTTTTATATCTATAAATAGGGCATTTAAAATTATATATTGAGGAAGCCAGGAAAAAATATACAAGACATAATATAAATTTTCTTCTAGCTTTGTAGCTTTATAAGAGCCGCCGTGGAGGCCGGAGAATTGTGGTTTACTCTTTCTTTTCCTTTATTATTTATTTGTATTTTTGAATAATAAAATATAGTTAGATTTGTTCTAGTTTTTATGATTAATGTCAACACATATTATGTTTAATAAATTTTATGGTATTTTTTAGATAATAAGCAGCTAAGCTCCACAACTAGGTTGTTGGGGAACCAGAGTGATTAACAAAGTATGATAGTTATTTAAGCAATTATCAAATAGGTATTGCCTGTATAAAATAATCCTTTCGTCTTCGATGTTTTTAACGAGTGCACGGCATTAGGGAACACTCGCCTTTGCTACTTGCAAGACCACGGATGTAGTTAATAAGAAAAGGATTTAACATAGTTGATTTAGTGGGTACTACTCATAGACTAGTATCGGCTTTGTGCGAATAAGTAGTAATACAAGTAATAAACTAAGACATACATCAACTACGATGCTTAATATGAAGTAAAGGTAAGCGTTAGTAAATTATACACACGTAGAGGTACCAAGGTACTAGGTGAAATTCTCTAGATGCTGTACCAAGGATTTAGAGATACATAAATTATCACTTTGCATGCATAACATTAGAGAAGAATGTCTATTACTAGGATTACCAAGTTATGAGCTTATGGGATACACATACATAGTTATTTTTATTAATTTTAAATAAAAAAATACTTAGTTCAAAACTATTTGTGATGTGGGTTTTCTGTTGTATTTGTATGTTCAAGGGTAAAATCCCTTATTGTCATATATAAACGACTATCAAGTTAAATATTTGCTATTGATATTATTCTTCCATATTCTCTGTTGGTTCCATCCCGACACATTGTTGGGTAAATATATTGCATATGATTGTTTATATTTCTTTTAAGAAGTATATTTGAAAGTTATCACAATGTCACTCAGTGTCAGCATGAATGTCAACGTCAATATCAATACCAACGTAAACATAAGAGTAAGAGAGAATAACAATGTCAAGGTGAACAACAAAGTGAACGTCAATGTCAACAGAAAGATCAATATCAAAGTCAATGTGAATGTGGAAATCAAATTACTCTTCCCCCGACCTTCTCTCACTCGGGTCTCCTCTTTTCACTGTCCTTTTCTCTCTTTCTCCCATACCACCTGCCGCCCTTTTCTCGTCATCACCTACCCCCTCTCTTTCACTTCCTACCCCTTTCCCAATACCCTTCCATATCACCATCGTCTAACTCTTTATGATACCCCTCCGTCCCACTCCCGCACTTACCCGTTACCCTTCCGCCCTTGTCCTCTCGGGAACCGTTATCTCACCTTCCTCCCTCTTTTACTCTCTTTCCTTCTCCTTTTTTCCTTTTATGCTAGTTTTTTTATATTCCGTTTTTCTTCACCCCAGCGTCCCCCCCTTTCACCACTTCTATTTTTTACTACCTCCTAATTCCCTTTTCCATCATCACAACCCCCCCTCTAAGTCTTAGCATGCTCTATCTCAACAACCCCGTAAACGTGAACGTCAACATCAAAATAAATGTGAATGTTAATGTCAACGTCAATGTGTTCGTGAACATCAATATACACATCAAGGTAGACGTCAACGTCAACGTCAACATAAATGTCATGGTGAACGTCGAAGTATATGACATTAACATTAATGTTTATGTGATCACCAATGTCAACGTCAAAGTGAGAATCAACTCCAATGTTAATACCAACGTCCACATCAACGTCAATGTTAACATCAACGTCAACATCACTATGAATATAAATGTCAGTATTTTTGTGAATGTCAACGTCAACGTCAAGGTCTAAACGAATGTCAACATCAACATCAACGTCAATGTCAATATGAACGTCAGTGTCAGGGTGAATGTGAACATGAACATCAACATTAACGTCAACATCAATGTAACCGTGAATGTCAACGTCAACATAAATGTAAATATGAACTTTAACCTCAACATCAATGTAAACATAAACGACTTTGTGAACATCAATGTGAATCTTAACGTCAACGTAAATGTGATAGTCCATATGAAAGTCAATATCAATGACAAATGTGAACGTCAACGTCAAAGTAAATAATAATGTGAACATCAACATCAATATGAATGTGAACATCAACAAACAAATCAGGGTGAACGTTAACGTCACTATCAACATAAATAGCAAGGTGAACGTTGATGTTCACAACGTCAACGCCAACCTCATGTTATCAACAATGTAAATGTGTACGTGATCGACAACGTCAATGTTAATTTGAACAGGAATGTGAATGACAAAGTCAATGTCAACATCAACATCAATGTCCACGTGAACATTAACATAAACATCAATATCAACATGAACATAAATGTCAATATTTGCGGGAGCAACAATGTCAAAATGAACATCAACATCAACGTAAAAATCAAAAGAAACGTCAACGTCAATGTAAAATTCAATATGAATGTTAGCGTCAATATGATAATGAATGTGAACATAAATGTTAGCATCAATGTCAATGTAAATGTGAACGTCAATGTCAACTTGAACATCAATGTGAACATGAACGTGAACATCAACGACAACGTGAATGTCAACGTGAATGTCAACGTGTACACCAATGTCAATGTAAACATAAACATGTACATTAACATCAACGTAAACAAGAATGTGATCATCAACATCACTGTAAATGTATATGTTAATGTCAATGTCATTTTGTACGTTAACGTGAATGTAAATATGGATGTCAATGTCATCATCAACGTAAACATGAACATCAATGTTAATGTAAACGTATGCACCAATTAGAACATCAACATCACCATAAATGTCAACATTCACGTGAGCGTTAACATCAATGACAATGTATAAACGTGAACATCAACTGTAATGTAAACGTGAATGTTCACGTAAATGTGAACGTCAACGTCAATGTGAATATCAATGTCAACGTAAATGTCAAAGTCAATGTGAACATCAAAAAAAACGTCAACGTCTATGTGAAAGTCAAAATGATCATCAACTTTTAAGTTAACATCAACATCTAAGTGAACATCAATATGAACATCAACATCAATGTACACATAGAGGTGAACGTAAACATGTAAGTCAAAATCAACGCAAATGTGAATCTCTACATGAACGTGATCGCCAATGTCAACATGAACGTGAACATCAACGTCAACCACAGTGTGAATGTTAACGTCAACGTCAATGTGAACGTCTATGTCAGTGTCAGCATTAAGATTAACGTCAACGTAAATGAAAACATCGAAGTGAATGTCAAGATCAACGTCAACATCAATGTCAAAATGTACGTAAATGTAGACGTCAATGTCAACATCAACATAAACATCAATGTCAACGTAAACATAAGAGTAAGAAAGAATGTAACATCAAATGTGAAAGTCAATGTGAATTTGAATTACAACGTGATTGTCAACACCAATAGAAGGTCAATATCAACATCAACGTGGACGTGAATGTTAAAAATGTGTAAAGTTAAGGTAAATGTGAACATGAACGTCAACATCAATGTGAACTTGAACGTTAACATATGCATAAAGGTGAACATCAATGTCAGCGTCAAGGTAAAAGTCAATGTAAATAATGTTAACGTCAATGTTAACATGATCGCTAGCGTCAACATGTATGTGATCGCTAACGTAAATGTTAATATAAACGTGAATGTCAATGTCAATGTCAACGTCAATATCATATTCAACGTTAATATTAACATCAATGTCAACATTAGTATGAACATAAAAGTCAACATTTGAAACAATATCGATGTCAAAATGAATGTGAACGTCAACATTAATGTCAATGTGAACCTCATCTTCAACGTGAACATGAAAGAGAACATCCATATTAACATCAACGTCAATATAAATGTGAACGTCAACGTCAATATGAACATCAACGTGAATGTGAACGTGGACGTCAAACAATATAAATGTATAAATATGAACGTAAATGACAACGTGAATGTATAAATATGAACATCAATGACAACGTGAATGTATAAACGTGAACGTCAACATGTATGTCAACGTCAATGTCAAAATGAATGTCAACATCAACGTAAAATCAAAAAGGAACGTCAACGTCAATATTAACGCCAATATGAATTTTGGCATCAATGTGAAAATGAACGTGAACGTCAACGTTAGTATCAACGTCAATGTAAATTTGAAAGTCAATGTCAACTTGAACAGCAATGTAAACGTGAACGTTAACATCAACGAAAATGTGAACGTCAATGTCAATGTAGATATGTACATTAATGTCAACATAAATGTGGATGTCAATATCAGCATCAACGTAAACATAAACATCAATGTAAATGTAAATGTGTGCATCAATAAGAACATCAACATCAATGTCAACATAAATGTCAACATCCACATAAGCATCAACATCAATGTCAATGTATAAGCGTGAATATCAACGGTAATGTAAATGTGAACCTGCACGAAAATGTGAACGTCAACGCCAGCATCAGTGTGAATGTCAACATGAACGTCAACGTCTATGTGAAAGTCAACATGATCATCAACGTTTAAGTTAACATAAACATATATGTGAACATCAATATGAACATAAACATCAATGTACACATCAAGGTGAATGTAAATGTGTATGTCAACATCAACGCCTAGGTGAAAATCTACGTGTGTATGTCAACATCAACGCCTAGGTGAAAATCTACGTGAACGTCATCGCCAATGTCAACATGAACGTGAATATCAACATCAACCACAACGTGAATGTTAACGTCAACTTCATTTTGAAGGTCAATGTTAGTGTTAACATAAAGATGAACATCAACGTAAATGAAAACATCAAAGTGAATGTCAAGATCATCGTTAACATCAACGTCTGAATAAACATCAATGTAGACATCAACATAAACGTAAGAGTAAGCAAGAATGTCAACATCAAATGTGAAAGTTAATGTGAATTTCAATGTCAACGTGAACATCAACGTCGATAGAAGGTCAATATCAACATCAACGTGGATGTGAATGTTAAAAATGTGAATGTCAACGTCAAGTAAATGTGAACATGAACGTCAACATCAATGTGATCTTGAACGTTAACATATTCAACAAGGTGAACATCAACGTCAAATTCAATATAAACGACAAGGTAAAAGACAATGTAAATGACGTTAACGTCAATGTTAACGTGATTACTAACGGCAACATGTACGTGATCTCTAATGTCAATGTTAATGTAAACATGAATGTGAATATCAACGTCAACGTCAACATCCTCTTCAACGTAAATATTAACATCAATGTCAACATCAACATGAACATAAAAGTAAACATTTACATAAATATCGACATCAAACTGAACGTCAACGTCAACGTCAATGTCAATGTGAACCTCAGCTTCAGCATGAACGTCAATGTTATAAATGTGAAAATAAATGTGAACGTCAACATTAATACGAACATCGACGTTAATGTAAATATGAACATCAATGACAATGTGAATGTATTAATATGCACGTCAATGAAAACGTGAATGTATAAGTATGAACGTCAATTACAACGTGAATGTATAAAAGTGAACGTTAACGTGTACGTCAATGTCAACGTCAACGTAAAAAAGAACGTGATCATCAACGTCAATGTCACTGTGTACATTAATGACAAATTAAATATGAACATCAACGTCAATGTAAATGTGAACATCAACGTCAATGTCAATGTTAATGTGAATGTTAACATAAATGTAAACGTCTGCATCAAAGAGAACATCAGCATAAATATTAACATCAACGTAAATGTCAACATCCATGTAAATGTCAACGTCAACGTCAACGTATAAACATGAATATCATTGTAAACCTAAATGTAAACATCAATATAGACTTAGACATGAATGTCCATGTAATTGTTAATACCAATGTAAACATGAACATCAACGTAAATATCAACACAAACGTCAATGTCAACATCAATATAAATGTCATTGACAAGGTATATGTAAGAGTACACGAGAATGTAAACATTATGTGAATGTCAACGTCAAAGTGAATGTCACATCTACATAAATTTCAATATCACCGTCAATGGGAATGTTAATCTAAATGTAAATATGAACATCAATGTCAACATAAATATGAACGTCAATATGAACGTGAACATCAATGTAAACATAAAGGTGAATGTCAACGTCAACGTCAAGATAAACATCAAGCTCAACTCGATGTATATGAAGTTAACGCGATTGCTAACGTCAACGTGAACGTGATTGCCAACGTCAATGTTAAAATAAATGTGAAATACAACGTCAATATTAACGTCAACATGAACGTTAACATCAACGTATATATCAGCATGAACATAAATATCAACGTCAACGTCAAGGTAAAAATTGAAATCAATGTCAACATTCAAATGAAAATCAACGTCAATGTGAATGTCATCATTAGTGTGAACGTGAACATGAACAACATCTTTAACATCAACGTCAATGTAAATGTGAACATCAACTTCAACATGAACATCAACGTCTACGACAATATGAATGTATAAACATATATGTCAATGTAAATGTCAACATCCACATGACTGTAAATTTCAACGTCAACGTCAACGTATAAATGTAAACATCAGCATAAACATAAATGTGAACATCAATGTCAACGTCAATGTTAGCGTTAAAATCAACGTCAATGTGAATGTCAACGTCAAGGTAAATGTCAACTTGAACGTCAAACTCTATGTGAAAGTCAATATGATCATCAACGGTAACGTTAACATCAATACCTAGGTGAATGTCACTATAAATTTTAACATCAACAAACACGTCAAGGTGAATATAAACGTGTACATCAACATCAACATCAATGAAAATGTAAACAAGAACATGATCATAAATGTCAATGTAAATGTATACGTCAACGTTAGTGTAAATGATAAAATCAATGAAAATATGACTGTTAATGTCAGCATCAATGTAAATGTGAACATCAACATAAATATAAACTTCGGCATAAAAAAATATTAACGTAAACATAAACATCAATGTCAACATCAACATCAATGTGCATATCAACGTGAAATTCAACTTCTAAACATGAACGTCAACATAAACGTAAACGTTAACGTCACATAAGATTCAACGTCATTGTCAAAATCAGCATGAATATCAACGTCAACGTAAACGTCAATGTCAATATCAATGTGAATGTTAAAGTCAATGTTATTGTCAACATGAATGTCAACATCTATGCGAAAGTCAATGAGATCGTCAATGTTAATGTCAAGATCAATACATAGGTAAACTTCAATATGAACTTCAAAATCAATGTACACGTTAAATTGAATGTAAAGGTGTACGTCAAGTTAAATGTAAAGGTGAATCTCTATGTGAACGTGAACGCCAACATCAACGTGAATGTGAACATCAATGTCAATGACATCATGAACATTAATATCAACGTCGATGTTAATGTCAACATCAGTGTAAATATAAATATGAACTTCAACGTAAATATAAATATCAACTTGAACATCAACATCACTGTAAATGTAAACATGAACGTCAACATAAAAATGAATGTGAATGTAAATGTGAAAGCAAGTGAGAATGTCAACGTCAATGTGAACGGCAATGTGAATATATGTTTAATATAAAAGACGTTTCGTAAAGCCTAACATAAGTTTCATAAGGTTTAATTCCCTTTTAAAGTACATAACAAATGAATATAGGTCATTTTGAATGTTTAAGAACCAAAACATCCAAGAACATCCATAACGTTCAAGAAGTTGGTTTAAAGGTATTTTAGTGTGACTTTTAGGGGTCGAAAATGTACAAAAATTGGTAAAGAGGTACTAAATAGATGTTGGGGTGAATTTAGGGTCGAAACGTCCGGGTAAGAATCACCAAGGACCAACCTAAAGACCTTGAGGAGGACCCTAGCGTTTGAAGCAACACTGCATGGTAGTGTGCATCGACGGGACAGTAGACGACCCATGTGTAAATTGACGGAGCACCGATTCAACCATCTTCCCACACTTAGACAATGTATGGAATATCCTCGCCTACACAATCTATGAACTCATCGACGGAGTGCAGAACGAGAGGGGAAGGGTTCGTCGACTCAAAAACCGCCCGTCGTTCGATTTCACATCTGTGAGGGTCATGTTTTTTTGTTTATTTTAAGTCCGTCTCATTTAATTAGTTAGGGGGTTATGTGGTTTAATTAGGGGTTAAGGGAGTCTTAATAAGTTTATTTAATACCCAATATAAATACTCCCAACCCTCATTAATCTCAGACAATTCTCAAATATAAATTCTTTTCTTTCTGTCTTTTTTTTCTCTCTAATTGAACTCATCACTGAAGACTAGAAAGGAGAAGGGTTTGGGGGCTTGAAAGGAGAAAATTAACCATCAAATTATTGTCAAATGTTAAGGTAATTGTTAGTGGTTTTGTCTACATTACCTTCTTTCCTCAAAGGGTTCCTTCAAAATGAATTTAAAAAGTTGATTTTTCTTATGAGTTTCATTATGTTTGAAATTGAAGTTACGGATTGATTAGTAGATGATTTATTTAGGTTATATTGAATATATTAACATGAATTTCAACATGATTATGGTAATTGTTTGTAACAACCTTTTTAGTCGGTTCAAGCGAGTAAGCATTTACTTTGAAATAAAGCGACTGGGTAGACGATATGGCGGCGACGTGATCGGCATGTCACGATGACCGTCGAGGGGCTTCCGTTCCAAAAACTTCAACTCGAAAAATCTGTGGTACTGGGGAGCGGCTCTTGAACTCGCGACAAGTTAGCTTGCAGGCACGGGACCGTCGTAGATACGACGAAGGACAGTCACAAAAAAACCTTAATGAATTTAACTCTATGAAACTTTGTGACGGACCTGCCAAGACGGGACCGTCATGACACGACGGGCCGTCACAGGTTGCGGTAAAACCTCGATGGGTGGATTTTCTGCTAATAATTTTTAAGGGGTTTTTTGTTTACTCATTCATGAGAAACTTTATGAAAAAATTCGTGGGGTGTAAGTTAAGTAATAAGTTATCCCTTGGGGGTTAAAAGACCGGGTAACCTTGACATAAAATAGTGGGTTTCTGTTATCATCTTTTATTAATTGATTATATGATAATTAGGTAAGAGAAAGGAATTTGGAGAGGAAAAATAAAAAGACAACAGGAGAAAAGAGTGGGGAGAACAAGCGAGAGAAAAGGGAGAATCGAAGAGGAAACCAAGGCATTAAGAAGTAAACTTTCGTTGATCGCGATGCTTCGGGGTGGAGGTAGTTTAGAGTGTATGGTTTATGCTATTCGTAGTAAACTGCTTAATAGTGATTGATTGATACGTTATTGGGTGGGTACTTTGTAAAGTCTTCCATATGCTTGATTGTGGGTGGTAGTGTTGTAATTGTGTAATGTGGTGGATAGAAATGTTGATTACTGGTGATCTTTTAAATCTTGAATTTCTATCGTTAAAGATGACGCCTCGGCAAAAACAAAGAACTTGATGAAATAAAATAATGGAGATTAATGGATCGGGTGTCACGTGTTCTAAAACACGTTAGGATTAGGGGATCGTGTGTCACATTTCACACGTAGATTAGGGGATCGGGTGTCACGTTCACGAAACGTAGCATTAGGGATCGGGTTGTCACCTTCCGACACGTAGTATAGGGGATCGGATTGTCACGCCTTCCGACACGAAAGAAATAAAGAGAAGTAATCTTGAATACATGTTAATTATTACTCAATTTCGAAGAACGAAACTATGTCCCCATGAGTAATGGGGTGTGGAGGCTTGAGTCCTCATAGGGGTGCGTTGGTGTTTGTTTTGCCATGGCGTCTTATTGTACTTGTTTATGCACACTTAAGTATTGGTGTTGCTTTATATTATGATTCAGCATATATTGTTTCTATTTTGAGTTGGCGGATGATTGATACACTACTCAGTAAGTGTCCTTGTAATGACCACTTTTATTCCTTCTTGTTTTTTTTGGAGTGCAATCAAGTGCCAACCATTGACCTCGATCGCCCTCCAACTCTAGCCCAGTCTCCAGCATATCAAAACTCAGGGTTGTGCGTTTGTGTCTAGATAGGGCTTGGGGATTCTCTTCTTCCACGTTTGGTCTTTGAAGTTCAGACCTGGACCATCTTTCTACTTATTTTATTCTAAAATACTCTTAGAACTTAAAAAATTGAGGTAGATGTTATGATGTGATGACTCAAGATCTTGGGAACGATAAGTGTTGAGTTTAGAAGTTATTTTAATTGATTTTTGTTCAATGAGTTCGTCTTCTTGCATTTTAGTTACTATTCAACAATTATTTACTCTAAACGTTGGGGTTTAGATTGTTGGTTCGCCTCCCTATTAAGGATACGTGTGGGTGCCACCCGCGGCTCGTTTTGGGTCTTTCTTGACAAACTTGGGTATCAGAATTTAGGTTTAATTGGTCTCATCCACACAAAGAACGATTCTCAGTAGAGTCTGAGGACGGTAGGGGGACGCCTTTACTTTCTTTGAGAGGCATATAGGACCCTTTAGGAAAAATCCATTCCTTCTCCTTTCCGTGCTATTACTTGGTCCAATTGGTTATCTAGGTGATACCAATGTGATTTTGACATCCTCCACTCACTCTCGAGATAGGTTAGAAACTAGAGCAAACAACTGTGAGTCAACCACCAGCACCGGAGGACAAGGTGGTCTGAGGACAACCTGGGACCGTAGCTCGAGGGGAAGAAGTGGCCAAGAGGCCGTGGTTAGAGGTTCGCGGGGGACGCCCTATAGAGGGTAGAGGACTTTTTGGAAAACCTGGTCCAAACTAGTTCATAGGGCTGGTGAATTCCTCAAGCGCTGATGATAGTGTTAAGAGGGGGGAAGAAGGCGGAAAATGAGCCAGGATAAGAGAGGAAACTACCACCCCAGCTGCCCCAGAGATGATTAACCAGGTTCTTTACCTATGTAGCGGGTTATCTGATCAGGGGACAGGACACCTCCACAGTGTTTTCTGCACCAACACCGGGTGCAGGGAGATGTACAATCATACAGCAGCTAGGCTCCCCGCATGGATGCACTCATGGAAAGTAGGAACGTTTCCCCTCGATTGACTCGGGTCTATAATTGACGATGTGATCTCATGGCCTTTTCCTAAATTCTTGAAGTTGGAACCTCCAGCTTTATGGGGTGATTGAATTTGAGGATGCCTAGATTTTCTGTTTATGGTCATGAGCTGGCCTTACACAAGATGGACACAATAGTAGGAACGGATTCGGGAGGGTTTTGCGTTGCTTGGACTATCAGTTTTCAGGGAAATGCCAAAAATGTGGTGGCGGTCGTACGTTGAGTTTCAACCAGCCAGGGCACCACCTATGAATTGGGCATCTTCTCTAGCTGTTTTAGGAGAAGCTATATTACCCCGGACTTTGAGGGACAAGAGGAGAGAGATGAGTCCTTGTACAAGAGGCAAGGCAGGGAGTCCGTTATGTTGTGAGGATAAATTTCGGTGCTACTCTCAATGTATGCCACCCAGCTTGGCTTCAGTCCAAAAGAGTGATTCGCCCTTGGAAAGGATTGAGGTCAGATTTGCAGATCCCCTCATTCCAGGGTTAGCTGCTGCAGCAAAAATCCTTTCAGGAAGTGGTTGACCATTGTTGATAGAGGTAGAGGGGGGTGAATTAGACAACTTCACCATGGCGTGACATCTAAAAGAAGTCCGTTACGGGAGGTGGAATTAGTGGTTCTTACTCTAGAGGGTAGAATTCAGGGAAGGTTACCCAGCCCGCCTATTTAGTTTCATCTACAGGCTGTAGCTGGGGTCAAGCGCAGGACCAGTCAACATTTCTCTGAGTTTGGGGTATCCCCTAGACTTAGTCATTCTACAAAAGACCTATGCTTGACTCCGGAGATTGTTAGGAGTGGAGAGACTTGAAATATTCGGAGGGGATTATCCAAAACAGAGTACGGACCCCCAATGATAGAGGTAGAGGTGGTCCTGGGACCGAGGTGAGGTTCGCCATTATAGGAGGACGTGGGGTTGGCCAAGGTAATGGTGGTCATCAAAAGCAGCTGGAGGTTGGAGGCTGGGTGAGCTGGAGCTACCTGCAGTTAAAACATGGTAGGGGCAACGGGCAGACAGGTGATTGCTAGGGCACCACTGGATGCTTTCCCTGGGAGGTCTGAAATTAGGGGACATCTGATTCTGTTACCACAGGTAATCTTTTGGTTGGTGATTTCATGGCCTCTGTATTATTGATCTTGGATTCCACATTTTCAATTTACTTCTCATTGCTACTGTCTTGAGTTACATTGTGATTTGCTTGACATGCCTATTCGTTGGATTACTACTGTGGGTGAGTCGGTGGGTTGATTAGTTCTAGAAGGTGTATAGGTCTTCCTGTGGTTTTGTATGAGCAAATAACTATGTAGATTTGATTATCCTAGAACCTGGTGATTGATGTAATTCTGGGTATGACATGCTTTCCCTTAAATTTTGCAATCTTAGATTGTAAATGCTAAAACTGTGACAAGGCCAAGCCTGAGACAGATCCGCTATCTAGGTTGGGAGGGTGAACTACATTTCCACCCCTCCGTATGATTCTCCTTTCATTGCGCTGAAGAGGATGGTTAGTAAAGGTTGTTTAGCCTTCTTGGGCACATCTTAGGGATGGATACTTCCAAAGTACTTCGATCGAGGTCTACTTGATAGTCTGCGTGTTTTGGATATGTTTCTTGCTGACCTTCCTGGTATCCACCGGGATTGGGATATTGATTTTGTATTGTCTGGAGTGGGTACTCGCCCCATTTCTATACCCCCTTATAGAAATGGCTCCAGCTGAGAGTTAAGGGAAGTTAAAGGCCCAAAATAGGCGTTGTTAGGTAAGGCTTTATTAGACCAAGTGTATCCCCTTGGGTGCTCCTGTCTTATATGAAAAAGAAGGATAGGAGTTTTCGGATGGACATAGACTACAGGACAACTGAAAAAGTTACTATCAGAACCAAGTATCTCTTACTCGCATGATGATTTGTTCGAGCTCAGTACAAGGTGCTTGATACCTTCTCAAATACGACTTGAGAATGGTTATCATCAATTGAAAATACGGGCAGCAGACCAGCAGAAGTGCCAAAGAATGTATTTCGAAAACCCAGGTTTGGGCAGTATGAATTCTTAGTAATGTATTTTGGGCTTACCAAAGCCCCTGCGTGCTTTCATGAGCCTTATGAACGGGGATTTTAAGCCATATCTTTTGGATCTTTTTGTTATCCGTATTATTGATGATATGGTATACTCAAAGGCAGGAAAGAACATGAGGAGCATTTGGAGAAGGGTATTGGATAGTGTTGATGGAGAGAAAAAGGAGAGAAAAAGCTTTATGCGAAATTCTCCACGTGTGAGTTTTGGCTAGATTCAGTGTCCTTTTGGGGCACGTAGTTTCTAGGAGGTAGTGATGGTGGACCTTCAAGATTGAAGAAGTGAAGAGTGGGTAAGGCCGACTCAAGTTACAGAGGTAAGGAGCTTCTGTTGGCCTAGCTAGCTATACCATCGATTTGTCAAAGGGATTTTCTTCTGTTGCTTCCCAACTGACAATTGTGACAACGCGTAGATAGAATGTTCTATTTGTATGGTCGACGGAATGTAAAGAAAGCTTCCAGAACCTCAAGGCCTTGTTGGACTACTACACCAATTCTTACCCTTGCCAGTGGAAGGTAAGAATTTCATTTATGTAATGTGTGATGCATCTTACTCTGGTTTCGGTTTTGACCAGTTGCTAATTGCAGGAGAAGAAGAGAAGAATGTAATGACTTATGCTGCGAGGCAACTAAAGGTGCATGAACGCAACTATGGACCCATAATTTGGCGTTAGCTGAGTAGTGTTTGCTTAAGCAAACGGAGACTTATCTGATTGGGGTTAAGTGTGAAGTCTATTACAGATATTACTATTCTGTAATCACCAGGAAAAGCTAATGTGTGGTAGATGCTTAGTAGCAAAGGAAGGGAGCATGGGAAAGTCTAGCTCACTTGACAGGTGTCTAGACGCATTGTCTAGCGAGTTCAGACTCTAGCCATGACTTTATGAGGTTGGGAAGTACGTGAGAAGGGAGAATTTTTGGCCTGTGTGGATGACAGATCTTCTTTCTTGACAAGATTGAGGGAAGGAAAATTGGTTAATGATGATGAGAAGCTGAGCGGAATTCAGATGGGTATTACGAGGAGAGGCTTAAAGAGGCAATAATTGATGAGGAAGGCGTTTTTGAGAATAAGGGAAGGATGCTGTGTTGCCCCGGGTTGTTGAGAATTGATTCACCCTATTCTTACAGAGGTCAGTGTTCAAAGATATTCTATACATGCTGGTGCAACCAAGATGATATCGTGACATAAGCAACATTTTTGGTGGATAGGAAAAAAGAGACATTGTTGATTTTGTGCCCAATGCCCGAATGTCAGGCATGGAAAAATATGAGCACCAGGAGTCCGGAGGAACCCTTTAGAAAATGCCCATTCATGAATGGACAAGGGAAAGAATGCATAGTTTTGTAGTTGGTCTTCAAAAAGGACATTGGGTAATGTATTGGACTCCCATTGGGTAATTGTTGATAGGTTAACTAAGTGGCTCACTTAATTTCTGGTCCAAGATGACCTTACAATGAGTCGAAGTTAGCCAAACTCTATATCTAAGAAATTTTCGATTGAATGGAGTCCCACTTTCCTCATATCATATAGGGGTACGCAATTTAATTCTAATTTTTGGAAAAACATTGCATGCTGAATATGGTATAGGTTGGATCTTAGTTACTGCATTCACCCTCAGAACGATGGTCAGGTTCGAGGCGAACGATTCAGGTGTGGAGGATATGTTTCGTGGATGTTTGTACTTAGGATTTTGGTGGTCATTGGGATAAATTATGCCCTGAACAGTGTTTCAGACAATAATAGCTTCACCAAGTAGTGATATGGCCCCATTTGACGGCACATATGGGAGGAGATGTAGGTCTCCCATGGGGTGGTTTGAATGTCATGTGAGGGTGAGACCATTGGGTAACGATATTTAGAGGGATATTTACGAGAAAGTTAGTAAAATTCATTCAGGGGAAGAAGCGTTTAGCAGGCTCAAGAACAAGGAAGAAGCATATGCAGATCGAAAAATTAGGGGGGAGGGATTTGGATTTTATGGAGGGTGAGCAAGTCTTGCTGAAGGTTCGCCCATGAAAAAGGGGTGATGCGGGTTGGTAAGCGAGGGTAGGTACGCTTAGCCCAAGATATATCAGTCATTTTAAGTATGAGCGCGTGGGGGGACGGTGGCTTATGAAGTTGGCCCATTGGCCCTCAGGACTCTCAGGAGTTGCACCCGGTATTTCATGTTGTAGCTGATTACAAAATCATGGGGATGGAAACTACCATTTCGTTGGGAGTCAATCGTCTGGATCAGAATGTTGTTTATGAAGAGGAGACTGTGGCTATGATTAGATAGAGAAGTCGCAAGTTGAGATAAAAGGAGATTTGAATCATCAAGGTTCAGGGAAAGAAATCGTTCTAGTGGAAGAGGTCAACTTGAGGAATGAGGCTGATAGTGCAAGGGAAGATTATCATATTTTTTCCAGATTCAGGAACTCTTTATCTCCCTTTTTTCTATCTGTGATCGTTCGGGGAACGACGATGGGTAAATTGGTATATATTGTAACACATGTAGTCGGTTTGAGAAGTAGAATTATTGTTGAAAATAACTGGACTGGGTCGCACAGACGAGCGAGTACCGTCATCGGCACGACGACCGTCGAGGGGAATAAGTTCCAAAACAATTCAACTCTAAAAATTTGGGGTTCGGTACTGGGAGCGGCTCTCTGAACCCCGCGACGGAGCTTGACCAGCACGGGGACCGTCGGGAGATACGACGGACCAGTTCACAAAACCCTTTTTATAAATTTAACTCTCTGAAACTTGTGACGGACCTGCAGGGACGACTGTCATAGACACGAGGGCCGTACACAGGTGCTAACCTCGACTGGGTCGGATTTCTGGTTTAAAAGTTTTTAAGGGGTGTTTTGGACCATTCATGACAAAACTTTACGGAAGATTAGTGGTAAGTTAATATGTTATTCCCTTGGGGTTAAAAGAGGTAACCTTGAAATAAATTAGGGGTTACTTTTATCTCTTTTAATTGATTTATATGATAAGTACGGTTAAAGAATTTCAAGAGAAAGAATTTGGGAGCGAAAAATAAAAAAGAACAGGAAAGGAGAGGGAGAACGAGCGACAGGAGAAAAGGGAGAAGCGAAGAGGAGGAAAACAAGGGCATTGAGAAGTAATTGCTTGATCACGATTCTTCGGGTGAGGTAGGTTATGGTTTATTGTTATTCATAGTAAAAAAATCCTGAATAGAGATTGATATGTATTGATTGTACTGTGAAAAGTCTTCCATTTGTGATGGTGGGGTTGTATGTTTGTAATTGAGTAAATTCTGGTGGATTGAGACATGTTGGGGGATACTGTTGAAATCATGTAATCTTGAATTTCTCTCTGTTAAGATGACGCCTAGGCCATAACAAAGACTGATGAAAATAAAAAATTAATGAGATTATGGATAGGGCTTTTTTCGCTGTCACGGTCCTACCCGTAGTATTAGGGGAATCGGGTGTCACACGTTTCCGACACCGTTTAGTATATTAGGGATCGTGGGGTTTGTTCACGTTCCGACGTAGTATTAGGGGATAGGGTTCACGTCCGGACGTAGTATTAGGGGATCGGGTGTAGTTCCGACACGTTAGTATATAGGGGATCGGAGTAGTTAAGTGTCACATTCCGCACGATACGAATAAAGAGAGTAATCTTGAATCAGGTTTAATACTCAATATCGAAGAACCTTAGGTCCCAAATGAGTATGGTGTGGGGAGGCCTTGAGTCCTCATAGGTGTGGCGTGGTGTGTTTGCCAATGGTTCTTTGTACTTGTTTGATTATCATCTGTTAAGTATTGTTGTTGATTTTATATATTATCAGTATATATTGCTTCTATTTTGAGGTGGCCGGATGATACCTACTCCAGTACGTGTCCTTGTACTAACCCCTACTTTTATTTCCTTCTTGTTGTTTGTGGGAGTGCAGCAAGCAAGTGCACCATTGGACCTCGACTAACCTTCAACTCTAGCCCGTCTCCAGAAATCGAATTCGGGTGAGCATTGTTCACCAGTCGGGCTGGGCGGATTCTTTCTTCACGTCTTGATGTCTTTGAAGTTCGGACACGGACCATCTTTCTAATGATTTAGTCCTTAAATACTCTTAGACTTAGTAATTTGAGGATAGATGGTTTTTTTTTTTTCCCCTTTTTGAGGTCATGGACTCAGATCTTGGGAACTGATAAGTGTTGAGTTTTAGAAGTTTTTAATTGATTTGCGTTAATGGTTTTTAGTCTTCCTGCATTTTATTTACTATTCAAAAATTTATATACTCTAAAAGTTGGGGTTTAGATTGTGGTTCGCTAACTGTAAGATACGTGTGGGTTGCCACTGGGGCTAAGTTTTGGGTAGGGGACATTGTTAGTGGTTTGGTCTAAGTGATTGAATAGTGATCCTCCATCTCTTACCCCTAGCTTGTGATAATATGATGTTATGTTGTAGTGGATCATTCAAAGTGATTGGGTGTTGATTGATTGCTAACCCATGGTGGTTATTATATTAAATCAATATTTAATTATAGTTCCTATAATGCTAGTTCTTGAGATGTTGCGGTGATTTAGGTATGAATCTGTATCGTTAAATTTTCCTAGGATCTTGTCTTAAGAATGATGTAGTGTGACATGTTGGAATCGTGAATATAGAGATGCAATTGGCCTGTTATTATTATTGTTATCATTTGCGATGCTGTTACTCCCCAAATTAGTTGAGTTATTGGTCGATGGTAAGACCTTGATGATAGAATATGAGGAAGTTGGTTAAATAATAAGTTCTTAAAATCTCTATTTTTACTTTCCAGTTGTGATGAAGTTGTTTTAAGTCATGTGGTACATTGAGTATGCCTATATACTGGAATAGGGTGGTAATGATGGTGAATTGAAAAAGTCTTTTCTATGTGGTTGAGGTGATCACGTATCTGATATAAGGATGGTGACAAAACTATCAATGTGCCTTCGATATGCTTATTGAAATGCTAAGCTGTGTTTTAGCCTCACCTTATATGAATTGTGATTAAAGGGATTATAGTCATGACAATTCTTACTGAGCTATTTATTTAATTATGATTATACAAGGGTTAGGACCCATGGGACATAACTTAAGATATGATTGATTAATTAAAAGGTTAAAAGACATTTCCAAAAAAGGGACTCTAGGTTAGCACCGAGGGAACTAGATTGAGAAGTTTCCTTTCCACAAGGGAAGGTAGGAATACTACAGTACTCTGAGATTTGGAGGACTATTATTCGTTGGCGGCGATGACTAAGTTCCCAACCTATATAATCCGAGCTCTGAACTATGTTGCCCACATAGGAATACTAACTATTGGATCCACATAGTTGCTATGTTTCATGTTTTGGTACTACCTTGGCAAGTAGTCCGCCTTCTTTCGGTGTTTTGTTTTATGACACCAGATTCCACACTAGCTCATGTGGTTTATGACAAGTAGGGAAAGATTTTCCCAAAAGATAAAATGAATTCAAGGAATTTATCTCTCACATGGATAACATAATAGGTATATCTTAGTCTAGGAAGGGGTATGTTACTCTACCTTAACATTACACTAGTAAGCCTTCAGTGCACTCTTAGTAGAAGGTTCTTACACATGTTTATGTTATGTTGATATATGATATGTATATAATGACTTTGGAACATTGTTGATACTACATGTTGATTAGTTCACTCAGGAGTATGCCTTGGGTTATATTGTTAATATATGATGAATTGTAAACCTCAATGTTACATATGTAAAGTTTTACATCGGTCCTGGTTTTTCTTGTTGAGGATACTTGATTAAGTATGGTTATGGGACTTTGCTTGTTCATTGCACTTGTTGACTTGATAAGGACATATGAGTAGTTGTCTTTTTTGGTATGATATGATTGACTCTTATTTATTCTTGTGATGTCATTCCTTAATGATAGGGTTATAGTGAATCATGGTTTCAAATATGTTAGGATATGCATTACTTTTTGAGTTAGTAAGAATGTTTCGTTGAGTTATATGACTTTTTGAGTTAATAAGTATGTTTTGACTAAAAGTCCCTTTTTAGCATGTTTTTCTTGTGTATGCGCATAAGGTCTCATACTTAGTACATATGGAGTACTAACCCCATTTTCTTCCCCTTTTCCCAAATATTTTAGATTCCGGTCGTTAAAAAGTTTAGAAGGCGACATTATAGAACTCTTGGATTCTTCATTTCATCCAAGTGTGGGGTAGGTCCTCAACTTTTCAAGGCAATGCCACCATCTAGCTTATGGACTTTATGAGCTTAAAGAACTCTATATTTCTTTCCTTTTCAATTGAGTTATTTATACTTCGTACGACATAATGTGGGCCTTTCTTGGAGTGATTTGGTAAGAGGTTTACCCATATTGTGATAATCGTTTAGATGGTATGAGATGAGACAATCTTTGAGACTATTTTTCTATCTTATATATGTGTATGTGCAATAAAAGTAGAAGGCTATATAACCTTCATATACGAAGGGTCTATGCATACTTGATACGACTATATATTATGTATATGTAGAGGTCAACTTAAACCTCAAAATAGTTGTAATGAAAGTTTTAAATTTTTCCGCATTTTTCAACCTATGAATATAATGACATGAAACTAAGAGGCTAGTCTTAGTCCTTAAAAAGGACAATGATGCTGGTTACATCTAGGGGGTAAACTCGGATGTGACAAACTTGGTATTAGATCTAGGTTTAATATCATTGAGTTATGTCTCTCTCTCTACCACATTTATGTAGGTTTGTATTCATAAAAGTGAAGTGCACCACACTTCAGAGTAGGAACCTATATAATACATAGGAATCACTGTCTTTCTTGGAAATCTTATATTGTGCCATTATACTATATTTATGGTGTGCTTTTTCATCTAATCCTATTGTTGTGATTATAGAAACCATTAACACTCGAAGGAATGAGGCTCAAATACTTGAAGTGTAAAATGCCAATGGGGGAGCTCCACCCCATGGTGAGCAAGTTCCTCCACTTAATGAAGATGCTAATGTGGTGCAAGTACCGATCAATCTTTCTCCTTTGATGGATGAGAATATAAGAACGCTCTTCTTCAAATGGCCCATGCTATCACCAATAAAGCACAAGCGGCCACGACTAAAGCCTAAGCTGTGATGGCTCAAGCAAACTGGGAGGTTGTGCCCCGTCCTCATCAACTAGTAGCTATTATGGCTTCCTATATAAGTGACTTCACTTAAATAAACCCTCCTACTTTCTATATGTCTAAGGTTGATGAAGACCCCCAAGAATTCATCGATGAAGTATCAAAAATAATTTTGTCTATGGGGTTTTCCACAAGTAAGAAGGACAAGTTGGCCACTTATAAACTCAAGGACGTGACACAAGCATGGTACGTGCAATGGAGGGATAATATGTCATTGAAGGGTGGTCCTATGATTTTGGAGATCTTTAAGGCAACTTTTCTAGATTGGTTCTTTCCTAGAGAGATGAGGGAGAAAAAAGTGGTGGATTTCATCAACCTTCGCCAAGGAGGATGGACTATCAATGAGTACTCTTTGGAGTTCATCAAGTCGTCCAAATATACTCCTTCCTAGGTTTTCGATCCTAGAGACCAAATGATCCATTTTGTGACAGTATGTTTTGGAGGACTTACAAGAGGAGTGTCATTCGGCCACGCTACCTGACAACATGAACATTTCTCGTCTTATGGTGCATGCAATAAGGGTTGAGGAAGCAAGGGCTAAGGGGAAGAGTAGAGATGCTAAGAGGGCAAGATCATTTGATGGAGGTTCTTCAAAGAATAGATCTGAAAACAAGACAACCTTAGATTTAAGAAGCTGGTTTCAAATCAAGTCCATTCCAAGTTCCCAAAATCTAGTGGTTGTAAGGTGTATAACCCTAAATTCAAGTGGGAAAAAGGTACTAATTCACCAATTGAGAAGCCAACTTGTGGAAACTATGGTAAAAAACACTACGGTGATTGCCTTAAGAAAACAAATAATTGCTTTTGTTGTGGCAAGAGAGGTCACATGTTGAGAGATTGCCCATACTTTAAGAGTCAAGATAAGGTTAGTGGTCAAGCTAAAGCAAGTGGTTCTTGTTATGCTCCAAAGAAGAACTGGTTTTATGCTCTCCGCCGTAGGGGTAAGAAATATACTTCTCTCGAAGTGGAAATCGGTATGTTGAAAGCCTTCTCTATTGATTTGTATGCCTTACTTGATCCCGGTGCTACTTTATAATTTGTTACACCTCTAGTAGCCAAAATGTTTGATATTTTACCCGATAGTTTGCATGAACCTTTTATAGTGTCTACTCCGGTGGGTGAGGCAGTTGTGGTAGAAAGGGTGTATAGAAATTGTCCAATAATGTTGCCCAATAGAGTTTCATATGTTAATTTAGTAGAACTATATATGCTTCATTTTGATGTTATATTAGGTATGTATTGGTTGCATGGTTGTTTGCCTCCATTGATTATAGATAGGACAAGGGTGGTGAGGTTTAACTACCCTAATGAACCCGTTTTGAATTGAAAGTGGGAAATTAGATTCCTAGAGGTTGTATTATCTCGTCTAAAATCATACAAAATGATCTTAAAGGGTTGTCTATATCACCTAGTAAGAGTCCAATATTTAGGCTCCTAAATTCCTCCCATTGAGTCGTTCTCCCCGTAGTGAGTGAATTTCCAGAGGTCTTTGCTAATTACATTCCTTATATTCCTCCCTAACGGGAAATTTACTTTGGCATTGATTTGCTACCGGATACAAATCCCATATCAATTCCTCCTTATCGGATGGCTCCGGGCGAGTTGAATGAGTTGAAGGCTCAACTCAAAGACTTACTAGATAATGGTATTATAAAGCCTAGTTTTTCTACATGGGGTGCTCCGATTTAATTTGTGAAGAAGAAGGATGTGTCATTTAGAATGTGTATTGATTAACGCCAACTCAACAAGGTCACTATTAAGAATAAGTATCCTCTCCCTCGGATTGACGACTTGTTTGATCAACTCTAAAGTGTCACGGCCAAAATTTAGACCCTAGACGAGAGCGTTGTCTTTGACCTCTCAAAGGTCGCAGGTAAACCTACATACGTCATAATTACTTAATCTAGGTCAATTTTAGCTAGTAGTTTGAACTTTTTGTTTTCTTAGTTCATGCGAAACATATTGTACTTAACATCGTACGTGTTCACAAATCAACCATCTAATATAGAGGTAATCTAATGAAAGAAGACATTAATAAATGTATTAAACATATTCTTGCCAAAACGGCACCAATACAACGTCTTAAATGAAATGTGAAATCAAACACTAGTGAAACATGCTCCACTAACTAAAGCCTACATATAAGCTTGACAATAACTGTAGACATCCTCGAAAGCATAAGGGCCGACAAAGTCCAGATGTAAGCTCCATGTCTCGATAGCTACAATGTTGTACCATAAACTCTAACGTCCACCTGTGCCTGCACCTAAAAGTAAATACTGTATGGGATTAGTACACACTTGTACTAGGTATTGGTATATGCAAGCACATACAAAGGATATGCATGAGTAAGAATAGATATTTCCTAACTACATGATTTATTGAAAGTCAAGTCAGTAGAGTTGCCAAATTTGGATTAGAAAAGTTAGGGGACTTGCGTTATTTGAATTAGTAAAGAAAGGGGACTTTCCAAATTTGTATTCGGAAAGTCATGCCATGAGAGTAACATGCATCATCATATGTATCATATTGCACCCAGACCATAACGTCTTATACATAGCACATAACATATTACATATAACACATAACATCTTTCTTATCATTCGTTCATATGCCATGAAATCATGGAATCCTGGACTTGACATTAGGACTTCCCAAAATGAGGGCTCAATATATGGGACTTAATCAAGGGATACTTCTCTAGAAAACATAGTGTCTTCTTTATTCATTCATACGTACTTCACTTCATACATTCATAAGCTAGTATAAACACTAGCTATACCTAGGATGTAGTTTAAGACTTCCATCGGGTTGGTTGTGAAATGATCAATAATGACCTAGTGTCATTACATATGTCTAAATCACCTCTTGATTATCCGATCCTAAAACCTGTGGTATCATTCATTTCATTATGCGCATCATTTGAGGCTGCCCTCATTAATTCTTAGGGAACTTTAACTTTAACCGACATAGATCATGTGATCATCATGAAATCCAGTGTCATCCCACACTGAAAACAGGTGGAATCAGAGGCCAAAGTGACCTAAAACATGCTAGTATATATAGGCGGTTGAAATTTGTTAGATCCCTATATTGGCAGTATAGGTTCAAAGACTAGGAGTTATAAGAGACCCATAATAGACATGCCAGACAGTCTCATCTCATGAGAGTTACGTGAACCTCCACCCGTCCCGAAAGAAGGAATCACTGCTCATAGCTAGTCTAATAGTGCTCAATAAAAAGGTATATTACATTCAACACATACGTCATGGAATTTGGCTTCTAGTATGAGGACATCATAGCTCAATAGATGATTTCTCATTTCATCATTAGTATTAAGTATTTATTAAGCTCAATACTTTCATTAGTGTTCATAGAGATTGGTCTCTTCATTAACTTTACACTCTCATAGGTGAGTACGTTTTGGAAACATTTACTTAGGCTCATTTGAGATTGTTGTCATCTTTTACATTATCCTCTTATCATGTTGTCATGACATTAGTTAACTTTAGCACATTTTATCTTCATAATTACTCACTCCTTATTACGTGAATGTTCATTTCATGATATGTCAATGCACTTGGGAATTTTGTGTGTTTCACATTCTTACTTAACCCTCCTAGGATTTCATCATTTCATTGCATATATCTTAGGTTCTGTCACTTTTAAACGTATGCTAAACTTATGGGTCTATAAATACAAGCCATGAGGCTTCATTAATAGTTTGTTTAAGTTATTTATATCTTCCTAAGATTATGTGGTACAAGACTTATGCATCTTTTATGTATGCCAATATCTCAATTTTGATCAATGTGGGCAGCATTACCTTGAACATTTATTCACATATGACTTATGTATCAATACGGATTTTGGGCAAGGGAACCCGTTTTTCAATCCCTTGGTTAACACTTACATTTTTTAATTTATTCTATTTTAATCCATACGTCTTGGGACCCGAGATCGAGCCCCAACGCCTTCATTTCATTATTCCTTATTTTTCTTTCTTTCCTATTCATTTGTCTTTGGACCGAGAGGTTGTGGGATCGATCCCCCACAGCCTCATTTCTTTGTTTTCTTTTTTTCCTTGTCTTTTCCGAGTTAACCTTGAGGGTTTGGGATCAAATCCCCATAGACTCACTTTATTTTCCTCTTTAATTCCCTTATACAAACTAGAGGTCGTGGGTTCGATTCCCACACACCTCAACATGTAATTTATTTTAATTCCTTAAGTCATACAAAGAGGTTGTAGGTTCGAATCCCACATGCCATATTCTTTTTAACTAACATTATTTCAATGATCTTTAACATGGTGACGTCACGGGTTCGATCATCCGTGACCTCACATATTTTTCTTCATTTATATAGCTTATTAAACATCTTTACTTGGCTGAAATTAACCAACAAGGGGCTGCAAATTTGATTTACGTTTTTCAGCTACTTTTCATCAACATTTTGAGTTAATTCTTAGGGCATTTCGTGAATCATTTAGCTAATAGTTTTTCACTCAAATCAGCCACATATTTATTCATATGAACATCGCGATTTATACAAGTTTGTGCACGTAAAATACAACCATAAAACAAGTCATTTTCATGCTTCAATCCTTGTTCAAAGTCAAGTCTACACATTGCACACACATAAACACATATTTTCCTTAAAACATATGTTAACATTCGTACGATACCTAACACACATAAATGAACATATTCATCACGAAAACACATTACATGCCTAATATTTACCAGCAAACATACCCAACCTACGAATCAATGGGAGATAGTGAAACGGACAACTAACAGAGAACAACCCTAGTTTTCGGAATACATTCATTGGAGTCCTAAGGATCTCTTTGGAAAGGGACCAAGTGTACGAAAATCCATACCATTTATGTAGTTAAAATCTTGACTTTCTGCACAAAACCTTCTCCAAAAATGACTTCCAAATCCCCTCAATTTCAACACCAATTCGACGAAATAATCCTCCCTCTTGCGTAACGTTTTTGATTAGTTATTTGTTTGTATTTTCGTTGTGAGTTCTTCAAGTGTGAAGATATTTGTTTATGATTCTGTTCTTGTACGTGGTTTAGGTAGAAAGTGAGAAAAAGAATGGCTTTATCGTGAGTGTTGAGGAGACAGACGTGAGATTTGGGAGTTTTCCAAGGATTAGGAGTTTTAGTTTGGGAAATAGTCAAACTAGGACTCTTTCACATCATTAATAAAAATCTGATTTTATTTATTCTATTAAATCAGCTAATAAATATTAATTAATAATGTTAATTTACCCATTAAAATGAAAACAATTAAAATCATTGCTTCCACTAAGGTTCGAACCCTGGTAGAGCAAGACTTCACTCAAAGGCCAATTTTTGACCCTCTCTCCCAAAAATCCCCCTCAACATTATTAATTAAATAATTAATTATATATATAGGGTTATTATGATACTACCCTTAGCCTGGAAAAGTACCACTTTACCCCTAGACCCTCCAAAAAATATAAGATTTCCCCATTTTATGTTCGGTAAAAACTTATACCGGTAAATCTTCATATTGGGGAGCCCTACATGGCTAGACCCAACCTTTCCTAGCTCAACAAACACCCCAAGTTATTTTGCTTGGCTGTCTCAACGGTTCAGAGGTCTTGTTCTACGCGCATAAATCCGTGTGAACCCGCTTTAATCATAAGCATTCTAGACACATTAAGCATTACTTAGCATATCAATTTTTTGGGTTGTTACACAAGGGGATAGTTACTTTTAAAAAATTGACTTTATTTCAGGGTATCACCAACTTAGGGTGAGAGGTGAGGATATACCAAAGACAGCTTTTCGGACTCGGTATGGGCACTTTGAGTTCTTGGTAATGTCTTTCGGTCTCACTAATGCTTCGGCGGCGTTTATGGACCTAATGAATAGAGTATTTCAAAATTACCTTGATTCATTTATTATTGTCTTCATTGAAGATATCTTTGTATAATTAAAGAATGAGGGTGATCATATAGGTCATTTGAGGGTAATATTGCAAACTCGTCATGAACATCAATTGTATGCCCAATATAGTAAGTGTGAGTTTTGGTTGAGATCGGTGACATTTCTTGGGCACATCACTTCTAGGGAGGGAGTTTAGGTAGACCCAAGGAAAACGAAAGCAGCGAAGAATTGTCCCAGACCATTAACACCAACTGATATTATTAGTTTCTTGGGTCTAGAGGTTATTATCGGAGGTTCGTGGATGGCTTTGCGTCCATTGCATCTCCTTTGACTAGTTTGACCTAGAAGAGTAAGAAGTTTGAGTGGTCGGAGGCATGTGAGGAAAGATTTCAATTGTTGAAAGATAGGCTCACTTCCGCTCCGGTGTTGACTATACCAGAGGGTACAAAGGATTTTGTTATGTATTGTGACGCATCCCAAGTGGGTTTGGGGTGTGTGCTTATGCAACACAGGAATGCATATTGGGGGTACATAGACGTCCCAATGCCCAATATTGAAGAATATTGGGCGTAGTATAGAAAATTGGCTAAGGAAGTTAGCCAATTTCTAGAAATGTCGAAGTAGGCATAATGTAATCCAATATTGTGGTCCAAGAAATGTACCTTCAATGAAGAACCTAATATAAAAACAAGTCCTCAAAAAAATATATTAAGTACTAGGCATCAAAATGTCAAGCCTAGTACCATACCACATGACCATTTTAAGTGATTATGTATATTAAGCAGTGCTCAAGGACATAGCGAGGTTCCTTAAGACAATAAGTAAATATTTAAAATAGGAAATCAAGAATAGTTAGTTATGAAATTACAACAAACCCATGTTCAAGAACATAGGCAAATCATGTGGGAGAAACGGCCAAGAGGGGACCACCCTAATCAAATTTTGTTAGGGTAGTTAGGGGGAAGACGTGCACATGGTTGCACCCAAGTGAGGACTATCTCTCTAACTAATTATAGACTCTAACATACTTCCATAAATAACTAAATAACCTAGGACAATCAAAAATAAATTACGTAGTACACCCGACAAACTAAGACTTAATTGGGTCACACTAACCTAGTAAATAGTTAAAGAGACAACCTAGTACCTAACTTACGATTGTCCAAAGGGTTTGTTATAGTACTAACAACTTAGGGATACTTTATTAATTACCCTAAGTTACTTAATTAATTAATTTAGCAGCTTAATTAATTAAATTAAAATGGAAAAACCGAAATGACAAAGCAATTTCCAGATTTCGGTTAAGACAAGAAAATGACAACCTAGTACCTAACCTAGGATGGCCCAAAGGGTTAGTTATTGTTATTAAGACTTAAGGGACCTTTATTAATTACCCTAGCTTACTTAATTAATTAAACTAAAGGGTTCAAACTGAAATTCTTACACTAACCTAGTATAACGGAAGAAACATCCTAGTACTTAACCTACGATGGTCGAAAAGGGTTAGTTATGGTTACAATGACTTAGAGGTACTTTAGTAATAATTATAGTTACCTTAATTAATTAAATTATCAATTTAATTAATTAATTTAAAAGGTCAAAACTAAATTCTAAGGAAATTATCAGATTTGACTAAATGTTGTGTTTTCCAAATTCTAGTCAATCTTGGAGGGGCTTTTTAGTCATTTATTTATTTATTTATTTGATTAAATTATTAAGACCTATTTAATGAGTCAATATCAGTTCCTAAACCTTAAACTCACGATCATACACTCAGTGAACACAATGCTAAAACAAAAGAAAGAAAAAGGCAGAAAATTCATAGACGTTCTAGGCGATTTCAAGGTTTATCTAAGTTTTCGTCCAAGGTGATCTTCATAGAATAAGTTTTACTTAAGGTATGGGTTTTTTCTCCTGTAATTATTTCTCCAAGAGTACTTTCCATCATCTTGAATTCATGAAATTTCAAAACTTGTGTTGTTTCCCAAGGTTCTCGTCGAACATCCCTTTCCCTAGAATCCTTGTTACGATTTCTATGTTGTATAGATTAGTCTTGATCATGTTGTTGGTATGTGGTGCTGGTTGATCTATATGGTTATGGTTCTTTAATTATGAATGTCGAATGAACTTTTGAATTTGTAATCATATGATGTTAACTGTTTCTTACGTGAATTAAAAGAATAATGCTATGTTACACTATGTTTGAAAATTATAAGTGTCCATGTGTTACGTACTAATGGTTAATTTTAATGTTATTTATGAAGATGTTATGTTCACTAAAGTGCTAATATGATTCTGTCAAAAATGGTTAATAACGTTATGCTAAGGTTATAATGTAAGGCTGGCTTAAAAGATCTCCATGAAATTATACTTGAATGAATTGACTGCCTTATGCCAATAAAATAGCTAACAATACACCGTATAAGAGTGATGAATGGAATTGGATATAATATTATCCTAAATAATTCAAAGATTGGCTAATGGTTATTACATACCAAATTAAGCATGAATGAATATGAAAATTGGCTTATGCCAACAAAGATGGTTATGTAATCTTTACCTCATTGTTTATGCCAATATTAATCATATTCCCATCATATATAGACAAAATAATTAAATGACAACGCCAGCATTCCTAAAGTAATTCAATGAATCCATATCCAAGGGCATGCCTTTCATTGGAACAAGTCCTAACATGCTTTAAAATAATGAACTATGAACTTATGTAATTCGTTGAATGAAATGATCATCATCCATAAACGATGATATGAAGCTACTAAACGAAAGTAAGCAAGTAACGTGAGTATTAACATAAGTAAAGATGTCTAAGTTAAGAAAGTGACCAGCATGAGGTGTTAAAAAAATTGAGACAAGTGTCACTTACACCTAAGCTAATATTTAAAAATACTCACGAATGAAGGTGTTACAACATGTGAGAAAAGTCTCATTAACACCAAAGATTTTATGTAAGGATAATTCACATTTCATCAATGTAAAGAAAAGTATGACAATGCATCAATAGAGTAAGTAAATCTCAATCTAGAAGCAAGCTTCCATAATGTTTGAGTTAACTCTAAAAGATAAAAATATAAAGAAAGTGAGCAAAGCATCGATAGACTAGTTATTAGAATGTGCCTGCACGTGTAAGTTTCATGAGACGAGGCTACAACCTAGGTGGAAAAGTAGTCTCCTTATGTCCCTAGTTTTCAACCTATGTTAGCAAACAAAAGAACTAGCCTATGGTTTCCACCTAAGATAGTTAGGTATGTTTTTATCTAACCTTGGCCAGTGAGATCACCTCTTTTCTGTGTGGGGTAGGCACTGGATTTCATGTTTAGCTCACATGATCTATGTGGGCTAATGCTCAAAAATATGTTCTTGGTTCACTATAGCCATGAACCACTCCTTTTCGGAATGGAGTAAACAATTGATACAGATTTGCCTTAGCCGGGAATTACCCCTTTACGGTGTGGGGCAGACACTAGATTTCATGAGTAGCTCACATAATCTAGATTCATTTTAATTGGTGAATCACCTCTTTTCGGTGTGGGGAAGTGACTGGATTTCATGTTAGCTTGCATTACATTACTTATAAAGATGTCTCTATGAAAGCAAGAAAGAAAGATGATGAAATGTATTTCAAAGTGAGTTCTGAAAGTAAGATCTTGCGAATGTCAATTGCCAAAATAAATACCAATGAAGTTTCAACATATTATGGGCACAGCCAAATAAGATTGGCTTATAATGACTTCTTATATGATGTAAATAAAGGGAAGTACAAACATAATAGCAAACCAAAGCTTCATAACTTTCCTTACATGAAAATGATTAAATAAGTGGCATAGCCAATAAATACTAACTTATGCAGTGTTAATGAATGTATAATGTATTGAATGACTAATTGTAAGGATAGTGAAATCATTACTTAATCCTTGGATTACTTACTTGATTCATTATGGGTATGGGACTACAATGAATCATTGCAATTGTAAGTAAAACATAGGATCAAAGGAATTATTGAACTACACAATTATAAGAAGAATAAGGCTGAAAAATAATCTAAGTGTCAAAAATAGGGCTCTCAGCTTTGGGATGGTTAAATTTTCAAATCTTCGCTCGAGTTGTTCTAAAAAATTATGTTGATGATTATAATGTCTTGTGATCTTATAAAATATGATTTTCTGTGCTTTAAATGCATTGAATTACATGGTATTCATACCACAATTCACAACAAAAAAATTAGGAATGTTTAGTCACTATACTTTCTAGAAAGCGCATGTTGTTTAGGAAGTTCTTTCCTTGATCATGCATAGACGTATGTGTATATGTGCATAAACCCATACTTAGTACAAGTGGTGTACTAACCCTATAAAATTTACTATCTTATAGGTTCAAGTCAGAGAGCAGATTGAAGACTCAGCGCAGCGGTTTGGACTGAACGTTGTCCATACCATTTGGTAGGTCCTCTTGATTTTGAGGATGCTACAATTTTTTTCAAGCATTAGTATTTAGACATAGATAGTCGATGTTGTCCTTAGAGTTTCTTTCATACATTTATTTGAAGCATTGTAATAAGGTCGTTTTGGAAAACTACTATGATATGTCAATCTTTTATTTGAATTGATTCCGCAATTGTTAGATTGTTGTTTCTTTACTTTGAGCTAAGTATATGATGTAACTAGTTAATAATTATATGAAGTCTATCTATAATTCATACGTATAAATAGTTATAAATTGCTTGCTAATTTAACTAAATAAATGTGATGAATGCAAAAAGAGGCTTGTTTGCGACCTGTCAGAGGTGAACAACACCGGTTGCACTCGGGATCCTAAATCCGGGTGTGACATTGAGTTAGCGTCCGTAGTGTTTGCTTTGAAAATTTGGAGGCATTACTTGTATGGGGTTCATGTGTATGTCTTTAAAAACCTTATGAGTCTCCAATATGTTCTTACCCAAAAGGAGTTGAATCTTCGTTAAAGGAGGTTGTTAGAGTTGTTGAAAGATTATGATATGAGTGTTCGCTATCACCCCAGAAAGGCTAATGTGGTTGTGGATGCCCTAAGTCGTAAGACTATGGCTAGTGTATGCCACCTTGACAAATCCAAGAAGAACCTAGGAAAGGAAGTTCATAGGTTTGATAGGTTTGGGGTGAGGTTGGAAGTATCACGACCGGAGTCTAGACCCAAGATGAGACCGGCATCGTTGACCTCTAAGAGGTCGCAGACAAGCCTACTTACGTAATTCTTACTTTGTATAGGTTAATTTTAGCGGAAAATTTGAAACTTTTTATTTCGTAACATACATACTAATCATTATATTAGATTCATAATTTTTCACCATCAACATCTAACATTAAGATCATCAAATGAAAGAAGTAGTTTAATATAGTCTTAAATGTATACTTGTCAAATTGGAACCAAAACAATGTCTGAACAAAATCGGAAATAAACGCTAGTGGGACATACTCCACTAGCTCAATCCTATAATTAAGCTAGAATATGATGGGAAAGCATCCTCGAAAGCATGACGACCTACCATGTCCAGATGAGTGCTCCACATTCGGATAGTTTCAGCGTCAACGTGTAGGTCTAGGTTTAGTACACAATTATACTAAGTATGTGTATATGCAAGCACACACCGAGGACATAGATGAGTAAGATAATATCTAGCCTAACAACATGATTATGGGAAGTCAAATTAGTGGACTTGCCCAATTGGGATTAGAAAAGTTAGTGAGCTTTCAAAATTTGGATTAAGAAATGGAGTGAACTTTCCAAATTTTTATTAGGAAAGTCATTCCATGAAAGTAACAAGCATCATCATACTTATCTTATTGCTCAAAACACATAACATCTTGCACATACCAGATAACATATTGGATATATCAGATAACATTTTTCATATCATTCGTTCATATTCCATGATACTTTGGAATCATGGACTTACATCAAGACTTCCCAAAATTAGGGATCAACATATGAGACCTCAACTAGGGAGCCTTCATTAGCAAACACAGATTCGTCTTCATTCATTCGTATGTACATCATTTCATTTCATTCATAATCTAGTGTGAACACCAGCTATACCTAGGATGTAATTTAAGACTTTCATCGGGTTCACTGTGCAATAATCAAGAATGACCTAGTGTCATTACTTATGTCTAGCTCACCTCTTGATTATCCTATCCTAAAACCTTTAGTATCATTCATTTCATTATGTGCATCACTTGAGGATGGCCTCATTTATTCATGGGGAACTTTAACTTTAACCGACATAAAGCATTTGCATGAAATCCAGTGTCTCCCCCACACCGGAACGAGGTGGAATCACTGGCCAAAGTGACCCAAAACATGCTAGCGTACATGGGAACCCCGCCAGATCCCTATATTGGCAGTATAGGTTTAAAGATTATGAGATATAAGGAGACCCATACACGACATGTCAGATAGTCTCATCTCATGAGATTTACGTGAACCTCTTCCCTTCCCTAAAGAATGCATCACCGCTCATAGCTAGTCTATCGGTTCTCAGTATAATGTTCCATTACACTAACCTCATATGTCATGGAAGCTGGTTTCTAGTATGAGGACATCATATATCAATAGATGATTTCTCATATCATCATTAGTATTAAATAGTGTGCTAATCTCCATACATTCATTAGAGTGTTCATAGAGACTGGTCTCTTCATTAATTTTACACTCTCATATCTGAGTACGTTTTGGTAACATTTACTTAGGCTCATTTAAGATTGTTCCCATATTTTACATTAGCCTCATATCATGTTGTCACCACATTCATTTACATTAGCACAGTTTCTCTTCATAATTACTGACCCCATTTTACGTAAATGTTCATTTCCTCATATGCCAATGCACTTGGCCATTTGTGTGTTTCACACTCTTACTTTCCCCTTCTAGGGTTACATCCTTTTATGTTCACACTCTTACTTTCCCCTTCTAGGGTTACATCCTTTTATGTTCACACTCTTACTTTAACCTTCTAGGGTTACATCCTTTAATTACATATTAATCATTTCATCGTATGCCAATGAACTTCGCTATTTAGTGTGCTTTACACTTGTACTTAAACCTTCTAGGGTTAATTCATTTCATTACATATATCATAGGTTCACTTTTTACGAAACGTATGCTAGACTTATGGGTCTATACATACAAGCCATGAGGCTTTATTTATAGTTTGTTAAGTGACTCATATCATCTAAGATTATGTAGTACAAGACTTACTTATCCTGTATGTATGGCAAGATCTCGATTTCGATCTAACTAGGTGGCATTGTTCTTTAACATTTAATTCACGTATGACTTATGTATCAATATGGAATTTGGTCAAGGAACCCAAGTTCTAATTACTTGGACAATACTTACATTTTTCCTTGATTTTATTTTTAGCCCTCATGACATTGGGACCCTAGATCGAGCCCCACATCGACATTTCTTTTTAGTTCCTTTTCTTTAGAAACTCTCTGCCTTGGCCGAGGGGTTCTGGGTTTGAACCCCCATAACCCCCATTAATTTTCTTATTTATTTTCCTTGCCTATTTCGCATTAACCAGGAGGTTGTCGGATCATCCCCACAGCCTTTCTTCTTTTTCATTCTATTAGTTTGGGACTGAGAGGTTGTGGTATCGAACCCCCACAACCTCCTTATTTTAATTTCATTTAAATATTTACTATCTCTGCGTTGGCATTGAGGTTGTGGGATCGAGTCCCCACATGCTCACGTTATTTTCTTTCTTATTTTCCCTTTCTCCTTTACTTTCCTTCACAGCCTTGAGCTCGTGGGTTCGATTCCGAAACCTCACATTACCTTTCTACTATTTTTATTTTACTTCACTCGCAGCTTGGAGGTCGTGGGTTCAATTCCCATGCCTCCCATTTTAGTTTATTTATTTTTGTACTCTCCTTTTTCAGCCAGCATACCCAATATCATTCCCCTTGACCTCATTTCTTTTCTTGCGATTTCAAGGAATTACACGGGTGAGGTCACAGGTTCGAATCCTTGTGGACTCATCCCTTTATACACAACTAAATTTCAAGATTTATTCCCTACATTTAGCTTAAACTAAACTTGTAAGTTTGCAAGAAATCGATGTTGGATTACCTAGGCACTTCTTTAATATGGATACATGATAGACTGGATGGGCAGAAGCTAGCTCCGCACGCAATGCCAACTCATAGGCCACCTCAATACACGTTGTAGGATCTTGTATGGCCCAACACACCTCGGACTCAACTTCCCCTTCCTCCTAAACCTCATTAACCCCTTCATAGGTGATATCTTCAGATAGATCGGTCACCAACATAAAACTCTAAGGGCCATTTTCTATTACTTGCATATGACTTCTGCCGACTATAAGTAGTAGCCGTCCTGTCCCTAATCACTCTTACCTTCTATAAGGCCTCATTAATGATATGTGGACCCAAAATGGATGACTCTCCAACCTCGAACCACCCAGCATGAGATCTACACCTCCTACCATAAAGTGACGCAAGTTGTGCCATCCCAATGTTGCAGTGATAGCTATTATTATACGATAACTCTATCAAAGGAAGATTATCATCCCGGCTACCTTCAAAGTCAATCACACATGACCTCAACATATTATCCAATGTTTGAATGTTGTGCTTTCCCTTCCCACCAGTTTGAGGATGAAAGGCAGTACTAAGCTTTACCTACGTACCGAAGCTGTTCTTGAAAGATCTCCAGAAATCTTAAGTAAACTGAGCTCCTCTATCTAAAAATATAGACAAAGGAATCCCATGCCAACTCACAATCTCATAAATGTAGAGTCTTGCATAATCCTGGGCTCTGTAAGTGGACTTCACAAGTATAAACTGAGAAGACTTGGTCATCCTCAGAAGAGCAACGACAAAGTCCACATTAATGGCCTCCCACTTCCATGTCGGAACCTCAATAATCTAAATAAGACCATCAAGCTTAAGATGTTCTACCTTAACCTGCTAACAATTAGTACACTTGGTCATATATTCTGCAATGTCCTTCTTCATGCCATCCCACCAATAAATCTGCTTAAGATCATGATACATCTTGGTGGACCCTGGATGTATGGAATATCTTGAACCATGGGCCTCTGCAACAAACCTTGTCCGCAAATCATCCACATCTGGCACACACAGCATGTCCTGATACCCAAGAATGTTGTCACCTCCCAAAGCGAAAGACACATTCATCTTTATCAACACTGAGTCCTTCAGCTCCATCATCACAAGATCGAGATGTTGACCGTACTTGACTTCAACTACCAAGGATGATTTAGAACTAGGATGAACTGAAACACCCCCACTAGTAGAGTCAACCAATGGTACACCCAATATAGCGAGTCTGTGTACATATTTGACTAACTCTTTCTTCTTATCCAGAATGTGAGACGTGCTTCCCATGCTGATCCTACTCAAAGCATCAGCTACAACATTAGCTTTACCCGCATGGTACTGGACATTCATGTCATAGACTGTCAACAACTCTTACCATTTATGCTGACGTAGATTCAACTCCCTTTGCGTGAATACGTATTGGAGAATTTTGTGGTCTGTGAACACATCTACATACACACCATACAAATAGTGCCTCCATAGCATCAGCGCGAACACCACAAGTGCTAACTCCAAGTCATGAGTGGGATAATTCTTCTTATGAACCTTGAGTTGTCTGGTCGCGAAAGATATCACCTTACCACCCTGCATACCAACCCTATATGCATCACAATAAACAGTCTAATTCTCACCACACTTAGGCAAAGTAAGCACCGGGCTAAAGTGAGTCTATCCTTGAGCTCCTGGAAACTGTTCTCAGAGGTCTCCGTCCATCCAAACTTGGCCTTCTTATTAGTCAGAGCTGTCAGTAGGGAAGCGATGGAACAAAAGCCCTCCACAATCCTGTGGTAGTAACCAACCAATCCCAAGAAGCTACGAAAACTTGTGGGTGTAGGAGGTTTTGGACAATTCATAACAACCTCAGTCTTCCTGGGGTCCACTTCTTCACCCTGGTCAGAAAATACATGACCCAGGAAGGTCACTGATCTCAGCCAGAATACACACTAGCTAAATTTGGCATACAACTGATAATATATAAGTACCTTTAAGGTTAGTCTCAAATGTTGTTCATCCTCTTCCTTGGCCTTAGAGTAGATGCGAATTTCATCAATGAATACTATGACGAAAGAGTCAATGTACTCGTGAAAAACCGTGTTCATAAGATCCATATATTTTTAGCAGGTGCATTCGTGAGACCAAATGACATAACTAAGAACTTATCATGACCATAACATGTACGGAAGGCTGTCTTTCGGATATCTGCATCGCTAACCCTACGCTGATGGTACCCTGAACGAAGGTTAATTTTTGAAATGAATCTATATCCTTTGAGTTGATCAAGCAATTAATATATTCTAATAAGTGGATACTTGTTCTTAATAGTGACTTTTTTGAGCTGCCGATAATCTATATACATTCTAAGGGTGCAATTTTTCTTTTTCACAACCAATATTGGAGCGCCCCAAGGGGATATGCTTGGCTGAATGAAACCCGTATCACTGAGATCTTTTAAATGCAGCTTCAAATCTTTGAGTTCAGCTGGAGACATTCTATAGAGAGAAATAGAAATTGGTTTAGTATCGGGTTCTATGTCAATACCAAATTCAATCTTTCAAGGAGGAGGGACTCCTGGCAAATCATCAAGAAATACATCTACAAATTCATTCACAATAGGCACAGTCTATGGAAGGAATGTCATGATCTAAATAATTAACACTCACAATATGACATCATTTTATTGGCCTTAAGGTTCGAAATAAAGGGATTAGTACGAATCGAGTTGTACCTCTCCCAGACTAGTTCCTCTTCATTAGAAAAATGAAATCTCACCACTCTACTATGACAATCCAAACAAGCAAAACAAATGTGAAGCCAATCCATGCAAATAATAACGTCAAAATAATGCATGGGTAACTCAACCAAGTCTGCACACATAGTCTTACCACTTACAACTATAGGGCAATCCTTGTATACTCTATCAGTTCTTACATTTGCTACTAAATGTGTACTAACCACTATAGGGTCATGCAGAACTTCAGGCAATATATAAAAAGTGAGAACAAGAAAAGTAGTTACAAAGGAAAGCGTAGACCACGAATCAAGTAAAGCATAAATAGAAGTTGAGAATACTTGCAACATACATGTGACCACACCAGCGAACTTCTCCTGCTCCTCTCTCCCTTCAGGCCATAGAATCTCTTCCTCTTAGGAGGCTCGACTGTTGTTGCACACTGTTGATTTGGCCTAGGCTAAGCATTACCTCCAGCCTGACCTATGTTCTTTGGGCAGTCTCTTACCATGTGCCACTCTTAACGCAACCGAATTAGTCATTAGTTCTCTGTCTATACTCTCAACTGTGAGCACGACCACACTTAGCATAGTTCTTTTTGGGACGCTGCATCTCACCTCCACTGCTCTACTTGGGCTCAGGTCTGCCTCCTCTAAGTATTGTACTCCTCTGAGAATTAGAGTACCCAAAACATTGCTGCCCCTTCTTGAACCTAGGCTACTCACGGATGCCAAAATTATTTCTATGGCCTCCATGGCTGGGACCTGCCTGATATTGAGGCTTCGGCCTCCTAGCATCACGAATTCCCTTCCTTTTGCGGCTATCCCTACCTTCTGAACATGCACCATCAACTTTGAGAGGTCCATATTATCATTGAGCATCGCAGACCGATATTCCTGCTTCAGATCTCCATTGATTCCTGTGAGGAACCTGCTCATTTCATCCATTCTTTTAGATACAAGGGAAGTAGCATACTTGGATAGTTTGACAAACTTCAGGGACTACTCCTTGACTGTCATTGATCCATGCTTAAGATTGATAAACTCCTCAAAATTTGCCTCCCTCATCTCCCTTGGAAAGAATCTCTCCATGAAGGCTATCTTAAACAACTCCCAAGTGACCATAACTCCTCCCAAAGCTCGGCTATCTTGCCACATTTTGCAGCAAGTCTGTGCAATATCCTTGAGGTGATAGGCAGCCAGATCAGCCTTCTAAATATCTTTGGCCCCCATAGGCACCCAAATCTTATGCACCTCATCCACAAACTCCTGGGGGTCTCCTAAAGTCTTAGACCCTATGAAAATAAGAGTATTCATCCTCGTGAATTCTCTCAACGTGTCAGCCATGCTACGAGCCGGCTGGTTCTCCCTCTGAACATCCTACAATTTGACCTTAGCAGTCATAGTCTGGGCTTGCAAAGTGATAGTATCTGCCATCTAAGCCAGAGATGCCCGCACTTATACATCAGTCAACCCAACTGGGTTAATCGGCATGGCTACTCCTTCAGATGGAGACTGGGGTGGAACTTGATTGTCCCCAGCAGCTGCTCCTCCTCTCCTCTGACTTATTGCTCTCCTAGTGTTGATTCTCTGAAATAAAAAAGGGTTGATGTTCGACACGCTCATAAAACCAACAAAATCAAACATTAGGAAAGTCACGGTAAGATCAGAAGAAGGAAAATTTTTCCTACTCATCATACAGTCTCTAATCAAGGAGAGCGGTGGACTTCACTACCATGACATAGAAACAACTCAATGTAGTTGATGTGAACTTCTTATTATCGAAATCTAACATAGGGCTCTGATACCAACTTTTTTACGACCGGAGTCTAGACCCCAGACAAGACTAGCGTCGTTCACCTCTCGGAAGTTGCAGAAAAGCCTACTTACGTCATTCTAATTTGGTTAGGTTAATTATAGAGGAAAATTTGAATTTTGTTCTTTCATAACATACATAGTAATCATTTTATTATATTCATAATTGTTCCCCATCAACCATCTAACATTAAGATCATCAAATAAATGGTTTTTTAATAAAACATTAAACGTATACTTGCAGAAATGGCACCAATAAAATGTCTGAACAAAAGCGGAAAGAACGCTAGTGGGACATACACCACTAACTCAATCCTATAACTAAGATAGAATATAATGGGCAAGCATCCTCAAAAGCATGAGGACTTACCAAGTCCGGATTAATTCGGCACGTCGGTATAGTTTCAATGTCAACATGTACCTTTAGCGTCGAACTGTGCCTGCACCTAAAATTGTAGAGTTGTATATGGTTTGTACAGACTTGTAATAAGTATGGGTATATTCAAGAACACACCAAGGAAATGCATGAGTAAGAATAGCTCTTTCCTAACAACATGATTATGGAAAGTCAAGTCAGTGGACTTGCAAAATTGGGATTAGTAAAGTTAGTGACCTTTCCAAATTAAAATAAAGAAAGTGAGTGAACTTTCAAAATTTGGATTTGGAAAGTTATTCCATGATAGTGACATGCATCATCATACTTATCATATTTCACAAAGAACATAACATCTTGCACATAGCATATACACATATTTCATATAGCACATAACATTTCTCATATCATTAGTTCATATGCCATGAGACCTTTGAATCATGGACTTGAAATTAATACATACAAAAATGAGGGCTCAACATATGGGACTTCAACTAGGGAGCCTTCTTTAGCAAACACAGAGTCTGCTTCATTTATTCTTACGTACATCATTTCATTTCATTTATAAGCTAGTGTGAATACCAGCTATACATAGGGTGTAGGTTAAGAATTTCATCGCGTTTGTTGTGCAATGATAAAGTATTTTAGTCTAGATAACCTCTTGATTATACTTTTCTAACACCTTTGGTATCATACATTCTAATATGTGCATACTTTGAGGCTGGCCTCATACATTCATGGGGAACTTTAAGTTTAACCGACATGGATTATGTGAGTATCATGAAATTCAGGGTCTCCCCCACACCGAAAAGAGGTGGAATCACTGACCAAAGTGGCCAAAAACATGCTAGGGTTCTTGGGAATTGAACCCCGCTATATCCTTATATTGGCAATATAGGTTCAATGACTAGGATATATAAGGAGACCCATACCTGGCATGTCGTACAGTAAAATCTCATGAGCGTTACGTGAACTTTCGCCCTTCCTAAAATAAGGCATCACCGCTCATAGCTTGTCTATTGGTGCTCAGTATAAAGTTCCATCACATTCAACACATACGTCATGGAAGTTGGTTTCTAGTATAAGGACATCATAGCTCAATAGATGATTTTTCATTCATCATTAGTATTAAGTGTTTTAATGTCAATACTTTCATTATAGTGTTCATAGATACTAGTCTCTTCATTAACTTTTCACTTTCTTAGGCGAGTATGTTTTGCTAACATTTACTTAGGCTTATTTGATATTGTTCTCATCTTTTACATTAGGCTCATATTATGTTGTCACCAATTTCATTAACATTAGCACAATTGCTCTTTCTAATTACTTACCCCATTTTATGTGAATGTTCATTTCCTCATATGCCAATGCACTTGGCCATTTGTGTGTTTCACACTCTTACATTCCCCTTCTAGGGTTTCAACATTTGATTATATAATAATCATTTCATTGTATGCCAATGCACTTGTCCATTTAGTGTGTTTTACACTCGTACTTAACCCTTCTAGGATTACTTCATTTCATTACATACATCTTAGGTTCACTTATTTCTAAATGTATGCTAGACATATGGGTCTATACATAAAAGCCATGAGGCTTCATTCATAGTTTGTTAAGAGACTCATATCTTCCTAAGATTATGTAGTACAAGAATTATAAATTTTGTATGTATGCCAAGATCTCAATTTCGATATAAGTAGGTGGAATTATTATTGAATATTTAATTCATGTATGACTAATGTATCAATACGAAAATTTGGGCAAGGGAACACAAGTTCCAATCCATTGGAAAACACTTACTTTTTTCCTTGATTTTATTTTTAGTCCTTACGACATTGAGACCCTAGATCGAGCCCCAAAATCAAAATTTCTTTCAAGTTCCTTTTATTTAGAAACCCTCTCCATTGGTCGCGGGATTGTGGGTTCGAACTCCCATAAACCCTTTTTATTTTTCTTTTCTATTTCGCATTAACCAGGAGTTTGTAGGATCAAATCCCCACAACCTCTCTTTATTTTTATTTTATTCATTTGGGACTGAGAGTTTGTGGGTTCGAACCTTAATTTCATTTAAATGTTGATTATCTATACGTTGGCAGTGAAGTTGTGGGATCGAGCCCCCACAACCTCACTTTATTTTCTTTCTTTTTTTCCCTTTCTCCTTTACTCTCCTTCACAACCTTGAGGTCGTGGGCTCGATTCCAATGCCTCCAATTACCTTTATTTTATTTTTCCTTAACTTCACTCGCTGCCTGGAGGTCATGGGCTCGATTCCCACGCCTCTCAGTTTATTTTATTAATTTTTGTACTCTACATTTTCAGCCAGAATACTCCATATCGATTCCCATTGACCCCATTTCTTTTCTTGTGATTTAGAGGGATTACACGGGTGAGGTCACATGTTCAACCGTGGTGTCCTCATCTCTTTATAATAAATTAAATTTCCAGATTTATTCCCCTACATTTAGCATAAACTAAACTTGTATGTTTTCCTGAAATTTAGTCATTTTTAAGCTTATTTTCACCAACATTTTCACTTGAAATGTTAGGGAATTCATAGAGCATCTAACACTTTTTGTGGTGCATTTTCATAGATTAATTTACCCAAAATATTGATACTCAAATCAGGCACTCTTCCATTTTAAGGAACATCACGATTTACATAGGTTAATGCACGTAAAATGACAACCAAAACATTATCAAATTGAAGCCTTAATCAGAGAACCTCATTTATTGTAACATATTTACACACTTGCACATAATTTCAAATACATGGTTGTCTTTCATACAATTTCAAGTAAACAAACATATTCATATTCATCATGAAAACATAACATATACCTAAATCTACCAGCAATCATACCCAACCTACGATTCATTGGGAGCTAGTGACAGAGGCATGCAAAAGGGAAACAATCCTAGTTTTTCGGATAAATAATATGAACCTTAAGGGGTCTCGTTGGAAAGGGACTATGAGAGAAGAAAACCCATACATTTTTGGCGTTAAACGTGAGAGAGTGGGAGTTGTCGGAGGCTTAGGAGTCTAGTTTTGGGACATAGTTCATTTTTTAATAAACATATGATTTCTATTTTATTTTAAATCATCTAATTAATAAGAATTATTAATTAAATACATTAATTCAATAGTTTATATTAAAATCACTTTAGTTTAGTGCTTCCACCTAGGTTCGAACCCTGGTGGAGCAAGACTTCAGTTCATGAGCCTATTTTCGGCCCCCTCTCCAAACATTTCCCTTATAACTTATGAATTAAATAATAATAACATATTTGGGTTAATTACGGTACTACCCTTAGCCTGGAAAAATACCATTTTAGGGTTGTTTAAGGAAAGTTCTCCGAATGGGAGAGATATAGTTCATCATAACTCTGAGTTATCTCTACTGGTTTAGGTGAAGTACAAACAACATCTTGATCTAGCCTTAATGGATTTGAAGGAATTGGTTCTCGGCAAGTTGAATGAATCGTTCTCCTTAGGGGGGATGGTGTGTTAAGGTACAAAGGGAGGTGGTGTATTCCCAATGTAAATAGGTTGAGAGATAGGATCCTAGTAGAAGCACATGGGTACCGCTACTTAATTCATCCGAGTTCAACAAAAATGTACCATGACCTAAGGAACATATATTGGCTGGAAGATCTAAAAGGAGACATAGCAAAGTTTGTCGCCAAGTGTCCAAATTGCCAACAAGTAAAGTCCTAACGCAAAAACTCTGTTGGCTTCGTACAAGAGATCCAAATTCCTATTTGGAAGTCTGAAGAAATCAATATGGACTTTGTCATAGGTTTACCTCGGACTCAAAAGACATATGATTACATATGGGTTGTTATGGATCGATTGACTAAGTAGGCTCACTTTATTCTTGTCAAGTCTACATATTCGGTGAAGGATTATGCAAGATTCTTCAAAAATTAGGTTGTGTGCTTCCATGGTATTCCGTTATCCATCATATCAGATCGGGGAGCACAATTCACATCTAGATTTTGGATATCAATCCAAAAAGGGTTGGGTACTACGGTAAAGTTGAGCACCGCATTTCATCCCTTAACAGATGGTCAAGCGGAGCGTACGATACAAACCCTTAAAGATATGCTTAGGGCGTGCATTATTTAATTTAAAGGGAATTGGGATAAAAATATTTGCCTTTGATGGAGTTTTCCTATAATAATAGTTTTCATTCATCCATTTCCATGGCTCCCTATGAAGCCTTGTATAGTACGAGGTGTAAGTCTCCTCTTTGATGGTTTGAAGTGGGTGAGCCATCACTCTTTTGTCCCAAGTTGATATATTAAACTTTTGAAAAGGTTCATATCATAAGGAACTGGTTGCAAACGACATATAGCCCGCAGAAGTCTTATGACGATCATAGGAGAAGGGATTTAGAGTTTGAAGAAGGTGATAAGGTGTATTTGAAAATTTCACCAATGAAAGGGGTGGTTAGATTTGGCAAGAAAGAGAAATTGATTCCTCGTTGTTTGATTCCCTATGAAATCTTGCAAAGGGTTGGTAAGGTTGCCTATGATTTGAAACTTCCTAGTGAATTGGCTTTGGTTCATCCGGTTTTCCATGTTTCTATGTTGAAAAGGTGTATCGGTGATCCCGAGTCCATTCTTCCTATTGAGGGTCTTAGTGTTAAGGCTAACCTCTCTTATGAGGAAGTTCCGGTTCAAATTTTTGATAGGCATGTCAAGAAGTTAAGGAATATAGAGGTGTTTGTTGTAAAGGTTTTATGGAAGCATCATCTAGTCGAGGGTGCAACATAGGAGGCCGAGGCCGACATGAAGTTCCCTTACCCTCATCTTTTTGAAAATTAATGTTAGTTATTCTATTTAATAATATAAATATTACTATAATTTAGGGTTTGTTGATTTTTGGGTGAAGATTTTAATAGAGAGCAATTTTGAATCTTTCCAGTAAAGTTACTTAATATTGCCTTTGAAAACTTTACATTTTGGTTTTTGCTAGTTTTGACTTATGTTATGCATTTTGATACGGTGAGTTTTTATGAAATGATATGTAGCATGTTGTTAAGTTGAAGTTTGTGATAATTGACTCATGTAATGTATGTTGAGATCATATGTAATGTGAGAAGGAAATACATCATAATGGACTGTTTTTAACTTTATGTGTGGTAATATGAGTTTAGATATTTGCCTTGTTGAAATGATATGATTTATGTTAATTGGATGTTGTTGATTAGTTGGGCTACTAGTCTTGATTCTATTCCTTCCTTCAAAAGAGTTTTTGTGTCATTCGGGAAGAATGTTTCTAAGGGGGGATAACATAAAACCTTGAAAATCCAAGATGTATAGTAAAGACTAACATCTGTATCATAAGGTTTAATTACGTTTATAAATGAATATCGGTAATTTAGAAAGTTTAAGAACCAAAACGTCCAAGAACGTCCATGACGTTTGAGAAAGTTGGTTCAAAGGGATGTTAGCATGCCTTAGCCTATTGTACTAAACATTTTGGAGTCATAAATGTATGATAATTTGTAAAAACGTAGTAAATAGGTCCATCTATGTACCGTGCTGGTCAATCGTGGTTCTTGTCAGAGAGTGGATAAATGGGATCTTGATTGACAGACACAGACTACGGATCGTAGGTTCATTTGTCATTCGACACTTAGTCAAATTTTCTGGGGTGCATTTTGGGAGAGTTTCTGTCACAATTGAAAGATGAGTAGTACGGATCGTGGGTAAAGCTACGGTCCATCGATGGTAACCATCAATTGCACCTACTCTTTTTTCTCAAAAGCTTATTTATGGTTTTTTTATACGTGGTAATACAAGCGTCAATGTCAACATCTCTCTGTATGTTAACGTCAATGTAAATATGAATGTCAATGTTAGCATCAATGTAAACGTGAATGTTGACGTCAATGTCAATGTAATTGTCAACATCCACATGAACGTCAATGTATAAAAGTGAACGTCAACATAAACATAAATGTGAGCATCAACGTGAACGTCAGCATGAACATCAATGTTAATAGGAAAGTCAATGTCAATATGAATGTCAACGTGAACATCAATGTCTATGTGAAACTCAAATTGATTGTCAACGTTAACATAAACTTTAACATCTAGGTGAACGTCAATATGAACGTCAACATCAACATACACCTCAAGGTGAACATAAACTTATACATCCATGTCAACATCAAGGTGAATCTCTATGTGAACGTGATCGCCAACATCAACGTGAACGTGAACATCAACATCAACAACAGCTTGAACATTAACGTCAATGTCAATATAAACCTCAACATTAGTGTCTACGTAAACATAAACGTCAAAGTAAATGTAAACGTCAATGTATGCATCAACATCAAAAATAACATCAATGTCAACGTCAATATAAATATCAATGACAACATAAACGTAAGAGTAAGCGAGAATGTCAATGTCAATGTGAATGTCAATGTGAAATTCAATGTCAACGTGAAAGACAACATCTACATGAAGGTAAATATCAATGTCAATGTGAACGTGAAAGTCAACATCAACATGAACATCAATGTCAATGTAAATATGACCGTGAACGTCAATGTCAATGTAAATGTGAACGTCAACGTACACATCAAGGTGAATACCATGTCAATGTCAACATAAATGTCAAAGTGAACGTCGATATAGACAATGTTAACTTCAACGTTAACGTGATCTCCCACTTCACCATGTACATGATCACCATTGTCAAAATTGAATTGAATGCAAATGTGAACATCAATATCAACGTAAACATGAACGTTACATCAATGTTTACATCGGCATGAACGTAAACCTCAATATTTGTGTGAATGTCAACGTCAAATGAACATCAACGTCAACATCAGCATCAATGTGAATGTGAACATCAACATTAATATTAATGTAAATGCGAACGTCAATATTAACATGAACATCAACGTGAACGTCAACTACAATATTAATGTATAAATGTGAACGTTAACATGTATGTCAACATCAATGTAAACATGAACGTGATCATTAAGGTCAAGGTAAATGTATACGTCAAAGTCAACGTAACTGTGAATGTCAACGTCAAAATCAATGTAAATGTTAATATCAACATAAACGTAAGCATCTACATTAACGAGAACATCAATGTCAGTATCAAAGTAAAAGTTAACATCCACGTGAATGTTAACATCAATGTCAACATATAAGTGTGAACGTGAACGTCAACATAAACATAAATGTGCACGTCAACATCAACATCAATGTCAATGTGAAATCAAAGTCAACATAAACTTCAACGTGAACATCAAAATCAATGTGAATGTCAACATGAAAATCAACGTCTACATGAAAGTTAATGTAATTATAAACTTTAACAGAAACATCAACATTTGAGTCAACCTCAATATGAACGTCAACATCAACATACTCGTCAAGGCGAACTTCTACGTGAATATAATCACCAACGTCAACGTGAACATGATCATTAACATCAACGACAGCATGAATGTTAACGTCAATATGAACATCAAAATAAATGTAAACATCAATATGAACATCAACATCAACATAAATGTCAATGTCAATGTGAACGTCAACATCAATGTCAACATAAACGTCAATGTCAACGTAAACGTAAAAGTAAGTGATAATATGAACATCAATGTGAACGTCAATGTTAATGTCAATGTCAACATAAATGACAATATGAATGTAAACGTTAACATAAATATGAACTTGAATATCATCATCAATGTGAATGTGAATGTCAACATACACATCAAGGTGAACGTCAATGTCAATGTCAACATATATGTCAAGGTGATCACCAACGTCAACAACGTTAACGTGATCACCAATATCTACATTAAAGTGAACGTGAATGTGAACGTTAACATCAACATCAACATCAACGTCAACGTGAACATTAACATCAACATCAATATCAACATGAACGTAAATGTCAACATTTGCATGAACGTCGATGCTAACATCAACATCAAAATAAATGTCAACGTCAATGTGAACATCAGCGTTAGCGTGAACGTGAACATGAACGACAATATTAACGTCAATATCAGTGTAAATGTGAACCTTAACGTCAACATGAACATCAATATCAACGTGAATGTCAACGAGAATGTGAATGTATAAACATGAATTTCAATGTCAAAGTAAATAATAATGTGATTATAATCATAAACATAAATGTATATGTCAATGTAGGGTTTTGTACGTTAATGTTAATGTAAATATGAAAGTCAATATAGATATAACTATTTGCATCAAAATGAACATCAATGTCAACATAAATGTCAATGTTAACGTCTATAAATGCCAACATCTTGTGAACATCAATGGCAACATCAACATAATTGTCAACGTTAGCTTGAACATCAACGTCAACATAAACGTCAACGTCAGCCTGAACATCAATGTAAATGTCAATATAATTATCAATGTCTAAGTGAAAGTCAATCTGATCGTCAATTTTACATCAACGTCAACATCTAGGTGAGCGTCAACGTAAACGTTCAAGTCAAGATGAACGTAAACATGTACATCAATGTCAACATCATCATCAATGTAAATATAAACAAGAACGCGATCATCAACGTCAATATAAATGTATTTGTCAACGTCAACGTAGTATGTACGTTAACGTAAAAGTAAATATGAACGTCAATGTCAGCATTAACATAAACATGAACATCAATGTAAATATAAATTTCTGCGTCAACGAGAATATCAACGTCAACATGAACATAAACGTCAGCATTGATACGCTCAAACTTACTTCTCAAATAAGAAGTAAAGAGGTCACGTCCAGTAAAATAACCCGCAAACTAGTGAGGTTGGGATCGGTCCCATGAGGAAAAATAGTGTAGATTAAACTTCAACTGTTATACTATTGTTCGGTTGATGACTTCCTTAGGAAAGAAAACATCAAATGGGGTTTGGATTTCATAATGAGTAAAAATATACTAATGAAATTGAAAGAGACACTAACAGTTTTCAAGTTGGGTTTAATCAATTAATCAAAAGTAACTAGGGTTTACGGGTTCCCCACAAGTTTCATAACTTGATAATTCAAACTATAAACAATTCATTTCCTAGATCTTGAGCAAAGTGATAAGTTATGTAGTTCTAAATCCGTGATCCGGATCTAAAAGAAATGCTCACTCCGCACCTTGGTCCGGCTACGGGGCGTTGCTTTACTAACCCGTATCTGTACCTCATATTAAGCATCGTATTCGATATATGACTAAGTTATACTCGTACCAATCAATATAGCCTATTAGATAGTTACATAAATCTCTGTTAATAATTCTTTCCTATTATCTACCTACTGGTCCGGCAAAGTCGCATTAAGGCGTGTTCTAACGTTGATCATCCGTTCAAAAGACTTCTACAGCGAAAGAATTATTTTATAATGCAAGACACTATTCTTAGACTTGTTATTTTAGATAGGGTTATCTCCTTAATTTGCCTATGGTACCACACAACCCTAGTTATGGAGTTTTAGTTACTCATAGCCTAAATACAATATTCAAATATATCAAATACGAATTCATGACGACTTCAATGAGAAAGAATAAAATAAAAAGGTACTTGATTTAGTCACCAAAAATCACTTGCAATCAATGATAATCGAAAATCTAAACTAGTACAAAGAGTCTAATAATATGAGTCTAACCATCTGGGTCTAACTCAAAAAACGAGGTTTCTTCAAAATTTTGATATAAAAATAAAAACCTAATTACACAAGAACTCTAATGCTGGAAATCTGCTAAACGCGGCTGGGTAGAGGAACATGTGACGGACAGTCGTGGTAGTGACGGACCGTCAGGACTCAGTGTCCATAGTTGTACACTCTGTCTGCTACTCTCTTCATTACCTCGACGGCAGTAGTGACGGGACCGTCAGAGCACACGGTCCGTCGAGGGTCTTCATTTCATAAAATACTTCACCTATAGAATCTGGGTACTAGGATTCATTCTCTGAACTCACGACGAAACCTGCAGAACGGCCCTCATAGCCCTGACGGACCGTCACAAGCTTCGTAATCCAGCACTTGGTCAGACATCCCATCTCTCCTTCAGCAGCTTCTGTAAAACTGCCACCTACGAGACCGTCACAAGCACGACGAATGTCATCAGCTCGTAGGTGGTCTTTTAGCATTTCTTCTCTCAAAATCTCCGCATTTGGCTTTGGACAGATTTCCTCTGCAAAACAAGAGAAACTATATAAAAAATTATCACAAAAAGGATTTTGGACGCCACTAAACTTAAGGGGAAAAAGTTACTAATATATCGGGTAACACGGTATATCACACCCTCAACTAAATTCGTTGTTGTCCTCGAGCGACACACTTGACACTACACAATCCTTGTACATAGAATCCAGTTAGATCATTTGCAATCATTTGGTATCAACCCGATATTCTATTAAATCTATGCATTGCTATCATATTGGCTGAATTGTGTGGGATAGATCATGACACAGACTCACACCATGCATTAACACCTAGCTCTTCAATTCTCACCGGGGTGCTAACATTCTGGTATTGCAAAAACTAATGTCCTCACTTAGAACAAATCCTCATTTTTAACACAATCATTTCAGTTTGCGTATAAGGATTACATTTCAACACTCGCTCTCAACACAAAGTCCCACTCCTTCATACCTATTTCCATAAGATTGCCCTTATTTTCATCCTTAAGTTCGCATATACACCATGAGGATAACGATAGACATTTTAGCTTGTAACATAGGCTCAGGGTCAGGTAGGGTTATTTTTAGGTATACTTTAGTGACTTTTGCCCTACTTGACATATCGGCTAAACCTCCTTTCTATCATTTGATCGCCCAGTTCTCATTCTTTCCTTTTTATCAATTTTCTCTTCATTTACATTTGTGTAAGTACTCTCTTCTCTTTTTTTTGTTTGTAATTCATGTATGTTTTCTTTTCTTTATTTCTTTCAACTAATTTGAGTCACTTTACTTTGTTCTTTATCTCCTTTTGTTCTGTTCAACCCCAATTTCAGAGCAGTCCTCACATAAGCCCCCTCAACTCAGGGTTTGCCATGAGTCAAGGTAACACAATACCCAAAGTTGGGTCAGGGCCCAAAAACAAAGGTGCGTGTTACTGCATCGCCCACCCTCAACTTATGCTTTTGGCAATAAGATGAGGTGCACAGGTCCAGGGGGGACCAGGGCCAACCACAATGTTCCCGAACGATCAGTTAGGGTGAAAAAGAAAGGTCTAATTTAAGCCAGATATTGGGATCAAAGAAGGATAGAATTTCATTTGGTTTCTTTATTATGGCTAGAAATGGGCTTGTTGATAAGGACTAGATCCTTTCCTAATTGACTGGTACAGCTTACTTTTCGCGGACTAACCAGTCAAGTTTACGCCTCAGTTACCAATAGTGGACTATCAAATTCCTCACACACACTTGACATGACATCATATACCAGCGTATTAGACACCTAGTTCGAATTAAAGGACTTAGGGTGAACAATGGGTAACTCTATTTCATGCTTAGAAGCCACACAAAGTGTTAGTTACTATGCCTAGTCATTGCATTATTTCAGTTTATCAGGATATCATTTAGCCATAATGCTCTAGAATTAAACTAGACAAAAGATAAAAATATGCCGGTTCAACAGAAAATTAATCAGTCGTTTGAGGGAAAAAGAAATCAGGAAAGAAAACCACAAAAAGAGGGATAGTGAATTGGGACTACTCAGACTTCACCCAAACTCACATCCATTTACCCCCACCCCCAACAAAAAAGCATGCAATGTCCACATGCATAAAAATGTAAATACGAGAGTGGTAGGTGAAGCAAACCTGTGGCGCCAAGCGTCGTCGATCAACAAGGATGGTGGGTCCCCAGATCCCCCGAACCGGTCCTCGGCAATGTACAACCTCAGTGGTTCCTCAGCAAAAACAGCACCATCAGTAGTGCCGCCAGCGATATCTAAGTGCAGAAGCTAGACGCCCCAACCGCTAACTCTGATTCTCTCATCCGGTGGAGCCGCTCGTCAGCAAGTAAGGATCTCCGGTGCAGCCTCCATTTTCTCGGCGCTCATTATCTTTTCTCGCGCCTCATCCTATGCTCGACCCCTAAGCCTCTCTGGCACTCGCTCGAGGGGGAGGTGTGGAATGTTCTGGAGTGGTAACAGGCCGCTCGCACAGTATCCTCAGTAGGGATCGACAAAAGGGGGCCTCAGCTCGGCACCCTTGCGCTGGATCGTGTCGATGTCTTCAAAGAAGATGTCGATGCAGCCTTAAGAGTCGACACATCCACCGGAGAGGCTGGTCGGGCGAACCACCTCCAAATCAATGAGTCCAGACGCTGGTTGCCTCAGGGCAATCTTCCGCTCTGTAAACTGCTGCCATCTTCCTATTTAGACGTGTTTCAGACTCTGTATCGACTTCGCATCCACACAGTGAGATATGGTGCAGAAGGGTGGCCATTTGTGAATCTAGTTTCGGGACCCTAGCAAGCAGGACCAGTAACGGAGAGGGGCTGTGCGAGAGGAGCTCGGGGCTGTGCTACTTTTAACGGGATAGACCGACCGGGTCGTGTCCAGTGAACGCCTGTGTACTGGGCGGGCCTGGGCTACCGTTTCTGCAGATCATCAGCACGTGGTGGCTGCTCTGGACGGTCCCTCTATTGGGGGCCAACGATCTTGGCCTCGTCTCTGATGAGGCCGACGTCAACGGTACCCTGCGGGATCCTCAACTGATCTATGTGCCATATGGGCACACCTGCAGACTTGCAAAGGGCAAAGATCATGCACGGAAAGGGGTAGGTGGTAGTGACCTTGAATGCCCTCTCGTGCATGACTGCCTGGAGAAGCCATGCGTAGTTCACCTCGAAGCCGGCTATCATCACCGCCATCAGCACTGCTCGATCCCAGGTGACTATGTTATCAGCAGCTGTGAGGGAAAGGCAGTGCCGAACGAGCAGCCACAAGAACTTAGCGACGAACGTGAGGTTGGCCTTCTTGATGGCCCCCTTCGGCTTGGTGACCCAATCGTCACCCTCTCCGTCTACTGATAGGTGCAGGGCCATCCACCTCTTGGTTGTCTCCCTCAGTGCTGGATCTCGCAGGAACTGTCCATCCTTCACTATCTGCCAGCGGTAGTCAAACTCGGCAGTGATGGGGGTCCGAGTAGCATCTACAATCTCGCCTTATTAGAACAGAAGCGGCATGTCTGGCAGTGTAGCGTGTGAAATGTAAACCTGCATGCCCCGGACTCGACCTGACTCAAATGAGGCCTGTTGTTTAGGGGAGCAGCCCTCTTGTCGATCTATGATCGGAGAAGTCGCTACGTGGATGCTAGAACTCTCGGATCATCTCCTCATTCTATCATCCCAAGACGTGTTGTCCACTCTAAGCGATGACTGTTTTAAGAGGTTATGCAATCCGGCATCGTGGTAAGTCTCCCTGTAAGTTTACCCGCGCTCCATGGGAGTGTTCGACGTCATTAATCCTTTATCGGGTCAAGAACTTCGATGTCGGAGTAAGTAGTAAGTAAACTTGAAATGGCCAGCGACACACCAAGGTTTGGCTGGTCACGGCTGGGGTGGGGACATGAGCTGGTGCCGCCAGATTGTGAGTCTGAATTGTCAGCATCATCCGACGAGGCCGACGCTTGTGCTGTTTGCACAAGTTGCGGGTGGGAACCTCTGCAGAGCCAGAAGAAGCATCCTAGGACCATGCATACTCCTAAGGAGTAGACGTCATTACTCATTTTAGCCGACCCAGAGGGTCTATGTGCCGGTCAGGAGAGAGTGCCTCATGATCAGACTGGGAGGGCAGTGACTAGGCCGCGATGCCACCGTCGGTGTAGCTCTAGGAGCCCGTTCAGCACGGGAAGGGCGGGGAGGTGCCTGGGGCATGTATCAGGGGTCCGCTCCATATCAGAGCCGCATGACCATGTGGGAAGACGGGGCGACAGACTTAGATCGCCCGCGTGATAGGGCGGTATTGCTTGAGGTGCATAGTCGATCAGTACCTGTAAGGAGCAATATTAGTATGATTAGTGGCAGCAAGACAGGCAAGCCCAGAACGACATAAAACATTGAAATAGTGTGTAGTGATATATGACACGTGGTATCACACTACGTGACATGATGAAGGCTCGTTCGTGGCTATGACGGACAGTCATGAGGTCCGTCGTGTGGTACTTGTTCTTGTATATCTTAAAGAAACCCTGAAGGGGGGGTCACTAACCATATGAACTGGCTCGCGCAGGATGGACCGTCGTTGGTACGACGCGTCCGTCGTTAGGACAATTAGAAAAGGGGGCGACCCTATCGAGGGGTTTCTGCTGGGACCATCATGACGGTCAAGAAGGACGGACCGTCGTTAGTACGACGGGTCCAAATTAAGAGTCTATCATAGGGACACTTAGAAAATGTTGGGGAGACCTCAAGGGGGATCTCTGACATCATGAGGTCGTGCAGGACGGACAGTCGTGGGTGATAAGGTTCTGTCGTTATGACACTTAAGAAAATAGTGAGAGGAGATGCTTAGAAAGAGGGTCTTGAAAACCATCACGGTGTGTGGTGACAAGGACGGACCGTCGTGAATACGACGGTCCGTCACATGTGTCATTGCTGCAGAGTGATGGGCTTCTGGAACTGACCTACGACAGTCCGCGTGTGTGCGACGTCCTGTCATCGGTGTCTCGTTCTGGTGGACAGTGGCCAGAATACAGCGTACCCTAAGCAACCCGATGAACCCACATAGTTCTTGTAGTGTTGTGACATATATTTGTCTATCACCAACTACCTAGGAACTGATCCAATGCAAATCACCTATGCCTAGGTTATAACATGGCAAATTCGAACAGTTTGAAGCCTAGGTTTAGACCATATCATATCAAGGAAACAATGTCGACAAGAACTAGCTAATATAACTAATAAACCAAAATGCAAGAAAATGATATAAAAGTTAGGAGACAAATAACCTTGGAAATGGAGAAAAAAACACAAGTGGAGAATGTTCAGTGGCAAGGTAGATACCAATAGCAGCAACACCAACAGTAGAGTTGCATAAGTATAAGGTTTTTTAGGAGGATTTTTGGGCCTGATCAATGGGGGGGTAATGTGGAAGTGAAAAGAGAGGGGGGATGAGAGGACTTACAGGAGGAGAGCGTATCCCGGCAAAGGACTGTGGAAAAGGGGGTGAAGGTGAAATATGAAAGGGACGTGTGGGAGTATAACCGGTCTCAGAATTTGATGAAAAGGTACAATCGGGGTCAGTCGGGTAGATTTTATTCATCACGCGACGGTTCCCTGACGACGGTCCGCGAGCTGTATGACGGCCCGTCGTTGCGTTCCGTAGTGTGTGCCCTAGTTTCAAAATAGCAGAAAGAAGTTACCTGTGCGAAGGATGATACGACGGTCAGTCGCAAGCGCAACGGTTTCTGTCGAATATCCATCAGTGGATGCTTTGGAGTAGTGGCTGCAGAATTTCCTGGTGATGTGCTGCGAATTGTAAAAACCCAGAGGTAGAAAATGACTATCCGTACTAAAAAAAATGACAAGAATTGGCGTTGCCTCCCACAAGGCCTATTTAATGTAGCCGGAACGAACTGGGGCACGTGATTCTCAGACTTCATCAAGATGGTACGCCTCGATCACTTCATTCGCCAATTAAGCATGCCCAAGATAGATTTTTATGCGTGTCCATTCACCTTAACACCAACCTCCTTAGTTTTCAACTCAACGGCTCCATGAGGGAATAGTTGGGTAAACCGTGTTGTAAGGACAGTCATTTGGACTTGAGTTTGCCTGGAAACAAGCACAAGTCTGGAATTGCATAAAAGCCAAATCTCTGACCATAAACTTCTAGTTTTTCATTTGTTGTCATGGTATTCTTCATATTTTCTTTGTATAGGCTGAGCTTTCATAGGCTTTCAGGCGAAATTACTCAAGTCATCAACCCATTTAATGTTGCTGTGCCAGTTTCCTCCAACCATTTTTAACTTCTCATAGCCCACTGGCTTTATGCTCTAACTCAACCGGAAGATGGAAGATGACAAGTTTCCCATATACAAGTTGGTATGGAGAAATACCAATGGGAGTCTTAATTTGCTGTCCGGTAGGCCCAAAAGAGCATCATCACCAGCCTCCTTTGACCAATTCGTTTATAGCGTTCACGTTTGGACAATATCTGTTCTGATCTCTTCGATTCGACACATTCAACTTGCCACTAGTTGAGGGTGGTAAGGCGGGCACATTATGGCGAACCCATATTTCTCCAAAACCATTTGAATAATCGTTGCAGAAGTGGGAGCCCTCATCACTATAATGCGCCCTTGGGGTGCCCAAAACAAGAGATTATATCTTTTTCAAAATTGTAGTGAACTTTCCCTTCGTTTGTTTGCGAGGGCTATGGCTTGACCCATGTAGATACATAATCAACTGCACGAGAATGTCCCTTCATCCATGAGAACTAACGAAAGGGTAGCATAAAGTCAAGTACCCCACGACACGGCCACACACGCCATGTCAATCACAAGAATGGGGGTTTAGAGGGAGCTCTGCTTTCTTGAAATACCGACCATCTCGTTGGCATCTGTCACATGATTTAGCAAACCCATAGTGGCATTCTGATGAAAGATAGAGTCTCAATAGTAACCACATGTAATATCTTATGAGAAGGTTCGGATACACGTGATGTCCACCAAGGGTGAGGATGGCATGCTATCCAACACAACTCAACATCTAACATTCTGACACAGAACGACGAATATCCGTCGGCACAACTCCTATACAAATATTGTTATCCCAAAATGTACTTCTTCACATCGTACATGAAACTTGTGTCTTTTATGTGACAGGACCAATCTGTGGAACAATATCACTTGCCAAATAGTTCGCAAAAATCTGTGCGAACATGGGATCAAGTCTTGTGAACGCCAATACATGTTCATCGAGGGAGGGAAGTCTCATCAATGTCAGTCTTATCACTAACTTTCTCTATAGCTTACTCCTCTAGACGAGATTCAGTGATCAGAAACTTGGTTTTCAGTTCCTTTTCTACATCACTTCAAATTCAAATTCTTGTCGCAGGTAATACAACGAATCAGCCTAGGTTTTGCATCCTTCTTTGCAATCAAAATTCAATGTTGAGTGAGTCAGTATCACTATAACTCTAGTACTAGCAAATAGGAGCGAAAATTTCTCCTCAAAAGCAAACACTACTGCTAGCGAGTTCTTGCTCGTCACTGTGTAGTTCTTCGAGCTTCATTTAGGGTTTACAAGCATAGTAGATGGGTGAAGGATTTATTTTGTTTTTCCTCTGTCCCCAGTTACACACCAAGAGCTCCCACTAGCATCGCACTATTACCTCAAATCGAATGATCCAATCCGGGGATAATGTAGGCGCAAGATACCAATTTTTCTTTTAGTTCCCTAATTGCCTTTAAGACAATAATTAATCAAACACCCCAAAATGTTACAATCTTTTCTCCAGTAGATTTGCACAGTGCGTTGCAATCTTTGAAAAGTCTTTGAGAATATTCGGTTGAAAACCTGCATGCCAAGAAAGCATTTTCTCACACCTTTCACAGAGATTGGTGGGGGCAGTCTCGCTATTACATCTACTTTAGCATCGAATCAACCTCTATGCCCTTTTATGGAAAATGCGATGCCCAAAACACAATACCCTCTTTACAATGAAATGACACTTTTCCTAGTTTATACTAAATTGTTAGTCTTCACATCTCTTAAGAACTCAGATAAATTGGTATACACCGCTCGAATAAGCACCAACCACAGAAAATCATCCATAAAAACTTTAGTCTCCTCCACATGTCAGGAAAAATATTGACATCATTACATCTCTGAAAGGTTGCGGTTTGCATTGCACAACCCAACGCATTCTTCTGAACGCCAAAGTTTGTCCCATATGGGCACAAGTGAATAGTGGTTTTCTCTGATCTTCTGGTGGGCAATAGAATTCTGATTATACCCCGCGATAACCATAAGAAAACAATAACACCCCTTTTCCAGCAAGTCTATCTAACATATGATCCTTGAAGGGCATAGGAAATGATCTTTCTCAGTCCATAAGTTCAGGTTACGGAAATCAAACACACCCTCCATCCAGTAACCGTATCATTGGAACAAAGTTTATTCTTTCGTGGGCGACCACAGTCATTCCCCGTCTTCTTAGGTAACGCACTGAACAGCGCTACCCAAATGCTTATCCGCAATTGGATAGATGACCCAGGCATCCAACAACTTGATGACTTCCTTCTTCACTACTCTGAATAGGAGGATAAGATCTTTGGGCTCAATACTAGGCTTGTGATCAGGATGAGTGGATTTTCTTGAGTGAAAATACTAGGAGGGATCCCAATAATGTTCCGCAATGGGTCCCACAAAACAGCTCTTTTGAACCTGTTTGTACCTTACCAAACCTGGAACTGTTGCTTCATCCGGTTTGATGCAATGATACGGCAAAGTGTCACCATTCCTAAGAATTCTATACCTAAGATGAGGGGGGCGAGCTTTTAATTCAAATTTTGGAGCCTCCTCATCGATGGTTTAGCGTGGTGAGAAGTCCCGATTTTTCATATCAAGATTCAAATTTCTTCGGCTTAAACCGAACATCACCCTTGGTCAAGAGCACGACTAATGACTCATACTCTTCAACTGCAATCACGATCAAAGTTAATTATTATGCCGCTAATGATTCTACACATAGACGTTCTTCTAATCTGTGCCAGTGTCTCACCCATGTGGTAGGATATAGCAGATGCCGATTGGAGGTCACCACTGGCCTCATGGACATAACAAACATAAAGGTCACTCCTCATTGTTCAACCCAAAATTCATATGCCCCTTTTCCATGTCTTCTAAGGCTCTTCCGTAGCCAAGGAATGGTCTCCCAAGAATAATGGGCACTCCAAAATTGACTCGCAATCAAGCGATACAAATCTGCTGGAAATATGAATGCTCCACTTTTACTTAGCACATCGTGAGTTCCCTATAGCGTTGTACTGTTCGATCAGCCATCAGTAGCAGCATCGCAGAGTGGGCATTTGGGTCACCCAACCCCAACTTCTTTGTAAATCGAGAGGGGCATGAATTATGCTTGACCCCAGAGCACATAATGCTTCGCAAAAGGTAATAGCCCGTTGTACCAAGGAATAGTGAACGCCACCCGGATCTTCTTTCTTTGGGACCAGAGATCTTGTAGAAATAGCACTACAATGTTGACCATTCTATCCATCATCCTCAAAGGTTGACCGATCTGTTCTTTTGACAAGACTTCATAAATTAGGCGTAACCGGCATTTGTGATGAGAAAGCTTCTTCCAAAGGGACATTGATAGAAAGTTGCTCAACATTGTATAAAATGCCCGCATATTTTCCATCTCGGTCTTTTTCAAGAATCTTGTGGAAAATGGGGGTGGCTGGCTAGGCATAGGAGTTTACTTTTTAGGCACTTCAGCATCTTTTGCAGTGTTATAAAAAAAAACCTCTAATTTGGCCTCAAATCTACCACTCTATATGAATTCTGTTCACCTTCTGCTCATCAGATGCCATAGGTGGGTCAATGGTTTGTTAACCACCAAGGTTAGTAAATTGCAACAATGTCCATCATTTTCGGATTTTGGACAGTGTTGCTAGGGAGGAGTGCTCGGTTGGTTTGTTTTCGCACGTTGTAGATAATTGGGCCATTGTAACTCAAGTTGACTTAATTGATATTGAATGGGTATCACCTTTTTGCCCAATACCCGATACAATCATTTTTTATCAACTCTTTATTGTGATAATCACTATCATCTACCTCCCATTATTTTAGCAACATATCCTCAACTCGCGACATACTACCTCCACCATCCCTAGGGTAGCTTAACAATTTGGAGGATGGAAAATAGGTCCATTCTGTACGTTTCTATTACCATAGTACCCATGTTGAAGTTGTTGTCGCGATGTAGTTCCATCTCGGACATAATGAACCTAACGATTGTAGTTACCCATAGTTCCGACCTTGGTTCCTTAACCTTGGCGCCAATTATCATTATGAGCCTTGGGCACTTGGTCGGAAACCCCATATCTGTCATTTACTGCATAGAATCCTCCTCATAATAACAACTCATCGTGTTGAGGTGGAGTGGTTTAGCCAAGTAGTGACTGCATTAACTTTTCTGCCACCCAGTGACAGTTTTAGACCACCCAGCTCAGTTCTCATTAGATCCCTTTCTTCACGCATCTCATCTTTGCTGGGTTGTGAGTGGACTGCACTGCAAAGTGTTTCTTACCTGTAAAGACTTCCGATGTACTCAAGCGTCTGTATTCCGGGAGATTTTTCTAATTTTTCAGCGATTTAGCATAAGGAAATTTCCATAAGATCCACTGCTATAGTGTACAATACCGCTTGTTGTTATCATCTTGTACCCCTATAGAAGTATTCTTTCAGTGGACTCATCATAATACGGTGAATTGGAACCCACTTCTCAAGAATGAGGTGAATCTATCCCTTTGGTATGAACTAATAACTGACTCTTCCGGGTAGTGCCACAAAGTATTCACTCTGTCGTTGTGATTTAGTTTTTGAAGCGACGGATAGGTAGCGTGCATAAGACAGACCATCCCTCAGTTGATTCCAAGTAAAGATGGATTGTATGGGAGCTCAGTGAACCAAATAGCAGCTCCTCGCCGTCATTGCGAGAGAGGAAAACCCACTCTGAGCCCTAGTACACTAGATCAAAATCAGGCCTCCACACACACCCTTTACACACTGCCCTTACCTTCAGCTATATGGGCATGTGGATCCTAGAAGGTAGCCCATGTTGAAAACAAACTATGGCTACAAGTAAGTGAGATTGGGCACTCACGACTACTAAGTTACCACAAAAGTGTGGCTGTGGGTGAGGGACGGCAAAACCAGGGCCCATCCGAATCGGTCTATGTTATCAATAGACTCTGGCGATGCTTGGGGACGTGGAGAGGATTCTGTCCCCTTGTGCATGTTCCCCACGGAGAATCGGGTAGGTAACAATAGACCATGAACATCAACTGGGCGTGGGGATTGGGATGTTCTGGTTTGCGATCCTCATCATTGATTCCCATTACGATTGCATGTTTGCTGTGTACGATATAATAGGGATAGTAGGAACAACGGGTCTTCCTATCCGCGGTATTTGGAATACAAGGAGGATTAGTTGAAAAGAAATCAACAACATAAAACACAGTAAAATCAGAAAATATCAACTAATACTAGTCGTATAAGTTCAAGTTAATCTAAAAAGTTAACTTCCACAAGCGCAGCGGCGCCAAAAATTTGATATGCTCAAACTTGACTTCTCAAATAAGAAGTAAAGCGGTCGCGTCAAGTAAATAACCCGAATCGTGAGGGTGGGATCGGTCCCACGCGGAAAATAGTTTAGACTTAACTTCAACTTGTTATCACTATGTTTCGGTTGATGACTTCTTAGAAAGTATAAAACAATAAAAATGGGGGTTTGTATTTCCGTAATGAGTAAAAACTATGAAATTGAAAGAGACACTTAAACAGTTTTGAAAGTTGGGTTGTTTTAATCAATTAATCCAAGTTAACGAGGGTGTAAGTGTTTCCCAAGGTTCTTAACTTTATTAATCTAACTATAACATATCTTCCTAGATCTGTGCATGCAAGTGATAAGCTATTATTTCTAAATCCTTGGTCATGGAATATAGAAAAATCTCAACTCCGCCATTGGTACGGCTGGGCTACGTGTGATTGATTCTAACCCTTATCTTTAACCTCATATTGGATTCGGATATTTGACTAAGTGAGTACCTACGTACCACTCAATACTAGCCTAGTAGATAGTTATACAACAAAATCTATTTAATAATGCTTTCCTATTATCTACCTCATTGTCGGAAAGTAGCATTAAGTGCGAGTTAGTTCTAACGTTGATCATCCGTTAAAAAAGATTTGCTAAGCGAAAGAATTAGTAATACATGCAAGACACTAGTTCTAGAAGGTATTTTAGACTAGGGTTTTATCTCATTATTGCCTATGGTTCCCACAACCCTTTTATGGAGTTAGTTAATCATAGCCATAAACACAAATTCAAATTATAAATAAGAATTCAGTACTTACTTCAATGAGAAAGAATAAAATCCAAAGATTGTTGATAATCAAAAAAAAAACCCACCAAAAACACTTGCATCAATGAAATCCGCAAAGCAACACTAGTACAAAGAGTCTAATACTATGAGTCTAACTATCTGGTTGTCAACCTCAAAAACGAGGTTTTCCGAAATATTTATATAAAAATAAAAAACCTACTTACACAAGACTCTTATTGACTGAGAAATTGCCAAACGCGGCGCGGGTCGCACGGACCATGCGACGGACCGGTCGTGGTTTGTGACGGACCGTCATGGAGACCCGTCGTCCCATACTGTACACTTCTTCTGCATGCTACTCTTACAATTCCCCGTCGAAGGCAAGTCTGACGGACCCGTCACTAGGCACAACGTCCGTCGAGGGTTTCGTTTCAAAATACTTAACTTTCGGAAATCTGGGTAAGGAATCACTTCTCTGAACTCCACGATTGTGAACCCGCAGAACGGGACCGTTCATAGCCATGACGAAACTGCACAAAGCTTAGTAATCCCACACTTGGTCAGATTCCCCATCTTTCCTTCAGCAGCTTCTCTACACGCCAACCTACGGACCTTACAAGCACGACTGACGTAATCAGCATCCGTAGGTGGTTCTTTCTACAGTTTCTTCTCTCAAAATCTTTCCGCATTTTGGCTTGGTTGACAGATTCCTGTGCCAAAACAAGAGAAACTTATATAAAAATGAGCACAAAAAGCTTTTGGAGCACTAAACTTAATTAAGGAACAAGTCAAGTATTTATTATACCGTGAAACCACGGTATATCAAACGTCAATAGCAATATCAACGCAAATGTCATTAACCACCTGAATGTCAACGGCAACGTCAATGTATAAACGTGAATGTCAATGTAAACGTAAACATGAACATCAACATAAAAGTCAACATCAATGTCAATGTTAGTGTGAATATTAATGTAAATATACGTGAATATCAACGTCATAGACAGCGTGAATGTTAATCTTACCATCAATGTGAATGTCAACGTCAGTTTTAATGTAGACATGAACATCAACATCAATGTAACATCGACGTGAACATCAACATTAATGATAACACCAATATTATCATGAACATCAACATAAATGTCAACATGAACATCAACGTCTACATAAACGACAATGTCAACGTAAACGCAAGAGTAAGCGAGAATGTCAACGTCAATGTGAATGTCAATGTCAACATGAATGTCAACATCTACATGAAGGTAAATATCAAACTCAACATGACGTGAACGCCAACGTAAACGTGAACATCCACGTCAACAAAAATGTGAATGTGAATGTGAACGTCAATGTGATCATTAACGTTAACATACATATCAAGGTGAATATCAACATCATTGTTAACTTAAACATCAAGGTGAACGTCGATGTACATGAAATTAATGTCAACATTAACATGATCGCCAACATTAGTGTGTATGTGATCTCCAATGTCAACTTTAAAGTGAACGTGAATGTGAACCTCAATGTTAAGTTAACAACAATGTCAACGTGAACGTTAACATCAACATTAACATTATCATGAACGTATACATAAACATTTGCATGAACGTCAATGTCAATATCAATATAAATGTTAAAATGAACGTCAACGTGAATGTGAACATCATTGTTAATGTCAACATAAACATTAACATCAACATCAATGTAAACGTGAATGTTGACGTCAACATGAACATTAACATAAACATGAACTTTCTAAGATCCCAAAAATTACATAGGTAAAGCTATTGTCTAACATGGTTGTCGTGATAGTTTGAGGTCCTAAATTTGTTTATGATATGGGTTCGATGCATTGTCTAAGAGTTTAAGTGTGTTGGAAGTCAAACGTCAAGGGACGACCAAGACGTTCGACGACTAAGTCACTTATGTTCCTCATTTGTGGTTTTTTAAATGTTTCGTGGATTCATGATGTTATTTTTTTATAGGCTCCTTAGTGCTGATTAATGTTTCTAAGGAAGGATGTCAAGTTTCGTAAAGTATGGAGGTCAAATGTCTAAGAACGTCCATGACGTTTGAAAGGTTTGCCTTAAAATGACCTTGTGTATGTATGCATGTTTCATCTAGTTTTACGTGTTCGTTTGGAATGAAACTCATTTGGTAGGTCCTAAACTCATATGCGAACATATTTGGGTTTGAAATGTCCGGGTACGAATCCAAGTAGGACACACAAAGTACAAAACGACGACCCAAACGACTGTCAATCGACCAAGCGATGGCCCGTCGATGGGTGATGTCAATGGATCCTGAAAGACTGAAGGTTGAGGAGATACATAAACAAACCACGAGACTCCATCTATAAGGTGTGGTTTCACCCACTGACCGTCGATGGTGCGTGAGTTTCCTGCCATTTTCTTTTAAGGACTTGGGGTTTTTGGGAAATTCACCCCAAGTATTTTAAAATAGGAGGACGGTTCTTTTGAGTTTTATGGGAATCTTTAGAGTATATAAGTCATTAAACTCACATTTTAAACCCTAACACCTAAATCAAAACACATTCCCTCCCAAAGTTTCTTCAAAAAACCCCTTTAGAGTTCAAGGTGAAGATGGAACTTCAAGATGGTTCTTCAATGGAGTTTCTTATTCAATTATAATTAGGTTCTTTTAATAAGGTATTTGAGTTCTTCATCTAGGGCGTGTTATCACCTTAGAGACAAATTCAAAGATGAATTTCAAGGATTTCAAAAAGATAAAAAGTCCAATTTCTACTCTAAGTCTTGGGTTCTTGCATGTAAGGTTTTCAAACGTTGATATATGATGTAATTGATTTATAATTGATTTTTTCCAATGAAATTCTCCATGAACCCTTGAACTTAAAAAATATCTCAATTTGACAAAAATATGGGTTGTGATCATTCTTTGATATTGATGAATTCATGGGTAGATAGTTACTGGAATTCATAGGTTATGATTAATTTTTTTATAGTATGTTTCAATTTGATCAATTGAATATTGTAAATTCATAGATTTATTGAATATTAAGCTTATTGAATTGATATTAACTTAAGTTTTATGAATTCCAATGTAGTTTTATATAGGCTTTTGATTGATATAATTATTATAGAAAATTGATATCAGGTTGCCATTAGAGGATTAGACTGTGGTAAAGACATAGGGTCAGGATATTATTTATAGTTTTCTTTGACTGTTGGTTATGGCCATGATCTGGCGTTTTTTTGTGAGATCGAATTTGGCGATTTACATGGTTTGAGGTATTGAGAAGGGAGTGGTGGTAATATGCCCTATTTAAAATATTTTATGAATATTATATTTCACTTATCTTGTTATTGGTATGGCCAACTTATGGTGGCGGCGCTATATGAATTGATGTGGCATTGTCCGAATGACTTTATGCAATATGATTGTCATTGCCTTGTTAGCACTACTTGAAGTATCATGATAATTTGTATAGTTTATATAATGTGAAATATGATCATCAATATCTATATGTGATGTAATATAAAAGTATGTATTCTTTCTATGAATGTTAACAAATCATTTAGAGTATGACTATGTGCTTATATGTGTAGTATTATGGTTGATGCATGGTTCTTCCTACTTGACTATATGAGTCTATAAGTATGAATGACATGTGACCTTAAGTGAAGTAAGAGGGTCTTTTATCTGAAACCCTGAACCTAGTGGTAAGGTTATGAATGTTGAAGTCGAAAGTCCCCCCCACCCCCCCGCTCCTAACACACCTTCCAATACACTTTCCTTGCGTTTCCCACCCCGCCCCCCCCCTGGCCTACGAAAGCCCTCTCGCCCTTACCCTTCCCCCCAATATTGCTCAACCCCTCCCTCCACCCCTTTCCACCATCACACCCCCTAACCCACACACACACTCCACCCTTTACACTACAGCTTACCACCCTCCCGACAAGCCCAACCCCCACCTCCTACCCACCCCCAACCTTCCCTACCCTCAACCCACTCCCCTCATCCTCCACACCCACACCCCCCCACCCCACCCACACTCCCCCACACTCTCACTCCCACTTTCACCACCCTAACTTACATTCCCCAACCCACTGTACTCTCTCTAATGAGTATCCTTCAAAGTAAATGAATGATTAAACTTAGATGATCGCACTGAAAGAAAAGACATCATATCAAACATTAAGAAAGTCATCATGATATTCCTGTCTCCATTGTGACATATCCTTAGAGGACCTTTCTTTGGTGGGGTAAATGTGATTAGGTTATGAACTTGATATGTAACCCTCTTATGTGAACATTGAATGTGATATAGTCTATGAGAATGAAGGCTAGCACCGAGTGAGTATGGTAAGTTAATTATTTTTAGTTAAAGGATGAGTCTATATTACAAAGTATTACCTTCATATTCCTTATCCATGTGCCTACATGGAATGTGTCCGATTTCTACCATTGGGAAGTAGAACACCCTCATTGGAATAGGTTAGAACTCCTGATTTCATTCTTTGCTACCATGGTCTATGCCAGTTATTGACTATTCTCATCATATCGGATACCTACAAGAATTAGATAAGTTCTATGAAGTTTAGGTGGTGGTGTGAAACGTTATCTAGACATTGCATTAATAGGTTTTGAAGTTGTTAGTTAGAGTCACTAGATCTTGTCCAAGACCATTACTTGATTGTCCTTTATTTGATAAATGTCTCCAAAAATAACTAATGAATGAAATGACTTAAATTAAGAAAGTATGTTAAATGAATAAGTACTTATCTAGAGTAATTAAGGGTTGTATAGTTCAAGTGTCAAGGGGGCATATGAATGGTCACTTCTTATCTTACCTAGGTAAGTTTTAAAGAATGAATCTAGTTAGGGAAGATGATTATTTTTGTGGACATGATACAAACATAGGTATTCTTAAGGATTACTTAGGTAACCTTGAAGAGGTCAATTATGGATGTTATCTTCTTGATTTACTTAATTAGGTCTTTTGATAACCTTCGTAGGGGTGAATGTCATGTATATGTGTATGCTAATGTTTTAAGTGAGAATGATTCAATCCTAGGTAGTCTATGGAACTCTTAAGTGTGTGTGTGTAAGGGATCGTATGGTTGGTTGCTTCACAACTCACTCAAGTGAACCATAGAACCACCTTTGGTAGGACGGTCTCATGTTTATATGTTTGAAGTCTTGTAAATGTATCTTAATCTTGTTATGGGTTGTCTTAAGGATCATTTAGGTGTGCTTAGAGAGGTTGTGTGGGCGGTCTCTCTTTGTCTTACTTAACTGAGTCTTAGTATAGCCTTTACTGAGGGAATTGTTTGCTAAAAGGAGTGTGAAGTGAAGGGAAGGAACTTCACTGTAACGGTGAAGTGAGTTCAATGTACAATGAAGTGAATTAACTGTAATATTTCCTAAAACGTGATGATTTTCTTAATTGATTTTTTATGTGTCTCTAAATTGATAAATGTCATTCTTATGCTTATTGTATGATGTTTTAATTAAAATTCATAAAAAACATGTTATTTACTAAATGTCCCTTTTTCATGGTTTTTGCAAGCCTTCCATACTTAGTATATATATAATGTGCTAACCCCATCTTTTCCCTTTTTGACTGAAGTGTAGGGAATTGGAAGTATTGTTCTACCATGGAGGATGGAGAGGTTTCTAAGTCTTGAAGTTGAAGTATTGGTGAGTCCTCATCGATTTGAGGACAATATTCACATGTCCCTTGTGACATGGTTTTTATTTTATGGTCTTATATGGGAATAGTACCAAATATTGTATACTCGAATGTTAAGATGGTTCAAGTATATGTTGTAAAGATTTAATGTTTTAAATGAAATTCTTCCTCTTGAATATTGATTATCAAAGAATTCTTCGTGTGTGAAGAATGTTTTAAATTCTTACTCATTTTAGTATGTTTATTATGCAATGAATGATACGAGAGGCTTAGATGAGACATCTTGAAGTCTTATTTGCCATGTGACAACAGAAGCATGCTCTAACTTCTAGGGTATACTTGTGGGTCTTGACAAACATGAAGGTCAACGGCAAAATGAATGGATAAACATGAACGTGAATGTGTACGTCAACGTAAAAGTAAACAAGAACGTGATAATCAATATCAAAGTTAATGTCAACATCAACATTAATGTGTACATTAAGGTCAACATAAATGTGAATGTCAATGTCAGTGTCAATGTAAACGTGAACATCAACATGAATGCAAACATATGCATCAATGATAAATAAACATCAACATCAACGTCAATGCCAATGTAAATGTTAACATCCACGTGAACGTCAACGGCAATGTAAATGTATAAACGTGAACGTCAACATAAATTATAATGTGAATATCAACGTAAAAGTCAATGTTAACGTAAACGTCAATGTGAACATCACATTCAATGTAAACATGAACATAAACGACAACATAATATCAATGACAATGTAAATGTGAACGTCAATGTCTATATGAACATCAAAGTTAACGTGAACGAGAATGTCAACAACAATGTAAATGTATAAATGTGAACATCAATATCAACGTCAACAAAAACGTTATCATCAACGTCAATGTAAATATATACGTCAACATCAACGTCAATGTCAGTGTGTATATTAACTTTAACATAAATGTGAATGTCAACATCAACATCAATAAAAACCTGAACGTCAACGTAAATGTAAATGTCTGTGTCAATGAGAACATCATCGTGAACGTCAACGTCAATATTTGCATAAATGTCAACATCAACGTGAAGGTCAATGGCAATGTGAATGTATAAACGTGAACGTTTATGTAATTCTTAACATCAACGTCAGCGAGAACGTCAACATCAACATAAACGTCATTGTGAGTGTCAACTTGAACGTCAACGTCTATGTTAAAGTCAATGTAATTATCAATTTAATTGTACACGTCAAGGTGAACATAAAAGTGTACGTCAACCTCAATATCAATGTCAATATAAATGTAAAAAAAACATGATCATCAACATTAACATAAATAAATACGTGAATGTCAAAGTCAGTTTGTATATTGATGTCAACGTAAATGTGAACGTCAACGTCAACATCAACGTAAACATGAACGTTAACGTCAACATCAACTTGAATGTTAATGTAAATTTAAACATCAATGTCAACGTAAATATCAATATCCACGTGAACATCAACGATAATATCAACATATAAAAAAGAACGTACAAATAAACATAAACATGAACATCAACATTAAAGTCCACATCAACATCAACATTAGCGTGAACATAAACGTCAATGTAAACGTCAACGTCAACATGAACGCAAAAGTCAATGTGAATGTCAACATAAACGTCAATATCTGCTTGAAAATTAATGTCATAGTACACATTAACGTTAATGTCGATATCTAGGTGTACGCTAATATGAACATCAACATCAATATACACATCAATGTGAAGGTAAACGTGTACATCAACGTCAACGTCAAGGTGAACCTCTACGTGAATGTGATTACCAATATCAACATGAACGTGAACATCAATGTGAACATTTAAGTCAACGTCAATATGAACATCAATTTTAGTGTCAACGTAAACATGAACGTCAACATAAATATAAACAATGACGTGAACATCAACATGAACCATAAAACGTCAACATGAACGTAAACATCAACATTAATGTAAATGTAAACGTAAACGTAAGAGTAAGCGAGATTGCCAATGTCAATGTGAACGTCAATGTGAATGTCAATGTCAACATGAATGTCAACGTCTACATGAAGGTCAATATCTACGTAAACATCAACCTAAATGTAAACTTCTATGTCAACGAAAATGTGAATGTGACGTCAACATCAATGTTAACGTGGACATCAATGTCAATGTGAACATGAACGTCAACATAAATGTGAATGTGAACATCAACGTACAAATTAAAGTGAATGTTAACGTCAATGTCAACATAAACGTCAAGGTGAACGTCGATGTACACGAAGTTAATGTTAATGTTAACGTGATCGTCAATGTCAACATGTATATTATAGACAATGTCAATATTAAGTGAACGTGAATGTGGACGTCAACGTTAACTCAACATCAACATCAACGTCAACGTCAATGTTAACATCAATATTAACATCGCCATGAACGTATTGGTGAACATTTGAGTGAACATCAACGTCAATATCAACATCAATGTCAAAATAAACATCAACTTTTAAGTAAACATGAACCTGAACATTAATGTTAACGTCAACATCAATGTAAACATGAACGTAGATGTCAACACAACATCAACGTGAACTTGAATGTTATCAACAACATGAAAGTTCAAACGTGAACGTGTACGTTCAAAGTAAACAAGAAGGTGATCATGAATGTCAAAGTCAACGTCAAAATTAATGTATACATTAACGTCAACATAAATGTAAAATTCTATGTTAGTGTCAACATAAACATGAAGGTCAACGTATATGTAAACATATGCGTCAATGAGAACATAAACGTCAACGTTAACATCAACGCCAATGTAAATGTCTATATCCACCTGAATGTCAACGACAACATTAACGTATAAATGTGAACATCAACATAAACAAAAATGTGAACATCAATGTAAAAGTCAACGGGAACACCAAAGTCAATGTGAATATGAACATGAACGACAACGTCAATGACAACATAAACATCAAAGTCAACATGAACGTGAACGTCAATGACAACGTAAATGTATAAATCTAAGCATCAACGTCAACGTAAACTAGAAAGTGATCATAAACATCAACATAAATATATACGTCAACATCAATGTCAATTTAAGTGTGTATATTAAAATTAACATAAATGTGAAAGTACACGTTAGCATAAACTTAAAGGTAAATGTCAACATATATGTAAATGTTTGCATCAATGAGAACATCAACGTCGACATCAACATATACGTCAACGTCTAGGTGAACCAGTACGTGAATATGATCACCAATGTCAATGTGAACGTGAACATCAATGTTAACAATACTGTGAACATTAACATCAACGTCGATACGAACGTGAGTGTTAGTGTCAACTTAAATATGAACGTCAATGTAAATGTAAACATCAACGTGAATATCAACATCAACGACAACGTCAATGTTAGCGTGAACGTTAACGTAAATGTCATCATGAACGTCAAAGTCAATGTTAACATAAACGTCAATGTCAATGTAAACGTAAGTTTAAGATATGTCAACGTCAAGGTGAATGTCAACGTCAGTGTCATAAAGATTAATATCAATGTGAACGTGAACGTGAACATTAATGTTAATGTGAACATCAATGTAAATGTAATATAAATGTGAATTTCAGTGTCAATGTGAACGTGAACGTGAATGTACACATCAAGGTGAACGTCTATGTCAACGGCCACATAAATGTCAAGGTTAACATCGATGTAGACGAAGTAAATGTCAATGTTAACATGATTGCCAACATTAATGTGGATGTTAAAGTGAACGTGAATGTCAACGTGAACATAAATATCAATGTAAATGTCAACATCAATGTCAACATCGGCATGAACGTAAATGTTAATATATGCATGAACGTCAATGTCAAAATGAACGTCAACATCAATATAAACTTCAATATTTAGGTCAATGTAAATGTAACTGTCACCGTGAAGGTCAATGTGAACGTCAATGTAAATGTCAACATCAATGTAAACGTGAACATTAATGTTAACATTTAAATCAATGTGAACGTGAACTTGAACGTCAACGAGATTGTGAATGTATAAACGTGAACGTGAATGTCAACGTAAACAAGAATGTGATCATTAACATCAATATAAATGTATACTTCAATGTAAAAATCAACATCACTGTGTACGTTAACGTTAATGTAAATGTGATCTTCAATGTTAGCGTTAATAGGAACAACCCTAAAAATGTATAAGATAAGTAATGTTTAACGTGTCTAGAATGCCTACGATTAGACCGGGTTCACACAAATTGATGCTTGTAAAACCAGACCTCGGAACCCTTGCTATAGTCAAGAAAACTAAATTAGGGAGTTACTCGAGCTAGTAAAGGTTAAGTCAAACCATTTAGGACTCTCGAATACAAAGATTTACTTGAAGGAGTCTTTACCGGACTTAAAAAGAGGAAATATTAGGTTTGGATGGTCTTGGGGTAAAATTGAATTTTTCCAGGACAAGTGTAAAACCATAATTACCCAAAATATATAATTATTTTTTTAATTAGTAAGGTGGAGGGGAAATTTGGGGAGAGACAATCGATATTGAGACCTTGAAGTGAACTCTTGCTCCACCCGGGTTCGAACTTAGGTGGGAGCAATGATTTGATGTGACTTTTTTTATTTAGTTAATTAATGTAATAAATTAATAATTAATGGATTATTTAAAAAATAAAATCATATATTATTATTAATTATTATTTATTTATTAATTAATCTGTTTTTACGACAAAGTTTCCTAGTTGACTAGGTCTAAAATACTTCACCTCTTTTAACTCTCTCTCACCTTCATCTCTCTCACGTTTCTTCACTCTTTGCACGTTCTCTATGCTAAAAAAACAAAATAACTGATCAGAAACTAAACGTTCTTGACACTTGCAGAAATTTCACGTTAAAAACTTATTCAAACATAGCCAAAAACGTTAGGCAAATAGAGGAGTTTTTCCGTCGAGTTAGTGTTGAAGATTTTAGACTTGGACGTAATCTTGAGAGGAGTTTTTAGGCAGCAAGTCAAGGTTTTAACGTAAAAAAGGCATGGGTTTTCTTCTATCTTTGTCCCTTTCCCAAGAAACCCCTTAAGGTTCATATTATTCATTTGAAACTAGGATTGTTTCTCCTTTTGCATGCCCCTGTCACTAGCTCCCAATGAATTGTAGGTTGGGTATGATTTCTTGTAGATTTAGGTGTATGTTATGTTTTTGTGATGAATATGATTATGTTTGTATACTTAAAATTGTATGAAAGACAACCATGTATTCGAAAGTTTGTGCAAGTATGTGCATCTGCAAAATATTATTGTGAATAAGGTTTTGGGTTCAGGCTTCAATTTTGATATTGTTTTGGTTGTCAATTTACGTGCATAAAGCAATGTAAATCATGATGATCATTAAAATGGAAGTGGGGCTTATTTCACTATCAATATTTTGTAGAAACACATCGATGAAATACACCCCAAAAGTGTTACATGATCCATGAACTTTCCAAGGTTTTCAAGTGGAAGTATTGGTAAAAAGAAGCTATGAAAATGATTAAGTTTCCAGCAAAAATTATAAGTTTAGTTTAGGATAAAGTAAAGAGGAGTAAATATGGAATTTAATTGATTTTAAAGGGATGAGGCCACCAGGATTTGAACCTTTGACCTATCCCGTATGATAGATTAAACTCACAAGAAAACAAAAATGGGGTCAAGGGGATTCAAAATTGGGTATACTGGCTGAGAAAAGAGAATGCAAAAAATTAAATAAATAAAATAGGAGGTGTGGGAATCAAACCCATGACCTCCAGGCATCAAATGAGGTGAAAGAAAAATAAATGAAAGGAAGTGTGAGGCATGGGAATCAAACCCACGACCTCAATGCTGCGAAGGAGATAGGGAAAACAAAAGAAAATAAAGTGAGGTTGTGGAGGTTCGATTCCTCAACCTCACTGCCAAGGCTTAGATAAGTCAATATTTAAATGAAAATAAAATAAGGAGGTTGTGGGGGTTCTAACCCACAACCTCTCAGTCCCTAGCGAAATAAAGAAAAATAAAGAGAGGTTGTGGGGGTTTGATCCCACAACCTCCTGGTTGATGCGAAATGAACAAGAAAAATAAATAGGAAAATAAAATAGGGTTGTGGGGGTTCGAACCCACAACCCCTCGGCCAAGGGAGAGATTTTCTAAAGAAAAGGAACTAAAAAGAAATGTTAGTGTTGGGGCTTGATCTAAGATTATAATGTCATGAGAACTTAAAATAAAATCAACAAAAAATGTATGTGTTGTCCAAGGGATTCGAACATGGGTTCCCTTACCTAAATTTCCATAATGATACATAAGTCATACGTGAATTAAATGTTCAAGAATAATGCCACCTAATCCAATCGAAATCGAGATCTTGGCATACATACAAGATACATAAATATTGTACTACATAATCTTAGGAAAATATGAGTCGCTAGCAATATATGAATGAAGCCTCATGGCTTTTATGTATAGACCCATAAGTCTAGCATACGTTTCAAAATAATTGACCATACGATATATGTAATGAAATGATGTAACCCTAGAAGGGTTAAGTACGAGTGTAAAACAACTAAATGGCCAAGTGCATTGGCATAGATGAAATGATTATTATGTGATGAAATGATGAAACCCTAGAAGGGTTAAGTAAGACTGTGAAACACACAAATGGCCCAGTGCATTGGCATATGATGAAATGAACATTCACATAAAAAGGAGTGAGTAATTACGAAGATCAAGTGCTAATGTTAACTAATGTTGTGACAACACGATAAGAGGCTAATTTAAAAGATGAGAGCAATTTCAAATGAGCTTAAGTAAATGTTACAAAAACTTACTCACCTATGAGAGTATAAAGTTAATGAAGAGACCAATATCTATGAATACTCTAATGAAAGTATTAAGATTAACACACTCAATACAAATGATGAGATGAGAAATCATTTATTGAGCTATGATGTTGTCATACTAGAAGCCAACTTCTGTGACGTATGAGTTGAATGTAATGGAACTTTATACTGAGCACCGATAGACTAGCTATGAGTGGTAATTCCTTCTTTTGGGAAGGGTGAAAGTTCACGTAACTCTCCTGAGATTACACTGTTCGGATTGCCGGGTATGGGTCTCCTTATATATCCTAGTCTTTAAACCTATACTTCCAATATAGGGATCTAGCGGGGTTAAATTCCCATGTACGCTAGCATGTTTTGGGTCAACTTGGCTGGTGATTCTACCTCTTTTCGATGTGGGGAAGACACTGGATTTCATGATGCTCACATGATCTATGTCAGTTAAAGTTAAAGTTCCCAATAAATTAATGAGGCCAGCCTCAAATGATGCACATAATGAAGTGAACAATACCATAGGTGTTATGATAGGGTAATCAGGAGGTGAGCTAGACAGAAGTAATGATTTTAGGTTATTCTTGATCATTGCACATCAAACCCGATGAAGGTCTTAAACTACATCCTATGTATAACTTGTGTTCCCACTAGTCTATGAACGAAATGAAATGAAGTACGTATGAATAAATGAAATAGACTATGTGTTTGTTAATGAAGACTCCCTAGTTGAGGTATCATATTTTAAGCCCTAATTTGGGAAAGTCTAAATGTCAACTCCATGTTTCCAAGGTCTCATGGCATATGAATGAATGATATAAAAGATTTTATGTGGTATATGAAATATGATATGAGTTATGTGTAAGATGTTATGTTCTATATGCAATATGCTATGTGCTATGTGTAAGATGTTTTGTGTTGTGATGCAATATGATAAGTATGACGATGCATGTTCCTCTCATTGCATAACTTTCCTAGTCAAAATTTGAAAAGATCACTGACTTTCGTAATAAAAATTTTGAAAGCTCACTAACTTCCCTAATCAAAATTTGAAAAGTTCACTAACTTTTCTTATCCCAATTTTGCAAGTCCACTGACTTGACTTTCAATAATCATTTTGTTAGGAAAGAGCTATTCTTACTCATGCATATCATTGGTTTGTGCTTGCATATACCCATGCAACTATTCGGACGTGGCGCTTTCATTCGGACTTGGTAGGCCCTCATGCTTTCGAGTATGTCTACATTGATTATCTAGCTTAGATATAGGCTTTAGCTAATAGAGAATGTTACACTTGTGTTTCTTTCAACTTTTATTTCAGACTTTGTATTGGTGTCGTCAATGCAAAAATACTTTTATTACAATTATGAAGTGTTTCTTTCATTTGATTACCACTATATTCAATTGTTTATTTGTGAACGCCTATAATGTTAATTTCAAAATGTTTATCATTAAATAAGAATTCAAAAATTTCCAATTTTCTGCTAAAATTAACCTACATGAAGTGAGAATGACGTATGTAGGCTTGTCTGCAACCTTTGAGAGGTCAACGACGCCGGTCTCGTCTGTGGTCTAGGTTTCGGTCGTGATATTAACGTAAATGTGAATGTCAACTTAAATGTAAATGTTTGTGTTAATGAGAACTCAATGTAATATGTCAACGTAAACGTAAACGTCAATGTTAACGTCAACATCAACGTCAACGTAAAGGTAAACAAGAACCTGATCACCAATGTTAACGTAAAAGTATATCACAACGTAAATTTCAATGTTAGTGTGTACTTTAACATAAACATAAATATGAAGTCAACGTCAATGTCAACGTAAATGTCAACATCTATATCACGATAAATGACAACAACAACATATCAACAAGTACGTCAATGTGAATATAAACATGAACATCAACATAAATGTCAACATCAATGTCAACGTCAACTTGAACATAAAACTAACGTGAACGTAAACGTCAACGTAAAGATAAATGACAACGTGAATATCAAAGTTAATGTGAATGTCAACATCAATGTCAATGTCTGCGTAAAATTTAATGTGATCGTCAACGTTAATGTCAATGTCAACATCTAGGTGAACATTAATATGGACGTCAACTTCAACGTTCTCATCAATGTGAATGTAAACGTGTACGTCAGCGTCAACGTCTAGGTGAACCTCTACGTGAACGTAATTGCCAACGTCAATGTGAAAGTGAACATCAATGTCAACGATAGTATGTACATTAACATCAACATCAATGTGAACGTCAATGTCAATGTAAACATAAACATGAACGCCAATGTAAATGTAAATGTTGACGTGAACGTCAACATCGACATCATCATCAATGTTAGAATGCATATCGACATAAACTTCAACATTAACGTCAACATAAACATGAATGTAAACATAAATGGAAGAGTAAGCGAGAATGTCAACGTCAATGTGAATGTCAACGTCAATGTGAACGTTAACATGAACGTCAATGTCAACATAAATATGAAAATGAACATCAATACATCAAGGTGAATGTAAACGTCAACATCAACGTAAATGTCAAGATGAAGGTCAATGTACATGAAGTCAATGTCAATGTTTATGTGATCACCAACATCAACGTATATGTGATCACCAATGTCAATGATAAAGTTAACGTGAATGTGAACATCAACGTCAACTTAATATCAATGTCAGCGTGAACGTTAATATCAACATGAACATCGGCATAAACGTAAACGTCAACATTTGCATGAACATTTATGTCAACGTCAACGTCAACGTTAAATACGTCAATTCAAAATGAATGTCAAGGTTTACGTCAATATGAATGTCAGCATCAACTAAATGTAAACGTCAACGTGAAGGTCAACATTAACAACAACGTCAATGTAAACATGAACATGAACGTCAACACAAACATCAACATGAACGTGAATTTGAATGTCAACGTGAATTTATAAACGTGTCCATGAACATGTACATCAATGTCAACAAAAACAAAAACGTGACTCATCAATGTTAACGTAAATGAATACATCCACCTCAATGTCAATAGTAGTTTGTATGGTGACATCAATGTACACGCCAATGTAAATGTAACCATTTACGTAAACGTCAATGTCAGATGATTGTGAACATTAATGTAAACATGAATATCAATGTGAATGTTAATGTCAATGTGAACGCATCAACGCATATGTGAACGTCGATGTTTGCGTCAACATATACTTAAATGTTAATGTAAACATCTGTATCTACGTGAATGTCAATATCAACGTCAATGTCAACATCAATTTAAATGTCAACGTCAATGTGAACGTGAACGTAAACATGAACAACAACATAAACATCAAAATCAATATAAACATCAACATCAACATATATCCATGTAAACATCAAAGACCACATCAACGTATAAACGTGAACGTCAATGTCAACAACAGCGTCAACATCAAGGTCAACAACAATATCACTGTCAACATCAATGTCAACGAAAGTGTCTACATGAACACCAACATAAACATAGTCAATGTCAACCTAAACGTAAGAGTCATCGAGAATGTCAATGTCAAAATGAATCTCAATGTGAATGCAACGTGAACATAAACATCAACATCTATGTGAACATCAATGATATCATCAATAATAAGACAATGCCAACGTATATGTGAACATATATATGAATGTCAACGTCAAGGTACACGTCAAGGTGAAATCAACATCAATATCAACGTGAACGTCAAGGTGAATGTTGACGTACACGATGTCAACGTCAACATGATCGCCAATGGAAACATCAATGTGAACGTGATCACCAGCGTAAACATCAACATCAACATCAACATGAACGTAAATCTCAACACTAACATAAACATAACCGTCAACATCAATTTCAACATTAATGTGAACATCAACGCCAACAGCAGTATCGATGTGAACGTCGGCATGAATGTGAACGTCAATGTTAACATTAAAATATCAATATCAATGTAAACGTGAACATTAACATTTACATGAACATCAATACCAAAGTCAACGTTAATATCAACGTAGATGTTAACATCAACATCAATATCAACGTAGATGTGAACATCAACGTCAATGTAAACGTTAACGTCAACTTCAACGTAAATGTCAACTTGATTGAAAAAGTTAAAGTGAATGTCAATGTAAGAGTCTGGGAGAATGCCAATGCGAACGTCAATGTGAATGTCAACGTGAATGTGAACGTGAACGTGATAGTTAATGTTAACGCCAATATCCACACCAACATCAATGTCTACCTTAATCTCAACGTCAACGTCAATATAACATGAACATAAACGTAAACATCAACATGAATGTGAAAGTCAACGTCAACGTGAACATGAACATCTGGTAAGATAATTGTAATGTTAATGTAAAAGTAATGTAATTTAATGTAATTTAAATGTTAATGCAAATGTTAAATATAATGGTAAATGTAATGTTAAATATAAATGTAGAGTTAACTTTAAAGTTAAATATAAACTAAACTAAACTAAACATAAATATAACATAATGTAATGTAAGGTAGTTGATGAAAAACATGAAGAACCATAAGTTGAGGAGAAACCTGAGGAATCAGCAAGTTCAGAAATTTGAAGAACCAACAGTTGAGGAAAACCTGAATTGAAAATAACCAACAGTTGAGGAAAATCCTAAATTGAAAAGAGATAACTAAGAACTAGAAGTTAAATATAATCTTGAAGAACCAATAATTGAAAAGAAACCTAAAGAACCACCGATTGAATAAAAATCCAAAAAATAATATATAGAAGAGACAGAAGCAGCCACTAAATCAATTGATGAATCTGAAACACATTTAGTAGAAAAATAAGAAGCTTTAATTTGAAAATAGGAAGAAGGTTTTGTCAATGAAACAGCACAACCTGGCAAAGAAGTTAAGACAAAGGTATTAAATGACTGCCTTCTATTAATAAGTATTATATTTTTTCATGTGCCTAGACTAGTCATAAATAATAATAGAGCCTGTCACTATAATCTTTCATTTGACCAAAAAAAAAAAAGCTATCTCTACAAACGGATAAAAGAACATAAATATATAAATGCGCGTGATGAGTTAAACAATAATTCCCTACAAAAAGAAGAAACGACTCTAGATGAACTTCTAACATCCGCCAAAGAAGAGATGGTGGCAGATAACTTTTGTAAGACCCCCAAAATGACTTAGGGTGTCTATAAACTCAAATGTTCCTATAGGACTTTTCACATGTTATCAATTTTATAAAGTATTCATGATTGATTTGAAGTGATTGGGAAATCAAACATCAAGCGACGACCAAGACATTCGACGACTAGTTACCAAAGAGGCCTTATATGTTTTTATGAGCTTTCATGTGGGTCATGTAGTTATGAAGTCCTTATAGTCATAATAATGATCTTTATAGGCAGTCTTTTGACTTTCATGAAGTTTAAAGGTCAAACGTCGAAGAACGTCCCAGACATTCAAAAGTTAGCCCTTAAGACATGCACGTGTGTGTCTTGAGTGTGCCTAGCATGTTTGGACGTGTTGTAAGTATTTGTTTTGGATGAAAATAAGGTGGAAGGTCCTTGATTGTTAAGGTTCATATTTACGTTGGAAACGTCTAGGTACGACTCCCCAAGGGCTCCTCAATATGCCCTAAGGGAGGACCCAGAGGTTGTCAACACTACCTTGGCAATGTCAACGATGGAGCCAAAGGATGCTCGTCAGTCCACCAACGCCCCGTCAATGGGGAGGTTTTGATGGACACATATCCCGGTGAAGTATTAAGGCTTTTTTGAAGCCTCATACCGAAATGACGGCCTGTAGTATGGTCCATCTATGGAACTATTGGGTAACATTAGTGTCCGTCAATGATGCCTACAACTACAGCTTGCGCACTTTTTCATTAAAGGGGTGAATGGGGAAATTCACCCCACATGATAACCTGACCCTAGTTGGTTAATTTTGTTATTTTGGGTGTATTTAAGTGATCAAAAATGCTATAACCCCATTCCTAATCCAATTCACAAAAAGTAGACTTCCCTCCCAAACCTAACTCTATTTTCTATGAAATCCTAATGTAGCATGCTCACTTAAATCTCTAGTTTATGGCAATTGTAGTAGGATTTCGTTTAGGTTATGATTTCTTCAACTACTCCCTTATTTCGATATGTCGATGAATTGTGGGTGTGATTGTCACGACCCAGATTCTTGAATCTGAATGGCGACTAGCGTCGTTAATCTCTCAGAGGTCAAAGACAAGCCTTTTCTTAGCTTTCATCACATTCATATAGTTAAACTTGCGGAAAATTTAAAAATTTTAAAACATAATGAAGTATATATAGAGTTCATTTATCTTCTACATAGATTAATATTGTATTAATCTCAAATTAAAACAACAATCTACAATTGATGAATCAATTCAAATCAAAAGATCTATATATAATGTAATATTTTTCCAAAACTGTCTAAGTACAAAGGTTTGAAATTAATGTATGAAAGGAAACGCTAGGGTCAACATCCACTAGCTATGTCTTAAGTACTAGTCTAGATAGATAAGTGTAACTTCCTCGAACAACAAGAGGACCTACCAAAGTTTGGAGATCGACAATCCAAACAGCTTCAATGAATCCTTAACCTTCTCTCTGACCTGCACCTATAAAGATAATAATAGTAGAGGGTTAGTACATACTTGTACTAAGTATGATAGTATTCACACAAACACATAAGGACTATGCATGATCAAGGAAAGTTCTTCCTATAATAACATGTCATTTTTACAAAGTGACATCACTAGACTTTGCTAATTCATTATTTGTGAATTGTGGTATGAATATGACGTATTTTAATGCATTCAAAGCACACAACTCATTTTCTATATGAATACAAGACCTTAGAATCATCAACATAATTTAAGAACAACTGGAGAGAAAAATTTGGATTTTGATGCCCCAAAACCTGAGAGCCCCTTTCCCTATGCTTAGTTTATTTTTAGTCCTTTTCTTCTTATTATTGTCTAGTTCAAAAATATCCTTTGATCTTATGTTTTTCTTACAAGTGCAATGATTCATTATAGTCTCATACCTATAATTAATCAAGTAAGTAATTCAAGAGATTAAGGAAATGAATTAACTACAATTTAGGGCATGGAATTTTAATAAACCAATCTTCAATGACTATTACTATTATTGTATTGTTGAACTAATATAAGAAGTCATTATAATCCAATCTTATTTGGATATGATCTTTTGTCAATTATATAAAGTCATTAATCCAATCTCATTTGGCTTGATCATTTTCATAACATGAGGATTCATTATTGGCTATGCCCTTTACTTATTGGAACTTCATTCTTATCAACATTGACATTCATAACTCTTACATTCTTACTTCGCCTTGATCTTACATCTCTTATTTCTTATTATATCCTTAAAGATGTTTGTAGCATTAAGTTCATGTGAAGATACATGACACCCACCGTCTTTAACATACTGAAAAAAGGTGATTCACCAATCAAAGTGAATCTTAGATCATGTGAGTTAACATGAAATCTAGTGTGTGCTCCACACCGAAAAGATGTAATTCACCGGCCAAAGTGAATCCATGTCAAGTGTTTACGAAAAGGGGTGGCTCACGGCTAAATTGAACCAAGAATATTCTTTTGAGAATTAACCGACATAGATTATGTGAGATAAAAAAAGAGGTGATCTCACTAGACAAGGTGAGACCGAAACATACCTAGCTCTCTTAGGTGGAATCCACAAGCTAGTTCTCATGTTTGCTAGACATAGTTCGCAGACTAGGATATATTCAAAGACTCTTATGAGCCGTGGTGGAGCCTCATATCATGATATTTATATTTTCAACCACAAGCTCATAGCTAGTCTATCGGTGTTTTGCTCAATTTCTTTTATCTTCTTCTTATCTTTTAGAGTTAACTCAAACATTAAAGAATCTTGCTTTTAGATTGAGGTTGATTTACTCTATTGATGACTTGTCATCCCTTTCTTTACATTGATGAAATGTGAATTTATCCTTACATAACATCTTTGGTGTTAATGAGACCTGTCTCACACATTCTAACACCCTTCTTCGTGAGTATCTTAACATAGTATCTTAGGTGTAAGTGAGACTTGTCTCACTTCCTTTAACACCTCATTCTTTTCACTTTCTTAACTTAGACACTTTTTAATTATGCTAATACTCACGTTACTTGCTTATGTTCATTTGGTAGCTTCATATCATCCTTTATGGAAGTTGCAAACTTCATTCAATGAAATACTTATGTTTATTGGTCATTTTGTTAGGGCATGTTGGTACTTGTCCCAATAATTGGCATAATCTTGGATATGCATTCATTGAATTATCTTAGATGTTCTTAAGTTATTATTTCAATACTTTGGCTATATGTGATTGGTATAAAATTAGTATTGTCTTAGAAAATTTGGAAATGACTTCATAACCAATTAATTGGCACAAGCCAAACATTTATTCAAATATAATTTAATTAAATCATTATAAGCCAATCTTATATCATATCTTAGGCATAACATTATTAGCCATTTCGCATAGCCTCATATGAATACTTTAATGAACATATCATCTCCAACAAGTCACGTTTAACAGTAAGTATACACCATTACCACAACAGATAAAGCTTAGCACTTTTGGACACAAGTTAACGTAGAACCATTCTTTATTTCACGTAAGGAATACTTAAAATCATACGAGTAAAACTTAGAGGCTAATTCCACATTTACTAATCAAGAAACCTACACATTAAGATCATCCAGCACCAAATACCAACAACATGATCAAGACTATATCTATATAGTCAATAGAATCGGAAACAAGGATACTAGGAAAAAGTGCGTTCAACAAGAACATTGGGAAAAAACCCTAGTTTTGATATTTCATAGATTCAAGACGATGAAAAATATTCTTCGAGAAAGAATTCCAGAATAAAAACCCAAAGCTTATGTAGAATTAAATTTACTAAGATCACCTTTCTGGAAACCGTGTAGAAAAACTTTAAAATATCCTAAGAGAAGTCGAGAAAAACTTTTCTATTTTCCTTTCGTTCGTTTACTAATTTGGGTCGTGCAATTTTTAGCGTTTGAATGTGAGTCTATATCTTAGGAACTTATATTGACTCATTAGACTTAGACTAATTAAGTAAACTAAATACATTCATTAATTAATTACTAAAAACCCCCACCTTGATTGACTAAAAATAGGAAAACATAACATTTTCGTAAAATCTGCAATTTTTCCAAAGAATTTCAGCCTTGCTTTTGAATTTTTTCTTAATTAATTAAGGTAACAGTAGAGTAATTACAAAAGTCCCCGAAAGTCATTGGAACCACAACTAACCCTTTTGAACCATCCTAGGTTAAGTACTACAATATTTCTAGAGTTACACTAGGTTAGTGTAAGAATATCGGTTTTAAAATTTAATTTAATTCATTAAATTGATAATATAATTTATTAGGTGACCTAGGGTAATTACTAAATTACCCTTATGTAGTAAGAACCATAACTAACCCTTTGGACCATCCTAGGCTAGGTTGTAGGTTGTCTATTTAACTAGGTACTAGGTTAGTATCATCCAATTAAGTTTTAGGTTGTCCGGTGTACTATATAATTTATTTTTGTTTGTCCTAGGTTAGTTGGAAAGTTAGGTAAGTTAGTTAGAGTCTAGAGTTAGTTAGAGAGGTAGTCGCAGAATGGTGGAACCCTTGTGCACGCCTGCCCCCTAACTATCCTAAACAAATTCAGTTAGGGTGGTCCTCTCCTTGGCCGATTCTCCCCATGTGCTTGCACATGGGCTTGCACATGTGTTGCTTGTACTTTCCTAACTAACTATTCTTGATGGTTCATTTGGAATGTTTATTTATTGTCCCAAGGATCCTCACTATGTCCTTGGGCAGTGCTTAATCATTTTAAGTGGTCATGTGCTATGACACCTAGGCTTGACACTTGGATGCCTCGTATCTAATGTGTTGATTTTTTTTTTGGTAAACGACCCTTGTGGTGGGTCAGGGGCTGAGCAACACCCTCAGGCCTTATCATTTATTATAATAACAAACATACATGGAGGGGCACATAAACCATACCTCATATCCTATGGAGGATATATAGTTGATTTACCTACTAAGGCTCCTCAACTTAACCTCATACAATGAGTTGTAGTCTAATAAAACTAAGCACCTAGGTAGGACTCCTCTCATAATACAAAGTTTCTAAGAATACATGAATTAAGGAGACTCTCCCTTTACAAAGAAACTTTTTGAAAAAGATAAACCTATTCAACTACGTATATCTAGTTTAGTAATTGAACATATTTTTCTAACCATCCATGCCATTCCTCCATTGTTGTCTTGTTGACTACTGTGGTGGTTGTTTAATCCTCTTTAACTTCCTTCTTCTAAATGATTCCATTCCCATTTATTCAATATGTAACTTGCTCTAATTGCTCCAACTATTTGTTGTTTAGTGTAAAAATGTTGTATAATATCTTCCTTGTGGCTCCATTTTGCTAATAGATCAGCAGTCCCATTGGCTTCCCTAAAAACATGTTCAGATTGGGAGTATTCCATCTTGTTGCTAAGTTCTTGAATTTGTTGGCATTCCATGGTATACCTATTGTATTAGTTATCCATTTACTCAATAATTCTTAATGTACTTCCAACATAATATGCTTGTATCCATGTTGTTCACACAAATTGAGTCCATATAAGGCAACTTTGATCTCTACAAAATTGTTAATCCCAAAACCAAGAGGAATAGCAAAAGCATAAATTAGTTTACTTTAATGATCTCTTAATATTCCTCCTCCTCCTATTTTACTTGAATTGTGTAATGCACTTCCATCAATGTTTAATTTACATATGCCTACTGCTGCCTTTTCCCAAATTACCTTGGTTACCTTAAACTGTTGCTGACATTGATCAGCAAGACTGATCAAACTGTCCCAGTTAGGTTGCCATGGTATATTAGGAAAAGCTATTATTATAACCTGCATGATGTCTTTAAAAATAGAATATTGCACTCTTTGAATACTTGATTGTTTGCCCCCATATATGACAGCACACCTCTTTTTCCAAAAATTTCAACAAATAAAGTTAGGTAAAATTTGATAAATCGGTTTTTGTTCCTCATTATGCACTGGCAGGCTTATCCGGTGCAGTAACAAACTTCTTAGACTTGTATGCCCATTTTCTGCTCCAACTCTTCCTGCATGAATTCTCCAAATATATTTAGCAAAGTTTCCTATAATTAGTATATGAGTAATATCATCTTTTCCTTTCCTGCAACAGCAATAACAATTAGATTCAGCTTTTCCAAATTTCAGCATGCTTTCATTAGTTGGTAATTTACTCCTCAAAGCTCTCCAAGTAAAGAGAGAAACTTTGAAAAGAATATTCTTGTGCCAAACACAATTATTAATAAGATCAGTAGCTTTCTTCTTTACAATTAATTCCCATGCAGAAGCTATTGTAAAGTATCCCTTGTCCTCAGGCATCCAATTAGCATAATCTGGACATCCTGATTTGTATTGTATGAAGGTGTTAAGAATAGTAGGCCCCAACAAAGGAGGAACATGTTGCCTAACCTCCCTCCCTTTCCACTTACCAAGTTCTAAAAATTCATCAACTTGAACATTGTTGTAACAACCTGTTTAGTCGGATCGAGCAGTAGAATTATTTTGAAAATAACTTATAGGTCGAGGGAGCAGGCGATGTACCGTCATGGTGACGACGGACCGTCGAGGGTCTTCGTTCCAAAAACACTTCAAACAAATATGAAAATCTGGTTACTGAGATCGACTCTCGGAAATTCACGAGAAACTGCAGACGGAACGTCGAGATAGATAAGACGGACCGTCACAAACCCCTTTACTGACTTAACTATCTGAAGTTTGTGACGGGCCGCAGGACGGAACCGTCATAGACACGACGGGCCGTCCAGGTTGCGAACCCCAACTGGGTCGGATTTCTGATAAAGGTTTTAAAGGAGTGTTTGGGAAGTTCATGACCAAACTTTATGAATTACTGGGGTAAGTTTAATAATTATTACTTGGGGGTTAAAGGAGTAACTTTAAAATAAAAAATGGGTTACTTTTTATCATACTGGCTTATATGAGAATTAGGGTAAAAAAAAAGAATTTGGGGAAGAAAAGTAAAAGAAGCAAAGAGGGAGAACGAGCGAGAATGACGAGAATGAAGAGGAACAAGCAAAAGGACATAAGGATATAGCTTGCTCGATCACGATTCTTCGATGTAGGTAGGGATGGTGATTATATGTGATAGATAAACTTCTTTTTTTTTTAAATCGGCAATGATATGTATTGGGTAGTATGTAAAGTCTTCTATATGCGTGATTTTTCGTTGTATGTTGTGAATGGTAAATGTGCTGGATTAGAATGCTCGACTGTCTAATCTTCAGCCTGAAATCCTGATATAAAGATGACGCCTTGACATAAAGAAGACGTGATGGAAAATAAAAATGAGGTAATATGGATCGGAGTGTCACGTCCGCACGGTAGTAATAATGGATTCATAGTGTCCACGGGTTTTTTTTTCAGACACGTAGCATTAGGGGATCGGAGTGTAAGTTCTTACACGGGTCGTAATAATGGATCGGGTGTCACGTCTACGACACGTAGCATTAGGGGATCGGAGTGTCACGTTCCGACACGATAAGAATAAGAGAAGAAATCTGAATTCTGTTAATATACCAATTCGAAAAACTATTTCCAATGAGTATGTGGGAGGCTTGAGTTCCTCCAGGTGTGCGTGTGTGTTGCAAGGTTTGTGACTGTTGAATTGTACCTGTTAAGTACTGTGGTTGATTTTATATTATTATAAGTAATTGCTTGTATTTTGTGTTGGCCGATGATACCTACTTAGTACGTGTCCTTGTATGACTCCTACTTTTATTTCCTTCTTGTGTGTGTGGGAGTGCAGCAAGTGCCACCATGAATTCCACTTCGTCTTCAACTCGAGGCATTCTTCAGCACGTCAGATTTCAGGGTGAGCTATTATTCCTTAGCTAGGAGGATTCGCTCTTCACGTCTTGATGTTCTTTGAAGTCGTTTGGTGTGACAAGGACCATCGTTCTACTTATTTAGTTCTTTAATACTCTTAGACTTAGAAATTTGAGGAATAAGCTGTTTCTGATGTGATGATTCAATATTTGGGGATGAAAGTATTATACTTTAGAAGCTTATTTAATTTATTTCGTTAATGAGTTTTAGATCTTCCGCATTTTATTTACTATTCAAAAATTATATATGATAAAACGTTGGGGTTTAGATGGTTGTTTGCCTCACCTAGACGATAAGTGTGGGTGCCACTCGCGGACTTCTTTTGGTCTGACAACGGTTTATACTAGAACATGTCAGAAATTTGCCAAAGGATCTATCACTAACAAATATAATAACACATCGTCTTTACCTATTTCATTAAGAAAACACCAGAAACTACAATTTCCAGAATGAATATTCCAATTAATATGATTCTCCACTTCTTTTCTATTGCAAGTAAAATATCTCCAAACCTATGAATCCCCTGCATCATATTTCTTAGCAAAAATATTAGCTCTTTGACAGTACTTTGCTTTTAATAATTGACTCCACAAAGGCTGCGTAGTTCTAAACTCCCACCATTGTTTATATTGAAAAGAGATACACACATCTTCCAACAACCTTACACCTATTCCTCCTTCATTAATAGGATATGCAAAAGTTTCCCATGAGGCCCAATGATATTTCTCCCGTTCTTTATCACTGCAAAAAAAAAAAATCAGCAATGACCCTTTTAATACATTTGAGTGTAGTCTTAGGAGGAGATATAGCTGCTAAAATATAAATAGTTATTGACTGTAACATGCTTCACAAGATTTATTTTACCACCAAAATTTAAGATCTTTGATTGCCAGCCAATTATCCTTTTGATAACTTTATCCACTAAATCAGAATAGTAAATAATTCTTTGACCCCCAATATATAAAGGACACCCTAATAATATAATAGGGCTATGTTTCATACTAAAACCAGTTACATTCTTTATATTATCAATGATATCATGCCTAGTATTTGTAGTTGCCATAAAAAATCTTTTCTCCTTGTTCAATTGTTGATAAGACAACGTTTCATACTCAACAATAGTCTTCATGATAAGTTGTAATGAAGTTCTATCAGTGGAGGTAAAAATAATTATATCATCCGCAAAACTTAAATAATTAATTTGTGGCCTTCTACAATCCATGTGAAAACCTCTATACAACTGATTTTTATAAAGCAAATTAAGTTGTCTTGATAAAACTTCAGCACCTAAAATAAATAGGGCTGGAGTCAAAGGATCCCCTTGTTTAAGACCTCTAGTTGAATGAAAAAAGCCATGTCTTTTACCATTAATGACTATGAAAAACCAATAATTACTCATGATTCTCTATATTCTATCAATGACTAATTCCCCAAAACCAAATTTTCTCAATACAAGGCATGTATAAGACCATGATACTCTATCATAAGCTTTTACCATATCCAACTTGATCACCAAATTATTCCCCTCTTTAGGTAATTTGATATCATGAATAATCTCCTGAGCCAACATAATATTTTTTGAAATACTCCTACCTTTAACAAAAGCAGATTAATTATCTGAAATTATATTAGGTAAAATAGGAGCCAGTCTAGTACTCATAATCTTGTTAGAAAAATTTGCTACACCTTTTAAGCTAATATTGTCTAATATACCCAATATTTCACTTATTTGGCTATTATATAGAAATTGGCTAATGCTCCGTAGCCTATTTTCTATACTATGACCAATATTTCTCAATATTGGGCACTCGAATGCCTATATACCCCAATACTCATTCTTAAAGACCTGTTAGGCTCTTCACTAGAAATGTAATTTTCCAGAATGTTATAGTGAGTTATTCATGATCAATGTAAAGGAGTCATGATAAGGATTGATCTAGGTTCTTCTAGCCTATAACTTGGATGTTTTAACGAACATGATGTGATCTTAATTCTAGAGTATATGAAGCATGATTTAGACTTCATTATTATGTCTTTAACTACTGCCCTATATTGATACTATTGATAAAATATGATTGATGATCAATGCAGTGAATAGTGTTACAAAAAAAAAAATATAATTGTTTATACTTTACTTTCTAGTATATTGGTGAGTATGTACTAATTTGTCCACGTATTGTAGTGGATTATGAATCGGTTTATTTATGATTTAAAGAAGATTTATCTAATTCTTTATATCAATTGCTCTGAAAAAGGAGTATGGAGAAGGATGATAAGGGTGAGAAATGTAAGGACAGCTATCTCGTGACTTTCTTATAATATTGATAGTTGACTAAGACTTGTATGAATGCGTGGTATGTTCCACTTATGGTGGCGGTTTTTTTCTTTGTCCAATATATATATGTGATGTGAACATGTACTTGAAGGAAATTATACTATGAATGTCTGTTGGTGATGACCACCCTATCTGAAACCTATGCCTAGTTTCCTATTTTAAGCTATGATCTAGGTTGTATGGCTAAGGTTATGAGCATGTAATTGATAATGTTAACTTTATGTATATGTGTCGCATATGATGAGGTACTATAATGTTATATTTGAAGTATAGTTAATGTAAGTCCATAATGGCTAGAGATTATGTTAAGGATATTGTAAGTGTTTAATAAATGTGTCTTATGTTAAGTTATCCATTCAATGGTGTTGTTTGATGTATCATTAATTTGTATAATTAATAAGTGTACTATTATGGGCAAGGTTATGAGATCTTCTTTATGCATTGCACATGTGTACCTTGATAGGATAGTTCATGGGTTGGTCTTCTAAGTACATGCATAGGAATGTATTAATATGTTATGAGATGTTAAGTCTGTGTGACGAAATATGAATGTGCATAGTGTCTTAAAGTGTTAATATGAAAGGATTGCCCGTATAGTTACACCTATATACTTATGCATTAATATATGAACATGTGTGACATTAATGTGTTATGTCAAAGGTTTTCTCACATAAAAGTATACACACACACGTATATGATAATCTAGTCAATGGAGGGGCCTTGAAAGGTGTGCTCAAGTGTACCCTAAACTAGATAGGTGCTTACATATGCTATGTCCATGTGATAGGGTTTATCACATGATTTAGGTTAATGAACTCTCATCTATGACCTATGAGCTAAGTATATGGGGAGTCAATCTCCTAAAGCCTACATTTTATAACTAATGTCAATAAATGATTTTTATAAAGGGAAGTTAGCTTATCATTGAGTGAACATGATAATGAGAGGTGTTGGATTTCCTTTGAGGAAGATTAACCATTGGGTTTCAAAGTGTTACTTTCCCTTGGCGAACATTACACCAGTGTTTCATGAGATGGGCTCAATTCCAATGAGAATGTAAAGGGTTATGGAGTATCTCTAGTTCCATAAACATGCTGCCAAAATGAGGATCTTAGAAGTGATTTAAATTTGTATGGTAGCATTTGTTAGTGTTCTACCTTGGCTAGGTAAGAACACCTTCCCTTGGTGTAAGGCTCTACAATACCAAATTCCATGTAGCACCGATGGTCTTAGTGCCGGTTAAGGATATAGTTTCCCTAAAGTAAAATGGACTTTGAAAGTAAAGTAAGGACCCTAACTAGGATAACCTAAGGGTAGTTGCCTAGTGTTGGTGGGGGTATGAGACTTCACCTACGCATTGAACAAGTAGCTCTTGAGGGAGGTTAAAGGAAGGTGTTTTAATGTATATGATTATGCTTATGTTCCTTATGTGACCTTGTAATATTTTTCAACTTGTTATGAAGATGTGCATTGTATGAATCTTAATGTATCTATGTAATGTGGTCTCTTATTATATGCACTATGTAGGTCATATTGATTATGTGATGAAGGTCTTGCCTAGTTTGGATGAAGTTGTCTTCACATGCTATGTTGATGTATGAATTGGATGTCAAGGCTTGTGGTCTCATGATATGTTTACTAAGTGTGTGTGAGGTTATGGGGATTTACAAGTACATTGAACTAGTAGATTTAGATTGGGATAGTGAGTAAGGTCTCGTAAGGTTCTATGTGAAGTGAAATTAGTATATGTGCAAATTGAATAGATTTCATTGTAATGTCTCATGGTCTTGACATGAATGCGGCTTGTAGTATTTTATACTTCTATGAGGTTATGTGTTTGCTTACGTAGATTATATGTATAACATCCTTGTGTCCTTAAGGTGATGCATTGCACAAAATATCACTAAAGGGTTACTTGGAAGATTAAAGAATTAAGAAGAAAAAGATTCATTGTAAGAGAAAATAAGCTCACTATAACGTGAAAGTGCTTACCGTAAAATGGTTCTAAATTGTCTTAAATGCATTATATTATTTTATATTATGTTTGACTATGAAATATGCCCGTGTGAAGTATGTAAACATTGTAATGTTTATTGTATAAAATTTTTATGAAGATTTTCTCAAAAAGACATGAAGTATGTTTTCAAGTAAATTGTCTCTTTTAAATGGATGTTTTTCCATGGTTGACATACTTGGTGCATACTTGTACTAACACAATTCTTCTCTACCTTTTTAAACAAAGTGTATGTTATGGATGCTTAAGGGATGTCTTTAGATGATGAGGAGCTTGATATGTAAATTCCCAAGATCAAGGAAAGGATCCTTAAGTCCAAGGATTTCCTATTTATGTTTTACTATAAAGTCTCTTAATAATTGTGCTTATGTTTTGTGTTGTAATGGTCGTGTCCCTAATGTACTCTTATGATGTTGACTCTAGGATGGGAAAAAAGGATATTAGAGTCTAAATGTGTACTTATGATGTTGTATATATATGAAGTGAAATTTTTAACATATGATGTTCTATGAAAAGTTTTAAATTTTCTGCTAATTTAGCTATGACAATGTGATGAATGATAACTATGGGCTTATATAAGACCTCCGAGAGGTCAAGTATGCCATGTTACTTTAAGGGCAGCTCCCCGGTCTTGACAAACGTGGTATCAGAGCATGAGATTTATGAAAGTGGTTTTTGGTTCAAAAATTCTCATATTGCCAAGTCTATTAGAGTCTCGATCATCGGTGGTCAGTCGTGAGACATCTATTAGAGAGAAGCTATAGGACGATAGAGTTTCCCTTCTTCATCATTCTTATGTTGTTCCATAGAAGTTACCTCTATAAAACTCTCTCAATGTTTTCTTGTCCCTTAGTTTTTTAGTTGTGATAACTTGGATGAGATGGTATTGCTATACTTGAGGGAGACAAGGTGGTTTTATGGTTTGATAAGTATTTGGGAAGGTGTATTTGCGATGCTTTGTTTATATGATGCCAATTATGGCTATGTATGTGAAATATTAGAAATGATAGGTTATGTTGATATGATGTTGTAACGCTTCGAAAATCCAATACGTGTTCTAGATCCTGACATAAGTTTCATAAGGTTTACACAATGTTTTAAGGTCCATTTTAATGATTTTAATTCTTTTAGGAAGTCTAGAAACCAAAACGTCAATGAACGTCTATGAAGTCCGGAAACTAGTTCAAGGAGGTTATACGACCCTGAAAATGACTTAGGTGAATCTAGAGCATAACATGGTTTTAGTGATTGTCTAAGGTTCGAAAATTTTGTAATGTGGGTTTGGGGTAGTGTCTAAGAGTTTAGGTGCTTTGGAAGTGAAACGTCAAGGGACAACCAAGAAGTTCGATGACTTAGTCGCCTATGTGCCTCATACGTGGTTTTATGTGTTTATGTGTGATTCATGAGGTTATTAGGTTCTTAAATGAGTTAATATAGTGTATATAGGAAGTGTGTCAAGTTTCGTGAAGTTTGGAGGTCCAACATTCAAGAACGTCCATGAGGTTTGAAAGATTTGCCTTGAAATTACCTTGTGTGTCTATGTATGTTTCGTCGAGTTTTACGTGTTCGTTTTGGATGAAACTCGTGTAGTAGGTCAATAAACTCATATAAAAAAACAATTTTTGTGGAAACGTCTAGGTACAATTCTATGTAGGATCCAAAAGGTGTCGTAAAGGAGGACCACAACTTGGAGCTCAACTTGGCCAGGCAGTGGCAGTCGACTGACCTAAACGACGGACCGTCGATGGGTCTAGTTGGTGGAGCCAATTGGAATGCAGGTTGAAGAGTTGAAGGTTCAACCCACGAGACCCCATCTACGGGGCGTGGGTGAGACCACGGACCATCGATGCTGGCATCGATGGGTTGTGTGTTTTCCTGCTAGCTTTCTGTTAAGTTAAGGGGTTAAGTAGTAAATTCACTCCAGACCGTATAAGTCTTTGGTAGGTTGTTTTGAGTGTTTATGGGTATTTTAAGAGTATATAAGTCATTAAATATCATTATAACCCTAACACTTACATCAAAACATATTCCCTCCAAAAGTTCCTCGAAAAACCTCCAAGTGAGATCAAGGTGAAGATGGTGTTTGAAGGTGGTTCTTCAATAGAGTTTCTTCTTCAATTATAATTGGGTTCTGCTAATAAGGTATGTGATTTCTTCATCTAAGGCTTTCTATCACCTTAGAGAAAATTTCAAAGATGATTTTCAATGATTTCAAAAAGATGAAAAGTGCAATTTCTACTCTAAGTCTTGATTTCTTGCATGAAATGTTTTCTAACGTTGATATATGATGTAATTGATGTATAATAAATTTTTTCCAATGAAATTCTCCATGAACCCTTTACCTTCACAAATTTCTCAATTGGACAAAAATATGGATTATGTGATCCTATTTGATATATATGAATTCATGTGTAGATCGTTACGGGATTTTGATTAATGTATAAATTATGATTAATTGGCTTATAGGATTTTTCAATTTGATCAATTGAATACTGTACATTCTGAGATCTATTGAATATTAAGCTTATTGAATTGATATTGACTCAAATATTATGAATTCCAATGCAGTTTCTATAGGCTTTTCATTGATGTAAAGATTATAGTTAATTGATATCTAGGTTGCATTAGATTGAGGAATGTGTGGTAACTTGACATAGTTTCATAATATTGTTATAGTTATATTGAATTCTTTGTTATGTCCATGGGTAAGCGCCTTGTGATATCGAATTTGGTGATTTCACATGGGTTTCATGTATTTAGAAGGGAGTGGTGGCAAACATCCCTATTTCCTGTATTTTATGATTATTAGACTTCAATTATCTTGTGATTGGTATGGTCCACTAATGGTGGCGGTGATATGTTAATTGATGTGGCCTTGTCGGTGTTACTTTATGAAATAAGATGATCATGGCTTGTCGGCACTACTTAAAGTATCATGATGATTTGTATAGTTTATATTATGTTAAATATGATGATAGCTATCTATATGTGAAGTAATGTGAAAGTATCTGTTCTTTCTATGAATGTTAGGAAATCATGTAGACTATGACTATGTGCTTATATGCGTAGTCTTATGGTTGATGCATGGTTACTCCTACTAGAATATATGAGTATATAATGATTATATTTATGATTATATGGTAATGTATAGGATGACTTAAAGATGATAATGGTTATTCCTAAGTGACTTAAAGAATGACGTGTATTATGTCTTTAAGTGAAGTATGTTGTGTCTTGTATTGGTTGACTTGTTTCCCTTGATTGATGTATGAAAGTGAATATGCGATGTCTTGACTTAGGATGCTAAAGTTTCTTAGTCTTGAATGTATGAATGACATGTGACCTTAAATGAAGTAAGAGGGTATTTTATGTGAAACGTTAAACCTAGTAGTAAGGTTATGAATGTTAAAATTGAAACTTCTAATGGTATCCTTCAAGTAAGGAATGATTGACTTAAGGTTGATTGGTTTGAACCGCATCATATCGAACCTTAGGAAAGTCATTATGATCTTCTTGTCACCATTGTGACTTAGCCCTAGAGGACCTTTTTTTGGTAGGGTAAATGTGATTAGGTAATGAACTTGGTATGGAACCCTCTTATGTGAACCTTTAATGTGAATTACTCTATGAGAACGAAGAGTAGCACCGAGTGAGTATGGTAAGGGAAGTAGTTCTAATTAAAAGGTGAGACTATATTACAAACTATGCCCTTCATATTCCTTAAACATGTGCCTACATGGGATTTGTCCAAATTCTACCATTGGCAAGTAGAAAACCCTCATTGGAGTAGGTTAGAACTCCGGATTCCATTCTTTTCTACCATGGTGTATGCCAGTTATTGACTTTTATCATCATATGGGATACTACTAACATTAGAGAAGTTCTATGAAGTTTAGGTGGTGGTATGGGACGTTATCTAGACATTGCACAATAGATTTTGAAGGTGTTAGTTGGAATCCCTAGGTCTTGTCCAAGACCATTACTTGAATGTCCTTTATGTGATGAATGTCTCCTAAATTAAGTAATGAATGTAATAACTTAAAATAAGAAAGTAGGTTAAATGAACAAGTACTTATCTAGAGTAGTTAAGGGTTGTCTAGTTAAGGTGTGAAGGGGGCATAGAAATGGTCACTTCTTATCTTAACTAGATAAGTTTTAAAGAATTACTCTAGTTAGGGAAGATGATTGTTTATTTGGACATGATCCAAACTTAGGTAGTCTTAAGGATTACCTAGGTAACCTTGAAGAGGTCAATTATTGATGTTATCTTCTTGATTTACTTAAGTAATCCTTTTAATAACCTTGGTATGGGAAAATGTCATGTATATGTGTATGCTAAGTGACAATGATTCTATCCTAGGTAGTCTATGGAACTCTTAACTGCGTGTTTAAGGGATTGTATGGACGGTTGCTTCACAACTCACTCAAGTGAACTTTAGAATCACCTTTGTTAGGATGTTCTCATGTTTATATGTTTGATGTCTTGTAAATGTATGTTAATCTTGTTATGGGTTGTCTTAAGGATCATTTAGGCGTGCTTAGAGAGGTTGTATGGGTGGTATCTCTTTGTCATACTCAACTTACTCTTAGTATAGCTTTTAGTGAGGGAATTATATGCTCAAAGGTGTGTGAAGTGAAGTGAAGGAACTTCACTATAACAGTGAAGTAAGTTCACGGTACAGTGAAGTGAATTCACTTTAATATTTCCTAAATGATTTGCTTATATTATTTCTTATGTGTTTCTATGTTGTTAAATGTTATTATTATGCTAATTGTATGATGTTTGAATCGAAATTCATGAGAAACATGTTATTTACTAAATTTCCTTTTTGCATGGCTTCCACACTTAGTACATCTAATGTGCTAACCCCTTCTTTTCCCTTTTTGACTATAGTGTAGGGAACTTGAAGTCTTGATATGCCATGGAGTATGGAGAGGTTTCGAAGGCTTGAATATGAAGTATTGGTGAGTCATCAAGGACAATATCCACATGTCCCTTATGTCATGATCTTTATTTTATGGTCTTGTACGGAAATAGTCCAAAGTATTGTATACTCTAATGTTTAGATGGTTCAAGTAGATGTTGTAAATATTTAATGTTTTAAATGAAATTCTTCCTCTTGAATATTGATTATGAAAGAATTCTTCATTTGTGAAGAATGTTTTAAATTCTTAGTCATTTTAGTATGTTTTATTATGCAATGAATGATACTAGAGGCTTAGATGAGACTTCTTGAAGTCTTATTTGCCGTGTGACAACAGAAGAATGCTATAACTTCTAGGGTGTACTTGTGAGTCGTGAAAAACATGAAAGTCAACGACAACATGAATGTATAAACGTGAACGTAAATGTATACGTCAATGTCAAAGTAAACAAGAACGTTATCATCAACATCAACGTCAACATTAGTGTGTACGTTAACATCAATGTAAATGTGAATGCCATTGTCAGGGTCAATATAAACGTGAACGTCAACATAAATGTAAGCATATGCGTCAATGAGAACATCAACGTCAATGTCAACGTCAATGCCAATGTAAATGTTAACATCCACGTGAACATCAACGGCAACATCATCGAACAAACTTTAACATCAACGTAAATGAAAAATGTGAACATTAACATAAAAGTCAACGTCAATATAAATGTCAACTTGAACATCAAACTCAATGTCAACATGAACAAGAACGACAACATAACATGAATTTCAATGTAAATGTGAACGTCAACACCAACATGAACATGAAAGTTAACGTGAATGTGAACGTCAACGACAACGTAAATGTATAAATATGAAAATGAACATCAACATAAAGAAGAATGTGATAATCAACGTCAATGTAAATTTATTATACGTCAATGTCAATGTAAATTTCAGCATGCACATTAACGTCAACGTAAATGTGAATGTGAACATCAACATCAACATGAACGTGAACATCAATGTAAATGTAAATGTATACGTCAATGAGAACATCAACGTAAACATCAACTTCAATGTCTGCATAAATGTCAACATCCACGTGAAGGTCAATGGCAATGTCAACGTATAAACGTGAATGTCGATGTAATTATTAACATCATATTTAGTGTATATGTCAACAGCAACGTAAAAATCTTTGTGAATGTCAACTTGAACATCAATGTCTATGTGGAACTCAATGTAATCATCAATGTCAATGTAAACATCAAGTTGAATATAAACGTGTACGTCAACGTCAATATCAACGTCAACATAAATGAAAAGAAGCATGTGATCATCAACATTAACATAAATATATACGTCAACGTCAAAGTCAGTTGTATATCAACGCCAATGTAAATGTGAACGTCCACGTCAACATTAACGTAAATATGAACAATAACGTTAACTCAACGTAAATTTGAATATCAACATAAACATCAACGTCAACATCAATATCAATATCCACGTGAATGTCAACGACAAGATCAATGTATAAATGGGAATGTCAACGTGAACGTAAATGTGAACATCAAAATAAAATCCATGTAAACGTCAATGTCAGCATGAACATCAACGTAAACGTAAACATCAACATCAACATGAATGTCAAAGTCAATGTGAATGTCAACATGAACATCAACGTCTATGTGAAATTCACTGTGATAGTCCACGTTAACATTAATGTCAATATCTAGGTGAAGGTCAATATGAACGTCAACATCAACATACACGTCAATGTGAACATCAACATATACATCAACGTCAACATCAACATACACGTCAATGTGAACATAAATATATACATCAACGTCAACATCAACGTCAAGGTGAACCTCAACATGAATGTGATCGTTAACATCAACATGAACGTGAACATCAATGTCAACAACAACATGAACGTTGAAGTCAATGTCAATATGAAAATCAACGTCAGTGTCAACGTAAATAAGAATGTAAATATAAATGTAAACATCAACGTGAACGTCAACATCAACCATAAAACGTCAACATGAACGTAAATATCAACATAAACGTCAATAGTAACGTCAATGTAGGAGTAAGCGAGAATCACAATGTCAATATGATCATCAATGTGAATGTCAACATCAACGTGAATGTCAACGTCTACATGATGGTCAATATCAACGTGAACGTCAGCATAAACGTGAACTTTTACATCAACGAAATGTAAACGTGAACATCAACGTCAATATGACCGTGAATGTCAACGTACACATCAAGGTGAATGTAAATGTCAACATCAACATAAACTTCAATGTGAACATTGATGTACACAAGGTTAATGTCAACATTAACGTGATCTCCAACGTTAACATATATGTGATCGCCAATGTCAATGTTAAAGTGAATGTGAACGTGAAAGTGAATGTTAACTTAATATCAACGTCAACATCAATGTTAACATCAATGTCAATATCGGCATGTAACTTATATGTCAACATTTGTAAGAACGTTAATGTTAATGTGAATGTCAACATCAACATCAACGTCAAAATAAATGTCAACGTTCAAGTAAACGTGAACTTGAAGGTCAATGTTAATGTCAAAATCAATTTAAATGTGACCGTCAACATCAACATGAACATCAACGTGAACATTAACTTGAACATTAAAAACTACAAGAAAGTACAAACCTGAACGTGTACGTTCAAAGTAAATAAGAAACTGATCATCAATGTCAACGTCAATGTCAAAATTAATGTGTACATAAATGTCAATGTAAATGTAAAGTCAATCTCAGCGTCAACGTCAACATCAATCACAATGTAAATGTCAATATCCGCGTGAACGTCAACAGCTACATTAACCTATAAATATAAACGTCAACGTAAACGAATATGTGAACATCAACGTAAAAGTCAACATGAACATCAAAGTGAATGTGAATTTCAATGTGAATGTTAACATGAACGACAATGTTAACATCAACGTCAATGTATATGTGAACGTCAATGTCAACATGCACATCAATGTTAATGTGAATGTACACGTCAACGTCAATGTAAATGTATAAATGTAAACATCAACGTAAACATAAATAAGAAAGTGATCATTAATTTGAATGTAAATGTATACGTCAACATCAACGTTAGTGTCAGTGTGTATATTAATGTCAACGTAACTGTGAATGTAAACGTCAGTGTCAAAATTAATGTGAACGTCAACATAAATATAAATGTCAACATCAATGAGAACATCAACATCAACGTCAACGTCAACATAAATTTCAACGTCAAGGTTAATCTCTACGTAAAGGTGATCGCCAACGTCAATGTGAACGTGAACATCAACATTAACAACAACATGAACATTAACATCAACGTCAATGTGAACGTGAACTTCAGTGTCAACTTAAACATGAATGTCAATATAAATGTAAACATCAACATGAACGTCAACATCAATGTTAGAGTGAACATTAACGTAAACATAAACATGAACGTCAATGTCAAAGTCAACATAAATATCAATGTCAACGTAAACGTTAGAGTAAGATATGTCAACATCAATGTGAATGTATCCATCAACGTCTACATGAAGGTCAATATCAACGTGAACATGAACATGAATGTCAACATAAATGTGAACACCAACATCACCGTAACTGTTAATATAAATGTCAGTGATAATGTGAAAGTGAACGTCAACGTACACATTAAGGTTAACGTCTAGACAACATCAACATAAACGTCAAGGTGAATATCGATATACACTAAGTAAATGTAAATATTAACATGATTGCCAATGTTAAGGTGTACGTGATTGCAAATGTCAATGTTAAAGTGAACGTTAACATTAATGTCAACTTCAATGTTAACATCGATGTCAACATCGGCATGAAGGTAAATGTCAGTATATGTGTAAATGTCAATATTTACGTTAATATAAATGTCACCATCAGCGTGAATGTCAATGTAAACATTAACATTAACGTCAACGTCAATGTAAACATGAATATTAATATCAATGTGAACGTGAACTTGAATGTCAAGGACAACATGAATGTATAAACGTGAACGTGAATGTCAGCATAAACAAGAACGTGATCATTAACATCAATGTAAGTGTATACGTCAATGTCAACATCAACATCAGTGTGTACATTAGTGTTAGTGTAAATGTGAACGTCAATGTCACTACTAACATACAAATCCACATCAACATATATGTAAACATCTACATCAATGAGAACATCAACATCAAAGTCAATATAAATGTAAACATCAACGTCAATGTTAATATCAATATCAACGTCAATATCAACATCAACATAAAGGTAAGCAAGTAAGTGATTATAAACATCAACGTAACTTTATACCTCAACATCAACGTCAATGTTAGTGTGTACGTTAACGTCAACGTAAATGTGGACGTCCTATATCAATATCAATGTAAATGTCAACATCCATGTGATCGTCAATGGCAACGGTAACATATAGACATGTACGTCAATAAAAATATAAATGTGAACATTAACATAAAAGTCAATGTCAGCATGAACGTAAACATCAACGTAAATATAAAGATCAACGTGAATATCAAAGTCAATATGAATGTCAACGTCAACATCATCATCTACGTCAAAGTCAATGTGATCGTCAACATTAATGTCAATGTCAATATCTAGGTAAACGTTAATATGAACATCAACGTCAACGTACATGTCAATGTGATTGTAAATGTGTACGTCATCGTCAATGTATATGTGAACCTCTAGGTGAACATGATCATTAACGTCAATGTGAACGTAAGCATTGACATCAACGACAGTGTTAACGTTATCACCAATATCAATGTTAACGTCAATGTATGTGTAAACGTAAACATGGATGTCAACGTAAATGTAAACGTTGACGTGAACTTCAATATGAACATCAACATCAACGTTAGCGCGAATGTCAATGTAAACTTTAACATCAACATCAATATCAACGTTAACATAAACATCAATGTCAATGTAAACGTGAGAGTAACCGAGTTTGTAAATATCAGTGTGAAATTCAATGTGTATTTCAACGTCAATGTGAACGTCAACCTCTACATGAAGGTCAATATCAACGTCAATGTGAAAGTGAATGACAACGTAGATTTGAACATCAACGTGAACATAAATGTGAACGTGAACGTGAACATAAATATAAACATATAAATCAAGGTGAATGTCATTATCAACGTCAGTATAAACATCAAAGTGAACATCGATGTTCACGAAGTTAGTGTCAATGTTAACTTGATCACCAATGTCAACGTGCACATGATCACCAAGGTCAATACTAAAGTTAACGTGAACGTGAACGTGAATACCAACTTAATATCAATGTCAATATAAATGTTGACATCAACATCAACATCGGCATGAACGTAAATATCAATATTTTCATGCACGTTAATGTCAACATCAACTTCAAAATGAACGTCAATGTAAAAATAAATATCAAGGCTTATGTCAATGTGAACATCAGTATCAACATGAATGTTAACATCAACGTGAAGGTCAACGTTAACATCAACACTAGTGTAATCATAAAGGTTAACGTCAACACGAACATCAATGTGAACATGAACTTGAACGTCAAATTGAATGTATAAATGTGACCATGAATGCGTATGTCTACGTCAATTTAAACAAAAATGTTATAATCAATGTCAACGTAAATGTATACATCAACTGCAACGTCAATAGCAGTGTGTATGTTAACATCAACGTAAATGCTACTGTAAATGTAACCATCCACGTAAATGTCAATGTCAACGTGAACGCCAATATCAACATAAATGTTAACATCAACATAAACATTAACATCAATGTCAATGTGAATGTCAACATTAACATCAACACATATGTGAACGTCAATGTTTGCGTCAATGTATACGTAAATGTTAATGTAAACATCTGCATCTATATGAACGTCAATCTCAACTTCAACATCAAGATCAATGTAAATTTAAACATCAACGTGAATGTGAATGTAAATATGAACGTCAATATAAACATCAACATCAACGTAAATGTGAACGTAAACATGAACGTCAATATAAACATCAACATCAACGTAAATCCATGTGAACGTCAAAGACAATATCAACTTATAAATAGTAAATGTCAATGTCAATACCAGCGTCAACATCATCATGAAAATCATATCAGTGGAAACATCAATGACAATGAAAACGTCTAAGCGTCTACGTGAACATCAACATAAAAGTCATAAACGTCAACCTAAACGTAATAGTCATCGATAATGTCAACGTTAATATAAACATCAATGTGAATGTCAACACGAACATGTACGTCAACATCTACGTGAACATTAACAAGATAATCAATGTTAACATCAATGCCAACGTATACGTGAACATCAATATGAATGTCAACATCAACGTATATGTCAAGGTGAATGTCAACATCAACATCAATATAAAAGTCAAGGTGAATGTTGACGTACATAATGTCAACGTCAATGTGATCTCCAACGCCAACATTAATCGGAACTTGATCACCAACGTCAATATCAACATCAACATCATCATGAACGTAAATTCAAACATTTGCATGAATGCCAACGTCAGCGTTAATATAAACATTATTGTCAATGTCAACGTTAACAATAATGTCAATTTGAACGTCAGCATGAATGTGAACCTCAACGTCAACATGAATATCAACGTGAATGTAAATATAAACATCAACATCTACATGAACATCAATACCAATATCGATGTCAATGTAAACTCAGATGTGAACATCAACATCAATGTTATCGTCAAAGTCAACGTGAACGTCAACTTCAACGTAAATGTCAACTTGATTGAAAAAGTAAATGTCAATGTCAATGTAAGAGTTAGCAAGAATGCAAATGTGAACTTCAATGTGAATTTCAACGTGATTGTGAACGTCAATGTGATTGTCAATGTTAACATCATAGTGCATGACAACATCAACGTCTATATGAACGTCAATATTTACATCAATATGAACGTCCACGTAAATGTAAATGTTAATGTGAACATCTAAGTTAACATAAACATCAACATCATCATAAGCATCAATGTACACGTCAATGACTGCGTGAACATTAACGTGAACGTCAATGTGAACATCAACATAAACGTGATAATCAATATAAACATTAGTTTCAATGTGAACGTGAACATCATTGTAAGAGTGAACTTAAACATAAAAATCACCGTCCACATAAATATAAATGATTGCATGAACGTTAATGTCAATGTTAATGTGAACATAAACGTAAACGTAAACATCAAAATAAACGTCAGCATCAACATTCATGTGAGCATCAACGTAAATATGAATATGAACATCAACCTCAACGTCAATGTAAACACAAATTACTGCGTGAATGTTAATGCCAACGTCAATGTGAATGTAAACGTAAACGTGAACGTCAACATAAACGTAAAGGTCATCATTTACATCAACGTCAACATGAACATGAACAAGAATATCAACATCCACATCAAAGTCAATGTAAATTTCAACGTCAACGTCAATGTTAACATCAATGCCAATGAATGTCAACTTAAATGTGAACATCAACATAAATATTAATGTAAAAATAACCTCAACATCAACATCAACATAAATTTCATCGTTAACGCAAATACGAACATAAACGTCAACGTGAGCATATAAACAAAAGCATCAACATCAAAGTAAATATAGGAATCAATGTTAGTGTGAATGTCAATGTCAATGTAAATGTCAACGTCAACATAAATATCAACGTATCAATGTGAATGTCAACGTGCATGTGAATGTTAACGTCTAGTTGAACGTCAACCTGATTATTAACGTGAACATCAACGTGAATGTTTACGTCTACGTGAATGTCAACGAGAATTTAACATTAATGTACATGTCAATTTGAATGTCAACATCAATGTCAACGTAAAGGTGAACATCGACATGTACGTCGATATCACTGTCAACGTCAATATAAATATGAATGTTAATATCAACGTCAATGTCACTGACAATATTAACGTCAACATCAATGTCAACGTCAATATCAACGTGAACCTAAATATCAAAACAAAAACATCATCGTGAACGTCAACATACATGGTAATGTTAAGTCAACATAAACATCAATGTAAAAATGAACTTCAACATAAAGATGAACGTGAATGTGAACATGAACATCAACATTAACGTCAATGTCAATAGCTATCTGACTGTGAACATCAATGTCAACATCAACTTGATTTTAAATCAAAATGTAAACGTAAACATCAACGTGAATGTGAACATGAACGTTAATGTAAACATGAACGTCAATGTCAGTGTGAATGTCATCAACGTAAACATAAACTTGAACGTAAATGTGAACATAAATGTAAATGTCAACGTAATGTGAATGTGAATGTAAACATCAACATGATCTTGAATGTCAACATCAATGTGAATGTGAACGTCAACGTCAATGTCAATTTCAACATGACTATGAATGTGTAGTAATGTAATAAGTAATGTAATGTTGATGTAAATGTAATGTAATTGTAATGTTAATGTAAAAGAAATGTAATTTAATGTAATTTTAATGTTAATATAAATATTAAATGTAATGGTAAATGTAAATGTAAAGTAAACTTTAACTATAAACTAAACTAAACTAAACATAAATGTAACATAATGTAACGCTACGTAGTTGATGAAAAACATGAAGAACCATCAGTTGAGGAGAAACCTGAGGAATCAACAGTTAAGAAATTTGAAGAACCAACTGTTGAGGAAAATGTTGAAGAAGAGGACCCACCAGTTAAAAAGATAACTAAAGAACTAGAAGTTAAAGAGAAACTTGAAGAACCAATAATTGAAAAGAAACCTAACGAACCACCGATTGAATAAAAGCTCAAAAAGCAATACAGGGAAGAGACAGAAGATGCCACTGAAAGAATTGATGAATCTGAAACACATAGTAGAGAAATAAGAATCTTTCATTGGAAAATGGGAACAAGGTTTTGTCAATGAAACAGCACAACCTTGCAAAGAAGTTTAAACTGAGGTATTAAATGACTGCCTTTTATTAGTAAGTATGATTATTTTATATGTGCCTAGACTAGTTATAAATCATAATAAAACATATCACTATAATCTTTAATTTGACAAAAAAAAATCTATCTCTACAAACAGATAAAAGAACTTAAAGATATGTCAAACAATAATTCCCTATAAAAAGAAGAAACTACTCTAGATGAACTTTTACATCCGCCAAAGAAGAGATGGTGGCAAATAACTTTTGTAAGACCCCCAAAATAAGTTAGGGTGCCTATAAACTCAAATGTTCCTATAAGCTTGTATATATGTTATTATGTTTTTTGACAGTATTCATGATTGATTTGAAGTGATTTTGAAGCAAACTTCAAGGGACGACCAAGACGTTCGATGACTAGTCACCTAAAGGGTCTTATTTGTTTTTATGAGCTTTCATGTGTGTCATTTAGTTATGAAGTCCTTATATGAGTAATATTTATGTTTATAGGCAGTATGTTGAGTTTCATGAAGTTTAAAGGTCAAACTTCGAAGAACGTCCAAGACGTTCAAAAGTTAGCCCTTGAGACATGCATGTGTGTGTCTTGTGTGTGCCTAGCATGTTTGGAAGTGTTGTGAGTATTTGTTTTGGATGAAACTGAGGTGGAATGTCCTTGAATTCTTAAGTTTCATATTTATCTTGGAAACTTCTGGGTATGACTCCCCAAGGGCCTCTCAAGAATCCCTCAATGAGGACCCAAAGGTTGTCGAAACACTACCTTGGAAACGTATATGGATGGACCAAAAGGATGCCTCGTCACACCACCAACGCCCCGTCGATGGGGAGGATTCGATGAACACTTATTCTTGTAAAGTATTAAGGTTTTTGTCAAGCCTCATACCTAAATGACGGCCTGCTGTACGGTCCGTCGATGGACCTACTGGGTGACTTTTGTGTCCGTCAATGGTGCCTGCACCTATGGCTTGCGCACTGTTTCATTAAAGGGGTGAATGGTTAAATCAATCCACGTGATAACATGACCTCAGTTTGGTTATTTGGTTATTTATGGGTGTAAGTGATCAAAAACATTATAACCCGATTCCTAATCCAATTCACAAAAAATTAGTGCCAAACCTATAATAAATCAAGTAAGTAATTCATGAGATTAGGAAATTTTTTAACTACAATTTGGGGCATGGAATTTTCATAAATCAATCTTCGGTTACTAATCATATTATTGTATTATTGGCCTAATATAACAAGTCATTATAAGTCAATATTATTTGGCTATGATCTTTTCTCAATTATATAAAGTCATTTTAAGCTAATATCATTTTGCTTGATCATTTTCATAACATGAGGATTCATTATTGGCTATGACCTTTACTTATTGGAACTTCATTCTTACGAACATTGACATTCATAGCTCTTACTTTCTTAGTTCACCTTGAAATTACATCTCTTCTTTCTTGTTATTTCCTTAGAGAAGTCTTTAGCATTAAGATCATGTGAAGCTACATGAAATCAGGTCTTCCCCATACCGAAAAGAGGTGATTCATCGATCAAAGTGAATCCTAGATCATGCGAGTTAACATGAAATCTAGTGTCTTCTCCACACCTAAAAGGGGTGATTCACCGGCAAAAGTTAATCCATGTTAAGTTTTTACCCCACACCAAAAAGGGGTGGCTCACGGCTAAAGTTAAATAAGAACATTCTTTTGGGCATCAACCGACATAGATCATGATATCTAAACATGAAATCCGGTGTCCTCCCCACACCTAAAAGAGGTGATCTCAGTGGCCAAGGTGAGACCGAAACATACCTAGCTCTCTTAGGTGGAATCCACAGGCTAGTTCACATGTTGGATAGACATAGATCAAAGACTAGGAGATATTTAGAGACTCTTATCCACCGTGGTTGAACCTTTTCTCATGAGATTTACATGTGCAATCAAAAGCTCATATCTAGACTATCGGTGCTTTGCTCAGTTTCTTTAATGTTCATATCTTTTAGAGTTGACTCAAACATTATGGAAGCTTTCTTCTAGATTGAGGTTTGTTTGCTCTATTGATGACTTCTCATCCCTTTCTTTACACTGAAGAAATGTGAATTTATCCTTACATAACATCTTTGGTGTTAATGAGACTTGTGTCACATATTCTAACACCCTTCTTCATGATTATCTTAACATAGTATCTTAGGTGTAAGTGATACTTGTCTCAGTTCCTTTTACACCTCATTCCAGACACATTCTTAACTTAGACACTTTTTAGTTATGTTAATACACACTTTACTTGCTTACATACGTTTGGTAGCTTCATAACATCATTTATGGACGTTGAGAACTTCATTCAATGAAATACTGATATTCATAGTTCATTTGGTTAGGGCATGTTGGGACTTGTCCCAATGATTGGCATACCCTTGCATATGGATTCATTGAATTATCTTAGTCGTTCGTAAGTTGTAATTTCAATACTTTGGCTACATGTGATTGGCATAAAATTAGTATTGGCCTAGAAAATTTGGAAATGACTTCATAGACATTTTATTGGCACAAGCAAAACATTCATTCAAATATAATTTCATGAAATCATTATTAGCCAATGTTATATAATAGCTTAGGCATAACATTATTAGACGTTTCAGATAGTCTCATATGAATACTATAATGAACATATCATCTCAAACAAGTCACGATTAATTGTAAATATACACCATAACCGTTACACACCAAGCTTAGCACTTTCAAACACAAGTTAACTTAGCATTATTCTTTATTTCACGTAAGGAATACTTAAAATCATTCAAGAGTCTCATTCCACATCTACAAATCAAGAAAACTACACATTAAGATCAGCCAGTACTACATACCAACAACATGATCAAGACTACATCTACATACTCACTGGAATAGGAAACAAGGATTCTAGGAAAAAGGGCGTTCAACAAGAATATTGGGAAACAACCCTAGTTTCAAGATTTCATAGATTCAAGACGATGGAAAATACTCTTGGAGAAATAATTCAAGTTGAAAAACCCATACATTATGTATAATTAAATCTAAGAAGATCACCTTGCACAAAACCTTGAAGCAAAACCTTAAAATCGCCTAAGATACGTCAAGAGAAACTTTTCTGTTTTACTTTCGTTCGTTTACTTATTTGCGTTGTGATTTTTTTAGCGTTTGAACATTATTGTAAGTCTTGGTAACTGATATTCACTCTTTAAACTTAGTCAAATTAAGTAACTTAAATAAATGAATTAAGTAATTACTAAGAAGCCCCTCCTAAATTGACTAAAAAATTGAAACCATAACACTTAGTCAAATCTGAAATTTTTCCTATGAATTTCGGCCTTGGTTTGAATTTTTACTTAATTAATTAATTACTCAATTTAATTGATTAAGGTACCTATGGTAATTACAAAAGTACCCCCAAGTCATTGGAACCATAATTAACCCTTTTGGACTATCCTAGGTTAAGTACTAGGATGTTTCTTGTGTTATACTAGGTTAGTGTAAGGATTTCGATTTGACCATTTAATTAAATTAATTAAATTGATAATTTTATTAATTATGTGACCTAGGTTAATTATTAAAGTACCCTTAAGTCGTTGGGACCATCACTAAACCTTTGGACCATCCTAGGTTTGTACTATGTTGTCTTTTTTTAACTAGTTACTAGGTTAGTGTAATCCAATTAAGCGTTTGGTTGTCATGTACACTATATAATTTTTTTATTTTTTTTCTAGGTTAGTTACCTAGTTAGGTTAGTTATTTAGAGTGTAGAGTTAGTTAGATAGGTAGGCCCCACATGGTGGAACCCTTGTGCGCGCCTGCCTCCTAACTACCCTAACTGACTTTGGCTAGGGTGGTCCCCTCCTTGGGCGATTCTCCCCATGTGGTTGCACATGGGCTTGTACATGTGTTGATTGTACTTTCCAAATTAATTATTCTTGATGGTTCATTTTAAATGTTTACTTATTGTCCCAAGGATCCTCACTATGCCCTTGTGCACTACTTAAACTACATAATCATTTTAACTGGTCATGTGCTATGATACCTAGGCTTGACACTTAGTTGCCTCGTATCTAATCTTTTGAACTATGAAAAAAGGTTTTAAGCTTAGGGTCTTCATTACAGTACATTTCATAAAAAAGCTTATTAATACTTAATGAATTGGCTAACACCCTTTAGGCCAATATTTTCGAAGATGCCCAATATTTCACTTATTTGTGTATTATATGGAAATTGGCTAATACCCCGTAGCAAATTTTCTATATGATTCCCAATATTTCTCAATATTGGGAATTGGAATGCCTATGTATCCCCAATACGCATTCTTAAAGACCTATTAGGCTCTTCACTAGACATGCAATTTACTGGATTGTTACAGTGAGTTATTCATGATCAGAGTAAATGAGTCTTGATAAGGACTGATCTATGTTCTTCAAGCCTATAGAATTGATGTTGTAACGAACATGAAGTGATCTTGATTCTAGGGTAGATGAACCATGAGTTATACTAGATTATTATGTCTCTAACTACTTCCATAGATTAATACTATTGATAAAATATGATTGATGATCAATTGAAGTGAATTTTATTAAAGATCATTGTTCTTCTACTTTCTAGTATATTGGTGATGTATTGTACTAGTTTGTAGCATGGTCTTTTAATGGCTTATTCATGGTTTCTTTTATGATTAAGGCATATTTAGCTACTGACTTTATATCAATTTTTTATGAAAAAGGAGTATTTATCAAGGATGATCAAAGGGTAAGAAATTTTTAAGAATGCCTATCTCTTTGACTTTCATATAGTATTGATAGTTGATAAAGCCTTGTATGATTGTGTGGTATGTTCCACTTATGGTGGCGGTTTTTACCTTATTTCCAATATATATGTGATGTGACCATGTACTTGAAGGCAATTATACTATGAATGTGTGTTGATGATGATCACCCTATCTGAAGCCTATGCCTTGTTTCTTATTTTAGCTATGATCTAGGTTGTATGGATAATATTATGAGCATGTAAATGATTATATTAACTTTTTTGTATATGTGCTGCCTATTATGAGGTCCTATAAGGTTATATGTTAAATACAGTTAATGTAAGTGCATAATGACTAGAGATTACGTTAAGGATGTTGTAAGTCTTAAATAAATGTGTCTTTTGTTATGTTATCTATCTATGATGTTTTGTAATGTATCAATCACTAGTATTACTTGATAGGTGTACTATTATGGGCAAGGGTATGAGACCTTGTCTATGCATTTTACATGTGTACCCTTTATAAGATAGTTCCTAGGTGTGTCTTCTAAGTACATGCATAGGACTGTATTAACATTTTATGAGATATTAAGTATATATGATGAAATATGGATGTGAATAGTGTCTTTAAGTTTTAATATGAAAGAATTTCTCGTATATTTACACCTTTATACTTATTCATTGATATATGAGCATGTGTGACATTAATGTGTTATGTGAAAGGCCTGCTCACATATAAATATACACACACATATGTATGATAATCTAGTTAATGCAGGAGACTTGAAAGGTGTGCTCAAGTGTACCCTAAACTATATAGGTGCTTACATATGCTATATCCATGTGAAACAGTTTCTCACATGATTTAGGTTGATGAACTCTCATCTATGACCTATGAGCTAAGCATATGGGGAGTCAATCTCCTAAAGCCTACACTTTTATAAGTAATGTTAATAAAGAATTTTTTATAAAGTAAAGTTAGATTAGCATCGAGTGAACTTGATAATGAGAGGTATTGGCTTTCCTTTGAGGAAGATTCACCATTATGTTCTCATAAGATGTTGACTTCCCTTGGAGGAATATTCACCCATGGTTTCTCATGAGATGAGGCTCCAATGCCAATGAGTATGTAGAGGGTTATGTATATCTCTTAGTTCCATAAACTAATCATGCCACATATAATCTAGCAAGTGATTTCACTTAGTATGGTAGCATGTGTTAAAGTTCTACCTTTTCTAGGTAAGAACACCTTTCCTTGGTGTAAGGCTCTACTAACACAAAATTCCATGTAACGCCGATGGTCTTAGTGTCGGTTAACGATATAGTTTCCCTAAAGTAAAATGGACATTGAATGTAAAGTAAGGACCCAAACTAGGATAGCCTAAGGGCAGTTGCTTAGTGTAGGTGGGGGTATGAGACTTCACCTATGATTATGCTTATGTTCTTTATGTGACCTTGTAGTATTTGACTACCTGTTATGAAGATGTGCATTGGATGAGTCCTAATGTATATGTGGTCTCTTATTATATGCATTATATAGGTCATATTGATTATGTGATGAAGGTCTTGCCTAGTTTGGTTGAAGTTGTATACACTTGCTATGTTGATGTATGAATTAGATGTCAAGGCTTGCTGTATTATGATAGGATTACTAAGTGTGTGTTAGGTTTTGGGGCTTTACATGTACATTGCACTAGTAGACTTAGATTGGGATTGTGAGGAAGGTCTCATAGGGTTCATTGTAATGTCCTCATGGTCTCGACATGAATGTGGCTTGTAGTGTGTTATACTTCTATGAGGTTATGTGTTCACTTATGTAAATTGTATGTTTAACTTCCTTGTAGACTTTAGATTATGCATTGCACCAAGTACCACTAAATGGTTACTTGGAAGGTTAAAGAATTAAGAAGAAAAAGATTCATTGTAAAAAGAAAATAAGCTCACCCTAATATGAAAGTTCTTAATTTAAAATGGTTTAAAAATTTCGTAAATGCATTGTAGGATTTTATATTATCTTTGACCATGGAATATGCCTATATGAAGTATGTCAATAATATAATGCTTATTGTACAAAGTTTTATGAATATTTTCTCAAAAAGGCATGAAGCATTATTTCAATAAAAATGTCTCTTTTAAATGCATGTTTTTCCATAGTTTCCATACTTTGTACATTCTTGTACTAACTCCATTATTTTCTACCTTTTTAAACAAAGTGTATGTTATGTATGCTTAAGGAATGTGTTTAGATGATGTGGATCTTGATATGTGAATTCCCAAGCTCAAGGAAAGGATCCTTAAGTCCAAGGATTTCCTATTTATGGTTTACTGTAAAGTCACTTAATAATTGTACTTATGTTTTATGTTGTAAGGGCCTTGTCCCTAGTTTACTCTTATGATGTTGAGGTCTAGGATGGAAAAAAGAGAGATTAGAGGTTTAATATGTACTTATGATGTTTTATCTGAAGTGAAGTTTCTCACATATGATGTTCTATCAAAAGTTTTAAATTTTCCGCTAACTTACCTATGACAGTGTGATGGATGATAACTATAGCTTTGATAAGACCTCCGAGAGGTCAAGTACGTAATGTTACTTCTAGGGGGTGCTCCCGGGTCGTGACAAACGTGGTATCAGAGAATGCAGTTTATGAAAGTTATTTTAGGTTCCAAAAGTCTCATATTGCCAAGTCTAGTTGAGTCTCGATCATCGATTGTTTGTCGCAATACATTTATTAGCGAGAGGCTGTAGGACGGTAGAGTTTTACATCATCATCATTCTTATGTTGTGCCATGGAACTTAACTCCATAAAATGTCTCTCAATGTTTTCTTGTATGGTGGTCTTTTAGATGTGATTGCTTGGATGAGATGGTATCTCTATACTTGAGGGACACAAGGTGAGTTTTGATAATTATGTTGGTTTTATGGTTTGATGAGTATGTGTGAAGGTGTACTTTGCATGCTTTGTTTATGTGATGCCAAGTATGGCTATGTATGTGAAATATGAGAAATGATAGGTTATATTGATATGATGTTTTAACGCTTTGAAAATTCAAGACGTGTTACAGAGCTTGACATAAGTTTCATATGTTTTAGACACTGTTTTAAGGTCCATTTTGATGGTTATAGTTCATTTAGGAAGTCTAGAAACCAAAACGTCCAAGAACGTCCATGACGTTGGGAGACTAGTTCAAGGAGGTTATAAGACCTCGAAAATGAATTCGGTAAACCTAGAGCCTAACATTGTTGTCGTGACGGTGTAAGGTCCTAAAATGGTTTATAATATGGTTTGAGGTAGTGTCTAAGAGTTTAGGTGCGTTAGAAGTCAAACATTAAGGGATGACCAAGACGTTCGACGACTAAGTCACCTATATGACTCATACGTGGTTTTATGTGTTTATGTGTGATTCATGAGGTTATGAGGTCCTTAAATTATTTATTATAGTGTATATAGTCACTGTTTCAAGTTTCGTGACATTTGGAGGTCCAACATTCAAGAACGTCCGTGACGTTCAGAAGGTTTGGTTTGAAATGATATTGTATGTCTATGTATATTAAATCGAGTTTTACGTGTTCGTTTTAGATGAAACTCATCTGGTAGGTCCTAAACTCGTATATGAACATATTTGGGGTTGAAACGTTTGGATACAATTCCATGTAGGAACCACAAGGTTCCCTAAAGGAGGACCCCATCTTGGAGCTCAACAATGCAAGGTAGTGGCAGTCAACTAAGCCTAACGACGGCCAGTCGACCAGGCGATGGCCCGTCGATGAATATCGTCAATTGAGCCACTTGGCGTGCAGGTTGAAGATTTTCATGTGCAACCCACTAGACCTCATCGACGGGACGTGGGTGAGATCACGGAACGTCGATGTTGGCGTCAATGGGATATGTGTTTTCTTGCCAGCTTTCTTTTAAGTTGAGGAGTGAAGTTGTAAATTCACCCCAGCCCCTATAAATCTATGGATGGTTGTTTTTAGTGTCTATGGGTATTTTAAGAGTATATAAGTCATTAAACTCTCATTATAACCCTAACACTTACATCAAAACATATTCCCTCCAAAAGTTCCTCCAAAAACCTCCATCTGAGTTCAAGGTGAAGATGGAGCTTGGAGATGGTTTTTCAATGGAGTTTCTTCTTCAATTATCATTGGGTTCTTCTAATAAGGTATGGTAGTTCTTCATATAAGGCTTACTATCACCTTAAAGACAATTTCAAAGATAATTTTCAAAGATAAAAAAAGATGAAAAAGTCCAATTTCTACTCTATGTCATTGGTTCTTGCATTAATCGTTTTCAAACGTTTATAGATGATGTTATAGATGCTTAATGGATGTTTTCAAATGAAATTATCCATGAACCCTTGACATTCACAAATCTTTCAATTTGACTAAAATATGACTCATGTGATCATGCTTTGAGATTAATGAATTTATGTGTAGATTGTTATGGCCTTTTTATTCATGTATAGATTATGGTTAATTGGTTTATAGTCTATTTCAATTTTATCAATTGAATATTGTACATTCATAGATCTATTGTATATTAGGCTTATTGAATTGATATTGGTTTAAGGCTTGTGATTTCTAATATAGTTATCTATGATGTATATGATGCAATAATTGTATTCACTTGATATCTAGGTTGTGTTAGATTGATGAGTGTGTAATGAATTGAGCTAGTTTCATTGATTATTAATATAATCGCATTGAATTGTTTGTTATTGCCATGGGTAAGCGCCTTATGATATTGAATTGGATATTTTATCTTTGAAATCGAACTGGTAAGATGGAGTGGGGGTATGCTGCCCTAATTCCTTTTATTTTATGTCAATTAGACTATAAATATCTTTTGATTTGTATGGACAAATTATGGTGGAGGCGTTCTGTGCTTTACTTACAATTGATGTGGCCTTGTCACCGTTACTTTATGCAATATTATAATCATGGCCTTGTGGGCACTACTTTAAGTACTATGATTCTTTGTATATTTGTTTTACTCATTTTAGAATGTATATTATGCAATGAATGATATTAGAGGCTTAAAGGAGATTTCTTGAAGTCTCATTTTCTGTGTTACGACGCAAGGATGCTCTAACTTCTAGGGTGTATTTGCGGGTCGTGGCAGAGGTACTAGCGTGCCTTAACCTAATTGACTAACTTTTAGGAGTTGTAAAATTATGAAAATTGGTGAAAGGGTATATAACATGTGTTAAAGTTAATTAATAGTCAAAAAGTCTGAGTACGACTCCCCAAGGAAAAACACAGGGCCCTTGAGGATGACCCCTTCATTTGCCGTCAAAAGCACTCCCTAGGAAATGCGAACTAAAGAAGGGAGGCGACGAAACATCTGTCAATTGACGGGGCGTAGATGATATCCGTCGACCAACACTTATCCAATTAATTAATTAAGGGGTTAGGTCATTATTTAGGTTTTAATATAAGCCTAATTAATTTAATTAACACCCCATATAATGACCCCAACCCCACTAAACTATCCTAAGATCTCCTAACTCACAAAACAAAACTCTCTTCCTTCTCTCTTATTTCTCTCTCTATTGAAGAACACCATTGAAGACCAAGCTAGGGGAGGGTTTAAGGGATAAAAAGAGTCAACTTTAACCTTCAATATTTGTCAATACCCAAGGTATGGGATCTATTTCAACTTTGATACCTATTCCCTCAAAGGGTTCCATCAAATTGATTTCCAAAGTTGTGTTTTCAAATGTGTTTTCTTCCACTACGAAATTGATGTTAGGAATTGATTTTTTATGATTTATTTTGGATATTAAATGAAATTTAATTCAATTATTATATATCTTGATGGTTTGGTCTATTTTGTAGACGATGACCTTTACCCCTTAACGTAGGTTGTGATTTTCATATGAATTATATTGTATTGGTTTAACTGACTTTGTTATTAGTTGAATTACTACTAGATGATGTTGTTACACTAATCATGAATGAATTAGATTTAAGTAGTCCTATAATGCTAGTTTTTAAGAATTTAATATAGGTTATGAAGTATGTCGCGAATTGTCCTAAGTATCTTAACTTAAGCTATGAACAAGTGATGAATTATGATATAGTGTTTCAATTGCCTTTTTTTATCATGTTGGTTATTGAATTATGATGATTTTATACCCTAATTGGGTTTATTTAAGGGTTTATGGTAAGACCTTTATAATGGATGATGCTATGTATTGTTAAAGTATGATGCTATGTACTCTTAAATGTTATGATATGTGAAGTAGGATGTTAGTCATGATTCTTGTTTGGTTACTCTAAGTAAGGTTATGGGGCATTTTTTGGTCATTGCACTTGTTGAATTAATAGGCGTACATGGGTAATTATCTTGCTTTAAATAGGATGAAATGCACTCTTATTCATGCTTGTGGTTAATTATGACTTTGTTGATAGAGTTGCTTGACTATGTATCCAATTACATAATATGCATGTGGAATTACTAGTTTTGATGTTGTTGGTATTGTGATGTACATGCCTATGAATAAATGAATATGTCTAAGTGATTTTGTATACTCATTCTGAATGTGCATAAACGTTTTCAAGAAAATTGCACACTAAACGAAATGTCCCTTTTATCACGTGTTTCATGATATGTGTGCATATGGTCTTATACATAGTACTAGTGGCGTACTAACCCCATTTCGTCCTTTTCCCCAACGTTTAACGTTGAGGTCACTGAAGGGCTTATGGAGACGACATTGAAGAAGACTTGGTTTCTTAATCATCCAAGTAGGGTAGGTCCTCACTTTCCGGGGGTGATGCCACTATCAAACCATGATGTTATTTTTAGTATTAAGACTCTTATGTTTCTTTTCCTTTCATTTGAGTACTAAATATTGTATGACTTATATGTGGTTTTGTTTCATTAATGTATGGGCTAGCTCAAATTTAATATACTCTTATGATATTGTTATGAGATGGGACGACTATTATGACTATGTTATGTTTTATATATCTATGTTAAATAAAAGCAGAACACTAAGTTATATTCGTATACAAAGGGTCTATGTATACTGAATATATCTGTTCTATGTGTATTTGGAGGTCTATGTAAACCTCTGAGTAAAAGTAATGACGACGCCGGTTATGTCTACGGGATATTCCCGGATGTGACAAACTAGGTAACAGAGAATGAGGTTTAACTCTCAACAACGTCTATGTAGGTTCATTTTCATAATTCTGAAGCGCGCCACACTTATGAATAGGAATCTATATGATTCTTACGAAACTCTCACTTTCTTGGAAGTCCAATATCTTGCCTTTGGATTGTTAACTCTATGTATATTTGCATATAATCCTCTTATTGTGATAATAGGTAATTAATACACGAACGAATGCAGCACGAAGACTTGAAGAAGAGATTTCCAATGCAGGAGTTCCTCCACGTGGTGATCAAGTTCCTCTTCTTGAAGAAGATGTTAATGATGACCAAGCCCTAGCGAATGCTCTTCCTTTAACAGATGAGAACATAATGTATGATCTCTTCCAAATGTCCCAAACTATTCCATGACGTCCCAATATAATTGGGAGGTTGTACCCCGAGCACACCAACAAGTTACTACCATGTGTTCCCATCTAAGGGATTTCACCAAGATGAATCCTCCTACTTTGTATGTTTCCAAGGTTGAAGAAGACCCCTAAGAGTTCATCAATGAAATCCACAAGATGCTCTATGTTATGGGTTTGTCTACTAGTGAGAAGTCCAAGTTAGCCACCTATGAACTCAAGAACGTGGCTCAAGCATGGTACGTCTAATGGATGGATAATAGGCCATTAAGAGGTGGACGCGCGACTTAAGAAGTATTTAAGAAGGCTTTTCTTGATCGGTTCTTTCCTAGGGAGAAGATGGAAGATAAAGTGGTGGAGTTCATCAACTTTCATCAAGGAGGTATGAGTATTCTTGAATAGTCCTTGATATTGACTAAATTGTCTGAATATGCTCGTTCTTTGGTTTTTGATCCTAGGGAAGAAATGAGTCGTTTTGTGACGGGGGTGTCGGATGATTTGCAAGAGGAGTGTCATTCGGCTATGATAAAAGACAACATGAGAATATCTCGCCTGGTAGGTCATGCTCAATGTAATAACCCTAAAAATGAATATGCTAAGTAATGTTGAGTGAGTCTAGAATGCTTATGACTAGACCGGATTCACACGGATTTATACGCGTAGAACCAAACATCTAAACCCTTGCGACAACCAAGACAACTAACTTAGGGAAGTAGTTGATCTAGGAAAGGTTGGTTCCAGCCATGTAGGGCTCCTGAATATAAAGATGTACCCGGATAAGTCTTTACTAGACTTAAAAGGGGAAATCATAATTTTGGAGGGTCTAGGGGTAAAATAGTCTTTTTTTTCCAGTCTAAGGGTAGTATCTAATTTACCCTAAATATGTTATTAATTACTAAATTAATAAGGTGGAGGGGTATTTTGGGTAGAGAGGGCTGAAATTGCCCTTTTAGCAAGATCTTGCTCCACCCGGGTTCTAACCTATGTGGTAGTAATGATTTAATTTGTTATATTTATATTGTTAAATTAATTTAATTAATAAATATTTAATTGCTGATTTAAGAAAAAGGAAAATATTTTTTTAAATATTAATTATTATTTATTAATTAATATATTTTATTTGACAAAGTCTTGCCTAAGTGAACTAGTTGACTAAGTCTAAACTACTTCATCTCTTTCAACTCTCTTTCACGTTTAACTCTCTCTAACGTCAATATCTCTATATTTATTTTCACTTTCTCTCTGCCTAACAAAAACACAAGAACTGAAAAGCAGCCAAAAGTTCTTCACACTAGAAGAACTTTCATGTTAAAAACATATACAAAACATTAAACAAAAAAGTAAAACAAAACAAAGGGTTTTCCGTTGATTTTTGTGTTGAGGTTTCGAGACTTGGACGTGAGTTTGGAGAAGGTTATTGGGCAGCAAGTTCAAGGGTTGAACGACGTTAAATAAGTTATGGGTTTTCTTACTCTTGGCCCCTTTCCCGAGAGACCCTTAAGTCTCACATGAATCTACTCTGAAAACTAGGGTTGTTCCCCATTACATGCTCCTTGTCACTAGCTCCCAATGATCTTAGGTTTGTATGTATGTTGGAAAATTAGGCGTGTAATGTGATGTTTGTGATGAATATGTTTATGAAACTGTGCTCGGAATTGTATGATTGATAATTTATGTCTTCCAAAATTATGTGTAAAATTATGTGTGGGCAATATGTAAGCTGTGACATATATTGTTGGTTTGAAGTTTGAAAATGACATGTTTTATGGTTTTATTTTACGTGCACAAACTTGAATAAATTATGTTCATATGAGGTGTAATATGGCTGATTGGAGTGGAAACACTCTTAGCTAAATGTAACTACAAAACAACAACTAAAATAAATAAATAAATAAATAAATGATCCATGAATTAACATAAGAACTAATATATAAACGTTGATAAAAAAGAGCTGAAAAACATGATCAAATTTCCATCATTTTATAATCCTGGTTTCGGCGAAACCAGGATGAACAAATCTGAAATTTGAAATGAGTATGAAATATTTGAGTTTGCTAGGGATTGAACCGGAGAACTCACACAAAAGTCATTAAAGAAATAAATGAGGAAATGAGGTTATGGGGGATCGAACTTGGGTGACCTTATCTGAAACGGACAATATTTCGCTAAGGCATATTTTAATTAATTAACATGAAAAGGAGAGAGGCACACGAGATTCAAACTCGAGTGCCCTTAGTCGACTCTCCTAAGCATAAAATAGAAATAAAGAAATGAGAGGAGTGGAATTCTTAGACACAACCTCTTGGTTAAACAAGAGAGTAAATAGAAAAATAATGCAGAAAATAAATGTGGAGAGTGGGGATCGTACCCTAACCTCTTGAATAGATGAGAGGGTTAGGAGAAAATAAATGTAGAGAGTGGGGATTGAAACAACAACCTCTTGGATAGGTTAGAAAATTAAGAGATAAAATTAAAAGAAAAATAATGAGCTTGTGGGGGATTTAACACACAACCTCCTTGACTTAAACGAAAAAGTAGAGGAGAAAAAGAAAGGAAATATTATGTGGTTGATGGGATCGAACTAGGGTCACCCAAATCTGATTTATGCAATTATCAAGTTTAAAATAAGATTATGTGTTGTCCAAGGGATTCGAAATCGGGTTCCCTTGCCCAATTTCGTATTGACACATAAGTCATACGTAAGTAATTTTTTAATGAATGCTTCCTCTAAAGATCAAAATAAATATCTTAACATATGTACAAGATGCACAAGTCTTGTACCACATAATCTTGGGTGAACATAATTCACTTAGACGAACTATGAATGAAACCTCATGGCTTTTATGTGTGGACTCATATGTCTAGCATACATTTAAAAGTAATTACACCTAAGAGGTATGTGAGGAAATGATGTAACCCTAGAAGGGTTGAGTAAGAGTATGAAATACACTAAATGACCAAGTGCATTGGCATATAATAAAATGAACATTCATGTAGAAAAAAAGGGTGAGTAATTATGAATAGCAAATGTGATAAAGCTAATGAATGTGGTGACAACATTATAAGAGACTAATGTGAAAGATGAGAGCAATCTCAAGTGGTCCTAGGTAAATGTTACCAAAACTTACTCACCTATGAGAGTGTAAAGTCAATGACGAGACTAGTCTCTATGAACACTCAAATGAGGTATTGATATTAATGTAACTTAATACTAATGATGAGAGGAGAAATCATCTATTGAGCTATGATGTCCTCATCCTAGAATACGGCTTTTATGACGTATGAGTTGAATGTAGTGAAAATTTATACTGAGCACCGATAGGCTAGCTATGAGTAGTGATGCCTTCTTTCAGAAAGGTGGAGGTTCACGTAACTCTTATGAGATAAGACTCTCTGGCATGCCGGGTATGGGTCTCCTTATATCTCCTACTCTTTGAACCTATACTGCTATATAGGGATCTAGCAGGGTTCAATTCCCTATATACGCTAGCATGTTTTGGTTCACTTTGGCCGGTGATTCCACCTCTTTTTGGTGAGGGGATTACACACTAGATTTCATGATGCTCACATGATCTATGTCGTTTAAGGTTAAAGTTCCCAAAGAAATAATGAGGCCATCCTCAACGAATGCACATAATGAAATGAATGATATCAAAGGTGTTAGGATAGGATAATCAAGAGGTGAGACACACTCAAGTAATGACACTAGGTTTTCTTGGTCATTGCATAGTAAACTCGATAAGTGTCTTAAACAAAATCCTAGGTATGACTTAAGATTGCACTAGTATATGAATGAATGAAAATGAAGTATGTATGAATAATTGAAGCAGACTCTATGTTTGCTAAAGAAGGCTCCCTAGTTGAGGTCCCATATGTTGAGCCCTCGTTTTGGGAAGCCCTAATGTCAAGTCCATGATTCCAAGGTCTCATGGCATATGAAAGAATGATGTGAACTACGTGATATGATATGTGCAATACGTTATGTGCTGCTTGCCAAATGATAAGTATGATGATTCATGTTACTCTCATGGCATGACTTTCGTAATCCAAATTTGTCATGTCCATTGACTTTCCTAATCCAAATTTGGCAATTCCACTGACTTTCCTAATCCAAATTTTGTAAGTCCACTGACTTGACTTTCCATAAATCATGTTGTTAGGAAAGTTATATTATTACTCATGTCTGTCCTTGGTGTGTGCGTGCATATACCCTTACTAATCCCATACAATATCTAATTTTAGGTGCAGGTATAGGTGGACGTTAGAAATTATGGTACGACGTTGCAACTATGCGGACGTGGAGCTTTCAGCGGATTTGGTAGGCCCTCATCATTTCAAGGATGTCTACTGTCATTATCTAGCTTAGATTTAGGATTTATCTAGTGGAGCATGTCCCACTATTGTTTCATTTCCACTTTCATTTCAGACTTTGCAATTGTGCTATTTTGGCAAAAATACGTTTAATGCAATTTTGAACTATTTCTTTAATTTGATGATCTTTATATTAGATGGTTAATTGTGAGAGTTTATGATTTTAAGTATAATATTTTACATGAGGTTAGGTAACAAAAAGATCAATTTTTTTCTCTAAAATTAATGTAGATGATGTAACAATGATGTATGTATGCTTCTCTGCAACCCCTGAGAGTTCAACAACGTCGGTCTCGTTTGGGGTATAGATTTCGGTTTTGACACTCAACATGTCGTATAGGCAAGGGCTAAAGAAGAGTAGAGATGCGAAGAGGGAAAGATCTTTTGATGGAGGTTCTTCAAAGGGAACACTTGAGATACAAGACAAACCTAGGTTAAAGAAAAGGATTTCTAATAAAGTACCTTCTAGGTTTCCTAACTCTAGGAATGATAGGGTGTCTATTCCTAAGCCTAAAATGTAATGGTACTAGTTCATCAACCGAAAAGCCAACTTGTGGAAAGTGTGGCAAGAAGCACTATGGTGATTGGCTTAAGGGAACGAATAATTATTTTTGTTGTGGTAAAAATGGTAACAAAGTTAGGGATTGCCCTATTGTGAGGGTTCAAGACAAGGGTAGTGGTTAATCCCAAGCAAGTGATTTAAATGAGGTTTCGAAGAAGAACCGTTTTTTGCACTACGCTCTAGGGGTGAGTAAGAGTCTTCTCCCGACATAGTGATTAGTATGTTGAAAGTCTTCTATTTTTTATGTATATACCTTACTTGATACATGTGCTACTTTATCATTTCATTTATTACTCCTATAGTAGCAAAACATTTGACAGTTTGCCCGATATATTGCATGAACCTTTTATAGTGTCTATCTCGATGGGTGAGTCAGTTTTTTCAAGAAAGGTGTGTAAAAATTTTCCTATGATATTTCCCAATAGAGTTTCTAATGTTGAGCTTAGAACTTGGTATGCTTGATTTGATGTTATTTTTGGTATGGATTGGTTGCATGCTTGCTTTGTCTCATTAGATTGTAGAATGAGGGTGGTGAAGTTTAATTTTCCAAATGAGCCCATTGTAGAGTGGATGGGGGGGAAATTCTATTCCTAGAGGTCTATCATCTCTTGCTTTAAAGAATGCAAAATGATATCTAAAGGGTGTTTATAACATATAGTAAGAGTCCAAGATTTAGACTCTGAATTTCCTCCCATTGAGTCGGTCCCCATAGTGAAGGAGTTTTCGGAGGTATTTCGTAATGACCTTTTGGGTGTTCCTCCCAAACAAGAAATTAATTTTGGAATGACATGTTACCGGATACTAATCCTATTTAAATTCCTCCTTATCGAATGACACTTGCCGAATTGAAAGAGTTGAAGCCTCAACTAAAGGATTTACTAGACAAAGGCTTCATTTGACCTAGTATTTATCCATGGGGTACTCCAATTTTGGTTGTGAGGATGAAGGATGGGTCCCTAAGAATGTGCATTGATTATCGCAAACTCAAAGTTATTATGAAGAATAAGTATCCTCTCCATTGGATTGACGACTTGTTTTATCATCTCCAAGGGGTAACCTACTTTTATAACATTTACTTGAGGTCGGGGTATCATCCACTTAAGGTGCGAGGTGAGAATATATCAAAGATGATATTTAAGAAGAGGTTTTCAAATCAGGTTCCTGCTAATTTCTCCAAGAATTGCAATGATAGAGGTTCTAATCCTAAACCTCAAAGGGGAGAAATGTTGATCCACCAAAAAAGAGACAATTTTGTGGTAAGTGTGGTAAGAAACATGCGCGTGAATGTCTTATTAGACTAAAAGTTGTTATGGTTGTGGAAAGGGTGATCATATGGTGAAATATTATCCTAATGTGAGAGGCCAAGGTAATGGGAATGGTCAATATCAACCAAGCAGTCCAAATTTTGAAGCTCCAAAAAGGAACCATTTCTACGAACTCAAGGCTAAGGGTGATGAATAAAGCACCCCAAAATTGTGACGGGTATGTTACACGTTTTCTCTTTTAATGTTTATGCTTTGCTTGACCTAGGTGATACTCTTTCTTTTCTTACACCTTTGGTATCTAGGAAGTTTGATGTACTTCCTGATGTTTTTATTGAACCCTTTTTGGTTTGTACCCCAATGGGTGACTCTGTAGTTGCAAAAAGAGTCTATATGAAATGTCCTTTAATGCTGCCCAATAAAGTTACTCTTACTGATTTGGTAGAACTTGACATGCTTGATTTTGATATCATCTTGGGTATGGATTGGCTTGATGATTGTTTTGCTTCTATAGATTGTAGAACAAGGGTAGTGAAATTTCAATTCCCTAACGAACCTATTCTAGAGTGGAAGGGGGGAATTCTGTGCCAAGGGGTCAAATTATTTCATGTTTGAAAGCTTGTAAGAAGATAGCCAAGGGTTGTTTATACCATGTGGTGAGAGTTAAAGACCTAGAACGTGAAACTCCTTCTAATGATTCAGTCCTTATAGTGAGAGAATTTCCAGAGGTTTTTCCTAATGACCTTCCAAGAGTTCCTCCTGAACGGGAAATTGACTTTGGCATTGATTTGTTACCGGATTCGAATCCCATTTCAATTCCTCCATACAGGATGCCTCTGGAAGAATTTTAAGAGTTGAAGATCCGACTCAAAGATTTACTACAAAAGGGCTTCATTCAACCTAGTATATCTCCATGGGGTGCTCCGGTCTTGTTTATTAAGAAGAAGGATGGGTCCCTTAGAATGTACATTGATTATCGCAAACTCAATAAGGTCACCATAAATAACAAGTATCCTCTCCCTAGAATTGATGATCTATTTGATCAACTCCAAGGTGCTAGTTACTTTTCAAAGATTGACTTAAGGTTGGGATATCACCAACTTAGGGTGAGAGGAAAAGATGTTCCATAAATATCTTTCCGAACTAGATATGGTCACTATGAATTCATAGTTGTGTCTTTTTGGTTAACAAATTCCCCGGTGGAGTTCATGGATCTAATGAATAAATTGTTCTAAGATTAAGTCTAGTCATTTGTAATTTTGTTCAGTGATGATATTTTGATATACTCCAAGTATGAATATGAGCATGAGAGTCACTTGAGGTTGGCCTTGCAAGTCCTCAAAGAACACCAACTTTATGCAAAATTTAGCAAGTGTGAATTTTGGTTAAGGTCGGTTGCTTTTCTTTGCCATATTATGTCAGATGATGGTGTAGAGGTTGATATGAAAAAGACGGATGCAGTCATTAATTTGTCTAGACATTTAACACCCTAAGACATAACGAGTTTCTTGGGTCTTGTTGGCTACTATAGAAGATTTGTTGATGGATTTTCATCCATTGCTTCTCCTTTGAGAGATTTGACCCAAAATAAGGTGAAGTTTTAGTGTTCTGAAGCTTGTGAGAAGGTTTTTAAGAGTTGAAAGATAAGCTCACCTCCGCCCCGGTTTTGACCTTACAGGAGGGAAATGAAGGATTTGTAGTGTATTGTGATGCTGCCCGAGTATGTGTCCTCATTCTACATGGATAGGTGATTACTTATGCTTCTAGGAAACTCAAATTTGATGAAAAGAATTACCCAACTCATGATCTTGAGTTAGCCTCTATAGTTTTTGCCTTGAAAATATGAAGAAAATACTTGTATGGTTTTCATGTTGATGTATTTACTGACCATAAAATTCTTCAATATGTGTATACACAAAGGGAGTTAAATCTGCAATAGACAATATGGATAGAATTGTTGAAGGATTATGACATGAGTGTCCTTTACCCCCTGGCAAGGACAATGTGGTTGCGGATGCTTTGACTCGAATGACTATGGGTAGTGTGTCTCATGTGGAGGAAGATAAGAAAGAACATGTGAAAGGTGTTCATAGGTTGGCTCTCTAAGGTGTGAGATTAGAAGATTCTCCAAATGGTGGTTTCATGGTCCATCATAACTCTGACTCATCATTAGTGCTGGAGGTGAAATCTAAGCTAAACATTGATCCTCTTTTGATAGAGTTTAAGGAATCGGTACATAGTAAGCTCAACGTGTCATTCTCCCCAAGGGGGGGATGGTGTTCTTAGGTAGCAAGGGAGATTATGTGTACATGATGTTCAGGAATTGAGAAATCAAATTCTAGAAGAAGCTCATGCTTCTCGCTATTCTATATATCCGGGTGCAACCAAAATGTATCATGATCTTAGGGAGGTCTATTGGTAGGATAGTTTTAATAGGGATATAGAAGATTTTGTTGCTAAGTATCCAAACTGCTATCAAATTAAAGCTGAGCATCTCAAACCGAGTGGCTTAACCCAAATCATGGATGTTCCTACTTGGAAATGGGAAGCCATCAATATGAATTTTGTTGTTAGGTCGCCTCGAACCCAAAAGCAAAATAATTTTATATGGGTTATTGCGGATAGGTTGACCAAATCTGCCCACTTTATTACAGTTAAATCTACTTACACGGCTGAAGTTTATGCAAGGATCTACGTTATTGAGATTGTGCGTCTTAATGGGATTCCTTTGTCATTCATTTTATATAGAGGTTCCCCATTAACTTATCATTTTTGGAAGGCTTATCAAAAGGGTTTGGGTACGCAATTGAAACATAGTATCGCTTTTCATCCTCACATGGATGGTCAAGAGGGACGTACCATTCAGACCCTTCAAGACATTTTAAGAGAATTTGTCATTGAATTCAAGGAAATTTGGGATGATCACTTAAGTTTTATCGAGTTCTCCTATAACAATAGTTATCAATCGAGCATTTCCATGGTACCTTTTGAAGATCTTTATGGTAGAAGGTGTAGATCTCTGGTTGGATGGATTGTGGTTGGTAAGTCTTCAATACTTGTTCCATAGATTATCTATGAATCAATAGAGAAGGTTTGAATCATAACATATAGATTGAAGACAACCTATAGTCGGCAGAAGTCTTATACCGATAATAGTGGAAGAGATCTTGAGTTTGAAAGAGGTGATCATGTCTACTTGAAGATTTCACCTATGAAATGGGTGATGAGGATTTGTAAGAAGGGGAAGTTATGTCCCCAAGAGGTTTTACAAAGAATTGGAAAGGTTTCCTATGAGTTGAAACTACCTAGTGAACTAGCATTAGTTCATCCGGTGTTTTGTGTTGCTGTGCTCAAGAAATGCATAGGTGACCCACTGTCGATTCTACCTATTGAAGGTTTAGGGGTTGATGAGAATCTCACATATCAAGAGGTTCCGATTATTACTCCTTAAGGTTAGACATTCATCTTAATATAGAAAAAATGCATAATCATGAAGTTGACTTGTTCTAAGTAGGTGCATATTTGGTAAAAGTTGTACCAACTAGAGTTTTAATAAAATGCCTCCATACCCTATTCTTGCACTTATGTGAAACATATATGGATATTTTTTCTTGAAATTTTGTTGTTTTGTTTCCATCTTGAGAAGAACGATAGCATGGTGACTCTTTTATGCATTATGATTTTATGATAAGGCTGAGAACGAAATTTCTTCACTATGTTTTATGAATATGGAGTTCCTATATGTTGTGTATCATGAATTGAGTGCTATGTGTAATGTGATGCTATGTGTTGTAAGGAGTTGTGATATACTTCTATGATCTGTGACTCATTATGATTTTATTGTTGTTGATTGGTTGTGCTTCTAGTATTGAGTCTATTCCTATCCTCCAAAAGATTTTAGTGTCAATCGGGGACGAATGTTCCTAAGGGGGGATAATGTAAAACTCCAGAAATGCAATGATTTAGACTATATCTTAATCCATCAAATAATGTTTAAAATAATTTTTCCATACCTATATTAATAAAATAAACTCATTTGGAAAAGGTAAGAGACAAAACGACTAAGAAAGACCTTGATGTCCAGAAACTAGCTAATTTGAACTAGTTTATGTCCCTATTTTTGGTAAAGGTTTTAAAGTGTCAAATGAAGTCCAATACTTGTAAGGAGACCTTGTAAAGGTAGTATGTACTACAAATGGTCCAATCAGTTACGACACCCCAAGAACCACCCGAAGGGTGCTTGGGGAGGACCCAAACATGGGTGGGCAGGCTGCTTGGGAGCCTAAGAGCAGGCAGAAGTGGAGGCACACCGTGCGACGTGCGCCTGTCACAAGGTGTTCTGCCTCAAGATTTGAAAGGCAACCTCGCGACGCGAGGCTGGTATGCACCTCACTGCCTCAACTAAAAATTCAATAAAAATGATGGGATTTGTCCCAGCGACGCGCAATTACTTCCCAAAATCGTTAAATTCGTATTTTTAGTAATTTAACTTATTTAGAAGACCCAATTAAGTAGAGGTTCTTTTGGGTAATTCATAGTACGACTATATATTGATATTAGGTCTGTTTTAGACCACTTTTACACGTCCCATACCCATCAAACGAAAATTCTCTCATATCTCTCAAGAACGCTTTCTTTTCCAAACTTCATTGAAGAACAAGAAAAGCTTAACGAAGAAGATGAAGACTTCAAGTTGTGCATCCAATTTTTGTGGATTCTTCATCTATAAGGTATGGGATTTTCACTCTTGGGATATCTTTCCCCAAGAGGTCCTTTCAAAGATATGTTTTCAAGAACTTCAAATACTAGTATTTTTACTCTACAAAACAAATTTTCTTCCTAACCCTAGATTTATGATTTTTCAATGAAAAGTAAGTGTTTTCTATATTATATTACACACGATTTGATGAGTATGTTGTTATTTATGTTTTAATTTCGTTTGAAGAATGTTCTTATCTACATGATGGTTTCGTATGATTGTTTCTACTACTTGACAATATCAAAACGTAGGGATTGGTACTAAGACTAGAATCAACTCTTAAATGACCCTTATTTTTTACCCTACATTATGCATGGATCTTGTACATTATTCGAAGAGTTTTTCTTGATTATGATATTGAGTATTTCACTATGTTATGGTTATGAATGTCTTAAGTTGAACGTAAGTTCTTCAATAAGGTTCTTCGAAGCCAGAGATAAGTCTTCTAAAGTTTTTATTACTCTACCATGTTTATGTTATTCTATAAATCATGATTATATGTTATGAAAGAATGTATGATGTTTCTATGTTGATATGATGGGCTATGAACATGTTATTTCTGAGATCCTGAAAAGAACACAACAAATGCAAGTTACAATATTCACTTGTATGCCTTACATAAGATGACTATGCTATGTTAATCTCACATACGAAGGGTCATGACGAAAGAAAACTCTCATAAAATCATAAAGAGCTCATAATCATGTTTATACAAGCAGTTTATCTCCTATGACCTATGATAAGTTTATGATAAAAGATGACTTTAAGGTTATTCAAGAAAGGGACTTAAGCAAAGCACTGATGAACTAGATATGAGAGGTGTCCCTTTCCTAGTTGGAATGTAGGTTCACAATGACTCTCATGAGATTGAGGATTCCATGTAATGTGGAACTATGGATCTCTAATGCATCTCCTAGTTGTTGAAGTATGTTGCCACCATAGGATAATAACTAGTGGATCCACCTAGAATGTTATGACATGTTTGGTTCTACTTTGGCTGGTAGACCATCTTCTTTCATTGTTCGGCTTTATGACACCGGATTCCTTGTTTAGCTCACATGATCTACGTCGGTTAAGGTGAATGTTACCTTATGTAAATTGAAAGACAAGTAAATGAACGTTGAATAGGGTGACTTGAGGAGTCTACTTAGTATAGGTAGGGGTATAGGACTCTACCTAGACATTGCACAAGTTGACTCTAAGGGAAGTCCCAGTAGATTGTACTTATGTAATATAATAACATGAAAGATATATGTTTATGATACATGATGTTACTCTTATATGATGTTGGTCGTTCTGATGAATATGTTATTGGATTATATTGTTAACTAAAGCGATGACTACTTATGTTACAAGTTATAGGAAGCAAAACTTTACATATGGTCTCCTATCTTATCTACTTGGTTGTGTGGGTGTATGGGGCTCCACATAAGCATTGCACTTGTAGGTTGGGGATTGGATCATTGGTAAATGTTTGTATGCTATTTTACGTGATCTATTGAATATGAAAAGTTTATGTGACTCTATCATAAGATGTCTTTGCTTACGATCAAGATTTTGTTGATAAAATCCTTAAATTGTACATGTTATATGGTATGTGCACTGAAGATTTCACATGACTTAGCATGTTTTCTAATGAAACGATAAATGATCTTTTTTCATGCATGTCCTTATGTGCTATGTGCATATACCTATACTTAGTATATGTTGGCCCGTACTAACCCAGTAGTTTAATTACAAATTGTCCGGTTTTTTGAAAATGAAAATTAGGAGGTCGATTTTTGAAGCTTGGAACTCGTTCTCTAAGTCTTTGTAGCGTCCACAGGTTCGGGACCAATATATTTTATTTCCAGCTTATAAGAATTGAGTTAGATATAGGAATATCCTATTTACATCACGTTTCTTTGGAGTTCTTTTGTATTAACACAATATGTCATATTGAACTATGTATTGGCTAAGTTACAAATTTACTCTTACATTGTTTATATATGTAGAAATTCATGAATATCGTAGTTGATTGAATGATATGTATGAAGTCTTAAGTATAAGTCAGTGGACGTAAAAGTTAAAAATTTTCCAAAGTTTTTACTGATTACATGTTATGACGAATGCTAAGGACTTGTCTGAGTCCTCTAGGAGGACAACGTCGCCGGTCTCATCTGGTGTATGGGCTCCGGGTGTGACATTATTCCTATATTATGTTTTCCTATAAATAATGAATGAATTAGGGTTAATTATAGTCCTATCGTGCTAGTTCTTGAGAATTTATCTAGGTAATGAAGTATGTTGTGAATTGACCTAAGTATCTTAGCTTAAGCAATGAACTAGTGATGAATTGTGATATAGTGATTCAATGATTTTTTATAATTTTTTGTATGCATTGGATGATTTTATACCTAATTATTCTGAGTTAGGTAATGTAAGACCTTGACAAGATTATGAAGGAGACTTGGTAAGTCTTGTGATCCTTATCCTCTTACTTCAAGTTAGGGGGTAATGGTGAAATCATGATGTTTGTATGGAGTATCCTTGTAATAGGATTGCTAGGGTAGTATGATTGAAAGTTTAAATGTCTTGACTATGATTTGTGAGGTGCTGGACTAGATGTTAATGTTATAAGTATGGTGAATGAGTATCAATTGCCTTATCATGATATGAAAATGTTAATGTGCAACTTTCACAATAGAATGGTAATGAAAGGACAATACTCATGCAATTCTTATTAAGCTATGATGATGATTATTTTTACACAGGGGTTAGAACCTATAACCTACAATATGTTATGATTATTAATAAAGACATTTCAAAAAGGGACTCTCTCTTAGCACCGAGTGAAGTAGAGTGAGGAGTGTCCCTTCCCATATCGGGAAGGTAGGATCTATAATGTACTTTTGATATTGGAGACTACAAATCATGTAGTATAAAGAGTGTCCCACCTATATCTCTTAGTTCTTGAAGTATGTTGCTCTCATAGGAATACTAGCTAGTGAATCCACATAATTGTTGTGTTCATGTTTTGGTACTACCTTATCAAATAGTCCGCCTTCTTTCAGTGTAGGGTTCCATGACACCGAATTCCACATTAGTTCATGTAGTCTATGTCGGTTAGGTCAAGATGTTTCCAAAATGTAAAATGAAATAAAGGAATGGACTCTAACTAGAATGACCTAAGGGGTTCAACTTAGTCTAGGTAGTGGTATGGGACTCTACCTAAACATTGTACTAGTTAGCCTTGAAGGGATTATTAGGAGAATTTTCTTATGTATGGACATTCTTAGAATGCTACATGACATGTGTTATGGTCAACTTGCACATTGCTGATACTAAAAGTTTATTGTTGTCATCTATTAATATGTGTTGGTCTATATTGTTAAAGTAAGATATTATGTACTCTTTAATGTTATGATATGTGAAGTAGGATGTTAGTCATGACTCTTGTTGGGTTACGTGATTGTGTAAGGTTATGGGTCTTTGCCGAGTCATTGCACTTGTTGACTTGATAGGGGATCATGGGTTATTTTCTTGCTTTGGTTAGGATGAAATGCACTCTTATTCATGCTTGTGGTTACTAATGACTTGATAATAGAGTTACTTGACTATGTATTCCAATTACATTATATGCATGTGGAATTGACTAGTTTTGATGTTGTTGGTCTTATGATGTACATGCCTATAACTTATGAATATGCCTTAGTGATTTGGTATAGTCTTGTTGAATGTGCATAAAGGTTTTCAAGAAAATTGCATAATTAATGAAATGTCCCTTTTAGCATGGTTTCATAATATGTGTGCATATGGTCTCATACTTAGTAAAAATGGTGTACTTTCCTCATTGTTTCTTTTTTCCAATCACTTTAGGTTCCATTCATTGAAGGGCTTTTGTAGAAAACTTTGAAGAAACATGGATTTCTTAATCATCCAAGTGGGGTAGGTCCTCACTTTCCGAGGGTGATGCCACTATCAAGCCATGATGTTGTTTTTAGTATTAAGACTCTTATGTTTCTTTTTCTTTCATTTGAGTACTTAACATTGTATGACCTATATGTTGTCTTGTTTCATTGAATTATGGGATACGCCCAAATTTGATATACTATTATTAGATGGTTATGGGATGAGATAACTATTATGACTATGTTATGTTTTATATATCTATGTGCAATAAAATTAGAACACTAAGTAATCTTCGTAAAAGAAGGGTCTATATATACTCGATATATGTATTCTATGTGTATTTAGAGGACTACCGTGTAGAAGTAACAAAAAGTTTTAAATCTTCCTGTAAATTTGACCTATGAATGTTTAAGGTAAGAGTCTAGTCTTAGTCCTCAAAGAGGATGACGAAACCGGTTATGTCTAGTGGGTTTTCCCATATGTGACAAACTTGGTATCATAACTTGAGTTTTAATATCATTGACTCGATGTTTCTTTCAACCACGTCTATGTAAGTTCGTATTCATAATTGTGAAGAGGACCACACTTATGAATAGGAATCTCTACGATTCTTAGGAAACTCTCCCTTTATTTAAAGTCCAATATCATGCCTTTTGAGTGTTAACTCTATGTACTTTTGCATCTAATCCTCTAACTGTGATTATAGGCAATGAATACTCGAAAGAATGCGACACTAAGAATTGAATAAGAGATTTCCAATGCTAGAGTTCCTCTCTGTGGTGTCACGTTCCTCCTCTTGAGGAAGATGTTAATGATGACCAAGCCCCGGTGAATGCTTCTCCTTTCACTGATAACGACATAAGGGCTGCTCTCTTCAAAATAGCCCAAGCTATTACTACTCAAGCCCAATCAATAGTGGCCCAATCTAATCGGGAGGTATGAGTGTGCTTCACTACTCCTTGAAATTGACTAAATTGTAAGAATATACTCATTGTTTGGTTTTTGATCCTATGGAAGAAATGAGTCATTTTGTGATGGGGGTGTCAGATGATTTGTATGAGTAGTGTCATTCGGCTATGCTACATGACAACATGAACATATCTCGTCTCATGGTGCATGCTCAATATGTATAAGAGGAAAGGTCTAAGAGGAAGAGTAGATATGCCAAGAGGGCATGATCTATTGATGGAGATTCCTCAAAAGGAACGCTTGACATACAAGACAAACCTAGGTTTAAGAAGAGGGTTCCTAATCAAGTTCCTTCTAGGTTTCCTAATGCTAGGGATAATAGGGTGTCTAAACCTAAGCCTAAAAAGGGAAATTGTACTAGTTCACCATCCGAGAAGCCAACTTGTGGAAAGTGTGGCAAGAAGAACTATGGTGATTGTCTTAAGGGAACGAATAATTGTTTTGGTTGTGGTAAAAATGGGCAAAAATTTAGGGATTACCCTAATGTGAGGGGTCAAGACAAGGGTAGTGGTAAAGCTCAAGTAAGTGGTTCAAATAAGGCTCCAAAGAAGAACCGCTTCTATGCACCAGTCTCTAGGGGTGAGCAAGAAACATCTTCCGACGTGGTGATGCGTATATTGAAATTTTTCTCTATTGATGATACTAGTGCTACTTTATTATGTCTTACTCCTAGTTAAAAAGGCCCCCAAAAAAAAAAAAAAAAACAAAAAAAAAAAAAAACATTGACATTTTTCCATGACATATGCAGGAACCTTTATGTGTCACCGCCAGGGGTCTGTTGTTGCAAAAAGGGTGTATAGAAATTGTCCTATGATATTACCTAATAGTGTTTCTTATGTTGAGCTAGTAGAACTTGATATTTTTTATTTTGATGTCATTTTGGGTATGGATTGGTTGGATGCTTGCTTTGCCTCTATAGATTGTAGAATGAGGGTTGTGAAGATAATTTTACAAATGAACACATTGTAGTGTGGAAGGGTGAAAATTCTATCCCTAGAGGTCGTATCATCTCTTGTTTGAAAGCAAGAAAAATTACCTCGAAAGGGTGTTTATAACATATAGTACGAGTCAAAGATTTAGACTCCAAAATTCCTCCCATTGAGTCGGTCCCCGTAGTGACGTAGTTTTTGAGGTATCTCCTAATGACATTTCGAGTATTCCTCCCGAACAAGAAATTGATTTTGGATTGACTTGTTACTGGATACGAATCCCACTTAAATTCCTTCTTTTTGAATGGCTCTGGCCGAATTGAAAGAGTTGAAGCCTCGACTTAAGGATTTACTAGACAAAGGCTTCATTAGACCTACTATTTATCGATGGGGTGCTCTGGATTTGTTTGTGAAGAAGAAGGATGGGTCCCTAAGAATATGTATTGATTATCACAAACTCAATAATGTCATTATTAAAAACAAGTATCCTCTCCATCGGATTGACGACTTATTTGATCTACTCCAAGGGCAAGCTACTTTTCGAAGATTGACTTGAGGTTAGGGTATAATTAACATAGGGTGTGAGTGAGAAATATAAATACGGACATGTCGGGACTATATAATCCTATGAGTTCTTAGTAATGTCCTTTAGTCTTAAAAAATCACACACACGACGAGGTTTATGGGATAGACCAGAATAGAGTCTTAATGTTACCCGCGGCACTTCCAACCTTTGTCACCTGCTCTTCATTGGACAAGTCTTGGTAGATTTGAAAAATGCACGGCCGTGATCACATAAACCAAGTGAGGGTCCTGTGTTACAACTTCTAAGGAAAATCAAGTTTTCCAAGTTAGCAGAGATGAAGTTTTGTTAAGGTCGGTGGCATTTCTTGATCATATCTTCTCTAGCGAGGGAGTAGAAGTTGATCCAAGGAAAACTGAGGCGGTAAAACATTGTCCTAGATTATTGACTCCAACCGAAATTAGGAATTTCTTGGGTCTAAGCGGTTATTATCGGAGGTTTTCGGATGGTTTTGCATGCATTGCATCTACCTTGACTACCTTTACCCAAAAGAGTAAGAAATTAGAGTTGTCAGTGGAATGTGAGAGAAACTTCAAAATCATGAAAGATAGGCTTACTTTCTCTTTGATGTTGATTTTACCGAAGTGTAGAAAGGGTTTCGTTATGTATTGTGATGCATCCCGAGTGAATTTAGGGTGTGTGCATATGTAACATGGGAAGGTGGTAACCTATGCGTCTAGACAACTTAAGGAGCATGAGATAAACTATCAAACTCCAGGTCTTGAATTATGTCGTCGTAGTTGCCTCATTACAAATTGGAACATTAATTGTAAGGGTGTTCATGTTAATAGTATACCGAACCACAGACCCCCATCACACCTCACAAATATGTATGTACTGAACAACGAGTGACATATCGACTAAGAAGTCGTGAGAATTGTTTTTAAAGAAACGGCATGAGTGTTCTGTTCACCCCTGCCAAGTCATCAATGTGGTTGCGGATGCTCTAAGTCGTATGAACATGGAGGTCATCCTAACCCCCCGATAGAGAAGCTAGAAAAGACCTAGGAGAGAGTCATAGGTTAGCTAGATTGGGTGTGGTTGGAAGATCTCTTATTCGTGGTTTCATTGGGCACCCATCATAATTCTGGAGTCATATTTGGTCATGAGGTGAAATCCCAAAAACACACCTGATCAATCATGATGGAGTTGAGGAATCGGTTCTTATCAAGCTCCCAACGGAGTCATTTTTCCCTTAGGGGGAGGGGGGTATGATTTTTGAGGGGATCATGGAAGTTTTGGGTGTGCCAAATGGTAAATGGTTTGAGAAGAAACTAGATCCTGAGAAGCTCATGGGCACCGTATCACCACATTCATCGGAGTCGACAAAGATCCCCTGTGACATATGAAAGTAGGAAGCTATTTCGGTGGTGGGAAGGTTTGATAAGGGAATACATCGGAGATTGTTCCTTAAATCTCCGATGGCAACAAGTGATAGTCGAAATAAAAATTGGTTCGATTACTACAAGAAATTAAAGTTCCTACTTGCAAGTGGAAAGACCTCAATATGGATTGGTAGTAGGTTTGCCTCGGATAAAAAGAATTGGACTCTATATGGGTGCGTTGTGGAAGGTTGACCAAGTAAGTACGCTTCATTTTATCCTTCATTTACTTATTCGGTAGAAGGATTATGCAAGTATCTTATATATAATATTATAGGTGCCATGGTATATCGTTAGTCCACGTATCGAATCGGGGTGCCCAATTCACATCTAGGTTGTTGTAGGTCATCGGTATGCATACGATGCCACGAACTTATGCGCATACGATACCCGCACTTGCGCCGAAGTACTAAGGTGGAAGCTAAGAACCACTTTCATCCCAAAAAGTATGGTCAAGGGGAGTGAGAGCACAATTCCAAACCCTTCAGAAGAGCTTAGAGCTTGTTATTGATTTCAAGGGAAATTCGATATGCATTCGCCTTCATTGGAGTTTGATTATAATAATAAATTTTCATTCATCCATAGCCATGGATCTTTGAAGCCCATACACACGGTGATTTGTTTTGCGACGGTGTATGTGTCACCGGTGATGGTGTTCCTATTGGATGGTGTTGGGGCTTTGAAGTGGTTTTTTTTGACAACTGACATCCACTGCCCCCGGCCGTAGACACACACATCCGCGCTTTAGGTCCGATTTGATTTATAAGACTTTAAAGAAGGTACATATGATAAGGAACCGGTTGCAAACGGCCTATAGTCGGTAATACTTTTATGCAGATCATAAGATAAGGGATTTAGAGTTTGAAGACGGTGATAAAGTGTATTTAAAAATTTCTCCTATGAAAGGGGTGGTTAGATTTATAAATAAATGGAAGTTGAGTCCTCGTTATATGATGAGCTAAGGTTTCCTAGTGAATTGGCTTCAGTTCATCCGATTTTCCATGTTTCCATGCTTAAAGAGTATATCGGTGATCCCGAGTGTATTCTTCCTATTGAGGATCATGGTTTGAAGGATAACCTCTCTTTTGAGGAAGTTCCGGTTCAAATCCTTGATAGGAAAGTAAAGAAGTTAAGGAATAAAGAGGAATCTTCTGTAAAGGTTTTAAGGAAGGATCCCCTAGTTGACGGTGCAAAATGGAAGTCGAGGCCGACATGAATTCCCGTTACCCTCATATATTTGATAACTAAGGCTAGTAGTTCTTACAAATAAATAAAATAATGACTAAAAATTGAATTTTCTTGATTTTTTGTGAAGTTTAGCAAAATTTGCATTTCTTTTGGATGTTAATATAGTGAATTACAGTAAAATGTGAATTTTGACCTGAAAATTTGCAATTCTTATACTTTTAAGTCATGTTGTGTATTTTTATATGGTGAGTCTTTATGAAATTATATGTAGCATGTTGGTAAGTTGAACTTTTGCATAATTGACTCATAAATGCTATGTTCTTGTTGTTGTGAAAAGGACATTTTTCATAGTGTAGCATTGAGCCTTATGTGTGGTAATAGATGTTATGAATTGCCTTATGTAAGTTATATGGTTGATGTTGTTACCTAGTGTTGTTGGTTGGGATTCTAGTATTGAGTCTATTCTTTCCTTTAAATGTTTTTTGCTGTCATTCAGGAACGAATGTTCCTAGAGGGGGGGATAATGTTACACTTCAAAAATCCAAGACGTGTTCTAGAGCTTGACATAAGTTTCATAAGGTTTAGACATTGTTTTAAGGTCCATTTTAATAAATATAAGTCATTTAGGAAGTCTACAAACAAAACATCCAAGAACATCCATGACTTTTGAAAGCTAGTTCAAGGAGGTACTACTTGCCTTAACTTATTTGACTAGTTTTTAGGAGTTGGAAAATGATGAAAAATGGTGATAGAGTGTATAACATGTGTTTGAGTCGATTAATGGTCAAAACATGCGAGTAAGACTCCCCAAGGACCAACCAAGGGCCGTTTAGGAGGACCCTTTCGTTAGAGGTCCAAAGAACTGCCTGGACAGTGTGCACCCACGAAGGGAGGCGACGAAACGTGTGTGGCTTGATGTGGCGTCAACTCCATCCGTCGACCAGAACTTAGACAAATCCCCAAAGGAACTTTTTTTTGAAGGTATCTGAACTCATCAACGGATGAGCACCACGAAAGGGGCAAGGGTCGTTGACTCACAGACGGACCGTTGGTCGAGGTGTCATCTGTGAGGGCCTGATTTTCTGCACGTTTTAAGTTGGTTCCAATTAATTAATTAAGGGGTTAGGTCGTTATTTAGGAGTTAAGGGAAACCTAATTAAGCTAATTAACACACCATATAAATACCCCAACACCACTAAACTAACCTAAGCTCTCATAACTCACAAAACAAAACTCTCTTCCTTCTCTCTTCTTTCTCTCTCTGGTGAAGAACTCCATTGAAGACCAAGCTAGGGGAGGGTTTAAGGGATGCAAATATTCAAGTTTCACCTTCAATATTCATCAATTAGAAAGGTATGCGGTCTATTTTACGTTTGAGACCTAATTCCTTAAAGGGTTCCATCAAATTGATTTCAAAATTTGATATTTCAAGTGTGTTTTCATCCAATACGAAATTGATGTTAGGAATTGATTTGTTTTAGTTTATTTTTGATATTATAAATAAATTAACATTAAATTTAACTCAATTATTATATATCTTGATTGTTTGGTCTAGTTTGTTGAAGATGACCTTTATCCCTTAACCCTAGGTTGTGATCTTGTTATGAATTATATTGTATTGGTTCAATTGACTTAGTTATTGGTTTAATTACTAGTAGATGATGTTTTTATGCTAATGATGAATAAACTAGATTTAATTATAGTCCTATTATGCTAGGTCTTCAGAAGTTGATCTAGGTTATTAAGTATGTTGTGAATTGACCTAAGTATCTTATTTTAAGCTATGAACTAGTGATGATTTGTGATATAGTGATTCAATTGACTTTGTTATCATGATGGTTATTGAATTTTGATGATGTTATACTGTAATTTTGTTGAGTTAAGGGTTGATGGTAAGACCTTGATGATGTATTATGAAGGAGACTTTATAAGGCTTGTGATCTTATCCTTAACTTTAAATTGTGGTTAATTGTGATTAAGTCGTGATGTTGTTTTGGAGTATGCCTTGTATTAGAATTGATAGGGTGGTATAATGTTGAATTGAAATGTGTTTACTATGATTAGTGAGGTGTTGTATTAAGATGTAAATGTTATAAGGATGGTGAATGATTTACCAATGTCTATTATCATGTTATGAAAATGTTTATGTGCTAACCTCACCAATATGAATTTTAAAGAAACAACAATAGTCATGCAATTCTTATTGAGCTATGATGATGGTGACGTTTATACAAAGGTTATACCATATGACCTACAATATGTTCTGATGATTAATAATGACATTAGAGACATTTCAAAAAGGGACTCTAGCTTAGAATCGAGTGAACTAGAGTGAGGAGTGTCCCTTTCCACATAGGGAACACAGGATCACTAATGTATTCTTGAGATTCGAGACTACAATGCATGTATCATGAAGAGGGTCGCCACTATACTTGCTAGTTCTTGAACTATGTTGCCCCTATAAGAATACTAGCTAGTGGATTCACGTAGTTGCTATGTTAATGTTTTGGTCTACCTTTGCAAGTAGTTCGGTATCTTTCGGTGTGGGGTCCATGACACCGAATTCCACGTTATCTCATGTCGTCGTTGTCGATTAGGGAAAGATATTCCCAACATGTAAAATGAATTAAAGGAATGGACTCTAACAAGGATGACCTAAGGGGTCAACTTAGTTAAGGTAGAGGTATGGGACTCTACCTAAACATTGAAGTTGTTTTCCCTAAAGGGAGTCTTAGGAGGATGTTCTTATGTATGAAAACACTTATAATGCTTTATGACATGTATATAATTTACTTGCATATTGTTGATACTAAAAGTTGATTGGTGTCACTTATAAATATGTGTTGGTCTATATTATTAAAGTATGATACTATGTACTCTTAAACGTTATTAGATGTGAAGTAGGATGTTAGTAATGATTCTTGGTTGTTTACTTGATTGAGTAAGGTTATGGGGCTTTGCTTGGTCATTTCACTTGGGCTCGTGTGTAATTGTCTTTCTTTGGTTAGGATGAAATGCACTTTGATTCTTGCTCGTGGTTAATTATTACTTGATGATAGAGTTACTTAACTATGTATCCAATTACATGATATGCATGTGAAATTGACTAGTTTGATATTGTTGGTCTTGTGATGTACATGACTATGACTTAGTGATTTGGTATAGTCTTGTTGAATTTGCATAAAGGTTTTCATGAAAATTGCATACTTACTAATATGTCCGTTTTAGCATGTTTTCATGATATCTGTGCATATCGTCTCATAATTAGTACAAGTGGTGTACTAACCCCATTTCTTCCTTTTCCCCAATATTTAAGGCTCCTTTCATTAAAGGGCTTTAGGAGACGACATTGAAGAAGACTTGTATATCTTAATCATTGAAGTAGGGTAGGTCCCAACTTTCCCAGGGTGAGGACACTATCAACTCGTGATGTTGTTTTTAGTATTAAGATTCTTATGTTTATTTTCCTTTCATTTGAGTACTAAACATTGTATGACCTAAATGCGGTCTTGTTTCATTGATGTATGGGCTAGGCCCAAATTTTATATACTCTTATAGATGGTTATGAGATGAGACGACTCTTATGAATATGATATGTTCTCTACATCTATATGCAATAGAAGTAGAACACTAAATAATCTTCGTATACAAAGGGTCTATGTATACTCAATATATATTCTATGTGTATGTCGAGGTCTATGCAAACCTCTAAGTAGAAGTAATGAAAATTTTTAAATTTTATGCTAAATTTGAACTATGAATGTAATGATTTAAGGTAAGAGTCTAGTCTTAGTCCTGAAAGACGATGAGGACACTGGTTACGTGTAGGGGGTTTTCCCGGATGTGATTGATGTCCTTTGTGTCTATATATGAGAATTATGTGTAATAGCATGTTATGTTAATAAATGTGTGTCATGATATAGTAAAAGAATGTTAGAAGTTATTATGGTTAAAATGAGTCTCTTTTGAAATGGGTTATTTCTATACGGTTTTGCATTGTGATAGTCTTATCATATGATTTGACTTGAAATACATTGAAGAATGTGTAAAAGGCTAAAAATGCATGTTTCCTAGACATAGGTGTAAGGAATCAAATGTTTCCTAAATATATTTGATTCATTTTTTAATATGTATGAACCTTCATGATTGTTTTACATGGATTGGAGTCTTTTGTATATACTTGATCTTAGAAGTAAGGGTAGCATGTTTATCTTTGTAGTGTGACGATGTGGGTGTTATTGGACTAGAAATTACCTTACTGTAATATCGAAAGAAATGACAGGGGCCTTATGGTTAAGTCTCCTCAACTGTTTCCCCTATAGTTGTATGACCTTGGTGTCTATTGTATTGTATAAAAGCCTTATATAGTTGGATAGTATGACCTAACTTGATAATCAGGGGATAACTTACCTAAGATGATAAGGTTTAGAATGCCTTGGTGTTCCTATGTTGACTTACCGCAATTCCACTATCTAAAGTGGTAATCACTTTTAAGTGATGAAAATGAAGATTGTTAAGATAAGATCCTCTTGAGGTTAGTATAAGTTGCTTGCTGGATGTGATGTAGTAAGGTGGCCATCTGGGCATCTAACTTTTGGACCCTAGCTATCGGGACTAGTGCTGCAAACAGTAGAGTAGACCGGGAGGAACTGGGTGCTTTACTAGTACCATGGGAGGACTCGTCCGGGGTAGTCTAAGTATTCTTTGAAGTGGAAGGATCATCCCCTTAGGCTAACTCTACCGTATCCGCTAAATTCTCAATAACCGGTTGCAACTCAACTCTAGGCCCTATCTGAGGTGTCTCTATATTGGTCTCATCCCGAATGAGACCTATATAAACAATCCTAGTCGGATTACGGAGGGCATCACAGTGCCAAATGGTCACTTCAGCATCCCTCCATAAGTGGAAGATAAAACAGGTTATTGTGTAGGTAGTAGAGGTCTTAAAATCCCTCTCAATAACTTCTCAAATTTGATATCCAGACCGGACACTAATGCTGCAACCAATACCGCTCTATACCATGTAAGAATGTTATCTACAGTCGTGAGAGATAGGCGGTGGCGGACTAAAAGCTAGAAGGACTTGTCTGTGAAACTGAGGTTGGCCTTTCTGATAAGGCCTCTAGAGTCCAACACTCAGTCTTCTTCCTCACCGTCAATGGACAACTGTTGTGCAATCCACTTCTTGGTGGACTCTCTTTGATCTCTGCTCCTCTAAAACTGGCAACTCTTGAAAAAATTTCACCTATAATCAAACAATGGAGTAAGTGGATCCCTCGCACCACCAGTGGGCTCACCGTACATGAAGCGGCGGGGCAAGTAGGAGAAATGTCCAGCGGACGGCCTCGAACTAAAACCTCTGTGAGTGGGTCCTATTTCGCAGGTTTTTCCCGCCAATCCAAAGAACCTCTAAGAATTGCCACATATGAGGCGTAGAACTCCCTAACAACATTCTCACTATATAACCGCAAACTCCGGGCCATCCAGTCAAGCCTGTGGCGGGTAAACAAGTTGTGCACATAAGAGATTGTGTGAAAACTCCCTATAAAAACTCTCCACTCGATTGTCACCAATCGAGTCATCACTGTCTTGTCATTCAGAAGCTTTGCGTCATGGTAGACTTGATACTGACCATCTACACACCACCAATTTTACTCATCAAGAACCGGTGCAGGGATATCATTTTGGGGTGCTGGAGCAGACTCCGAACTATGAGCCTCATCAAACGAGGTTTGTTGGGCAGGCACCTTTGGGAAAGTGGCTCCAAGTGATCCGAAACATGAGGCAGTGTCCTCATTCGACCCTGTAGAGTGGGCAAACTCTAAACCTGATGCTTCTTCGGAGCCAGACACTTCTCCGAAACCTGAGGCACACCCAAACTGTGCGCCGGTAAGTGTCCGCTCCTTATGAGTCTTAGAGGCAGTGACTACGCCGTAAGCCACCTTCTTGGGTGTGCCCTGAGTGGATCTTGCAACTGGTGCAGTGGTTTCGGTGCCTGGGGGAACGTATTCAGGATCCCACTCATCATCGGAAGTGCCAATCATCTAACGGGATGGTGCCACGGACTTGGACCTTCCCCTTGAATAAACGATATTCGATTTGGGGGCCATATATACTTGTAACACAAATTTTAGTATCATAGCAATCTTACTAAACAGACAAAACAATAAAAACAGAAAAATAAAACAAAAATCACAATCCTATGCCGAACTGCAGTTTTAGTTGACAGGCACTATCGACGGTCCGTCCATGAGTCGATGGTCCATCGATAGTGTCCTTTGTTGGACACATAGGAAAATTTTTAGTCTTAATTCTATAGACCTCTCATTTGGAATTGACGGACGTGCAGAAAGGCACGTCAATCGATCGACGCACCGTAGTCCACTTCCGTCGTCTGACATTTAGAATAATTTTTATGCTGTCACAAATCAGGGTTTCAGTTAGAAATGAGGAAGTGCAGAATGGCCCATCGATCATCGATGGACCGTAGTCCACTTCCATTGTCTCTGAGTTCAGCAATTTTAAGGTGGATTGATTGATGAACCCCATGAACGGATCATCGATCTACTAACGGTGTGTCGACGAGGTCTCGTGCTGTTGGTTAGAGATAGAGTTTAAACCTTGTTTATAGTAGCACATAGAGACACCTTAACCCTTATAAGTTTACCCAACACATCACAACAACTACAACACAAATTCATTATCCTTAGGGTTTAGGATTCGCATGTTTCAATCTCCGATTCTATGATTTTACCAAACCATAAGTCGTAAAGTCAACAATCTTATTTAAAAAAATTAAACCACAACCCATTCACTTTCTATATTTCCAAGGGACATATTACCCATTTTTTAACAATCATTAACATGCAATTTTGTCCCTAAGTCAAGATCCACATTATAATTTTTTTCCTTTCCAACAGTAAATGAACGAGAATTCAATAAGCAAAGGGAGTCGAAGTACTTAAAAACAGTAGTGGAGTAAATGAGTGGGTGATATTCTCAACAACTTACGTGCCCAACTTCGAACACCGACCGAAGAAAACACAAAAGATGATGTAGAATTTTGGAAGGAAAAGGTTGTGGGAGTTTAGGGGAATTTTGAAGTTTGGGGATTCTGATGAAAATGGAAGGGAAGGATTTGGGAAATCAATGGGAAAGGAAGGAAATAAGGAAAGGAAACGGTTGGGAAAGAATTTGAAAATATTTTTGGAGGTTATTTGAACAGCTTTCTTTTAATATAACTGGTTGGGTAGGCTCGGGCTACTGATTCTTTAGACGTATGACACCCCGTCGATGATCCGTAAGTCACTCAACGGATCATCGATTGGACCGTCGATTACACAAAAACATAGAAATAAATTTCATGACATACCTGTGATCTATGGACACCATCAACGGTATATCGATGGAATAATGGCCCGTCAATGGGGTCCGTATATCTGTCACCAGAACATTTTGTGCATGAAATCCTGGTTTTGGTCCCTGCACTTTGAACACCAATTAAGCTATTCGTTTTGTATTTTTTTTCTTGATACCTTTGATACATGGACCCTAAACTGATCTCCTGTAGTCAACACTCAAAAAATAACGCATGAAGATGAGTAAAACAAAAAATGAAACAAGAGAATGCAACTATTCCTACAATGAAAAGAAAAACCTATTGTTGACTAAAGGATACACCTTGGGTTGCCTCCCAAGAAACACTTGATTTAATGTCACGGCACGACTCAACATCCTTGATTACTCAAACTTCATCAATACTATATATGCTTCAACCATCTCATGGACATTCTCCGCATTCCCTAGGTAGATCTTGATTCTTTGCCCATTGATAGTTAACTTTGCACCCTCATTGTTCACCATCTAAACTACTCCATGTGGGAACACTTTACTGATAAGGAATGGACCAGTCCACTTGCACTTGAGTTTGCCTGAAAATAAGCATAGGCTATAGTTGAATAGAAGCACCAAGTCCCCAATTGCAAATTCTCGCTTTTCAATCTATTGGTCATAGTACTTTTTTATCTTCTCTTTGTAGATGGCTGAACTTTCATATGCTTTTAGGTGAACATCATCAAGATCATTCAACCCATTAAGTCTCTTTTCCACTTCTCCATTCAAATACATCTTCAGTTTCTTCATCACCCACATGGCCTTATGCTCTAACTCAAATAGCAAGTGACAAGTCTTCCCATATAAAAGTGGTATGGAGACATACGTATGGGGGTCTTGTATGAAGTGCGGTGGCCCAAAGAGCATCATCAAGCCTCCTTGACCAATCCTTTGCAATAGCATTTACCATTTTTAACAGGATTTGCTTGATCTCTCGATTGGAAACAGCAACTTGCCCACTAATCGGTGAATGGTATGGAGTGGCCACATTGTGACGAACCCCATATTTTTCAAATATCCCTTTTAACAACTTATTGTAAAAGTAAGATCCCCGATCACAAATAATGGCCCTAGGTGTGCCAAAATCTGGCAAAGGTATTATTTTTCAAGAACATGGGACATGTCCCTCCTTGTTTGAAAATAATAGCTAGGGATTCCAACCATTGCCACGTATTCACGCCACAATATATATTTCACCCATGAGAACTTCACACAAATGGTACTATTATAAGTACTGCCCTTACATCAAAACAACTCAATCAATAGAATGGGATTTAAAGGGAGCTCTTACCTCATCGAAATTCCTCCATCTCTTTGGAACCTATCACATGACTTGGAAAACTCATGAGCATCTTGGTGAATGGTTGTCCAATAGTACCCACACTGCAAAAACTTGTGGGCAGTACAGATACCACTATGATTCCTATCCACAGGAGAGGATTGTCATGCTCAAAAACACTTAGCATCTCCACTTTTGGCACGCAACGGTGAAGCCCATCAGCTTAACTCTTGTTTAAGTAAGGCTCATCCCAAAAGAAATTTTACACATCATGCATGAACTTCTTCCTCTGATGAAAGTACAAGTCCGATGGGACTCTATCACTAGCCAGATAATTTGAAAAATCGGCAAATCGTGGAATCAAACTGAGAGCGCCAACTACATGCTAATTAGGGAAGGTTTGTAATTCACCTTTTCAACCTATTTCGCATAACGTCATCCTCCAATCTAGACAAGTGATCGGCAACTTGATTTTCAGTCCTTGTTCTATCTTTCACATCAAAATCCAACTCTGGCAATTGTAGCACCCATCTAATAAACCTTGGTTTCACATATTTCTTTGCTATCAAATACCTCAAAGTGGAGTGGTCAGTAAGCACTATCAATACCACCCAAGGAAGTCTTGTTTCAGTCACATGTAGTTCTTTTGTGCTTTATTAGAGCCTTTTACTTGCAATCATCGATGGAGTGAGGATTTTATCCCTTATTTGGGTCACCAGAACATTTTCTGCAGAAATCTTTTTGGTCCTCGGCATTGAAACCATTAAAGCTATTCGTTTTGTGTTTTTTTTCTTGATACTTTTGATACACGGACCCTAAACTAATCTCCTCTTGTCAACACTCGCAAAATAACGCATGAAGATGAGTAAAACAAAAAATGAAACAAGAGTATACAACTATTCCTACAATGAAAAGAAAAACCTATTTGGCTAGAGCATACACTTGGGTCTGCTCCCAAAAAAAGCTGATTTAATGTCGCGGCACGACTCAAATCTTGATACCAAAGTTCATCAAGACTATATGCTCAACCATCTCATGGACACTCTCAGCATTATTCCCTAGGTAGATATGATCTTTGCCCATTGATAGTGAAACTTTCACCCTCTTGTCACCATCTCAACTACTCCATGTGGGAACACATTACTGATAAGGAATGGACCAGTCCACTTGCACTTGAGTTTGCCTGAAAATAAGCATAGGCTATAGTTGAATAGAAGCACCAGGTCCCCAATTGCAAATTCTCGCTTTTCAATCTATTGGTCATAGTACTTTTTTATCTTCTCTTTGTAGATGGCTTAACTTTCATATGCTTTTAGGTGAACTTCACAGATATCAACCAATTAGTCTGTTTCAATTCTCCATTCAATAACATCTTCAGTCTTCATCAAACCACATGCGCCTTATTCTCTAATCAAAAGCAAGGACAAGTCTTCCCATATAAAGTAGTATAGAGACATACGTATGGGGGTCTTGTATGAAGTCCGGTGGCCCAAAGAGAATTATCAAGCCTCTTTGACCAATCCTTTGTAATATCATTTACCATTTTTGACAGGATTTTCTTGATCTCTCGATTGGAAACAGCAACTTGCCCACTAGTCGATGAATGGTATGGAGTGGCCACATTGTCGCGAACCCCATATTTTTCAAATATCCCTTTTAACAACTTATTGTAAAAGTGAGATCCCCGATCACAAATAATGGCCCTAGGTGTGCCAAAATCTGGCAAAGGAGTTCTTTTTCAAGAATGTGGTGAAACTCTTCCCTTCATTGTTTGAAATAGCTTGAGCTTCCAACCATTTTGACACGTATTCCACCGCCACAAGTATATATTTCATCCCATGAGAACTCACAAATGGGACTATATAATCAATGCCCCATATATCAAACAACTCAATCAATAGAATGGGATTTAAAGGGAGCACTTGCCTCATCGAAATTCCTCCATCTCTTTGGCACCTATCACCTGATTGGAAAAAATCTGAGCATATTGGTGATGGTTGCCATAGTACCACTATGCAAATTTGTGGGCATTCCAGATAACACTATGATGCCTATCCACAGGAGAGGATTTTCATGTTCAAAAACACTTAGCATCTCCACATTTGGCACGCAACGGTGAAGCCCATCAGCACAACTCCGGTATAAGTAAGGCTCATCCCAAAAGAACTTTTACACATCATGCCTGAACTTCTTCCTCTGGTGGAAGTAAAAGTCCGATGGGACTCTATCACTAGCCAGATAATTTGAAAAATCGGTGAATCGTGGAATCAAATCATGAGAAGGGGCCAATACAAGCTAATTAGGGAAGGTTTTGTTAATTTCAGCCTTTTCACCTAATTCTCGCATAACGTCATCCTCCAATCTAGACAAGTGATCGGCAACTTGATTTTCAGTCCTTGTTCTATCTTTCACATAAAAATCCAACTCTTGCAATTGTAGAACCCATCTAATAAACCTTGGTTTCACATCTTCATTTGCTATCAAATACCTCAAAGCGGAATGGTCAGTAAGCACAATCAATACCACCGCAAGGAGCTCTTGTTCAGTCACATTGTAGTTCTTTTGTGCTTTATTTAGGGCCTTACTGGCCATATATATGGGGGTGAAGGCTTTTTATCCCTTAATTTGTCCCAATACACACACCAAGAGCAAACCCATATCATCACACATCACCTCAAATTGGTTACTCCAATATGGGCAAAAAATTATGGGGGCAGCACACCAATTAGCCGCCAATCTCCAAACGCCTTCAGACAAGGTCATCAAATAGAAATTAATTCCTCTCAAGAATTTTCACGGAGGATGTGCAATTTTGAGAAATGCTTTAAAAAACTCCGGAAGAAGACTCCGATGTCCCCAAAAATTCTCAGCCTTTTACAAAGTTGGTGGAGGAAGTCTTCTAAACTCAACTTTGCGATAACCTCTATCCCCTTCTCCGAGATGCGATGGTCCAATACTATACCTTCTTCACCATAAACAGACATTTTTCCCAATTTAGCACAAGATTGCAATCTTCACATCTTTTGAGAACTTCGGTCAACTGACTCAAACACCGATTAAATGAGTCCCCAACCACTTAAAAGTCATCCATAAACACCTCAATAGTGTCCTTCACCATACCGGAGAATATCAACATCATACATATCTGGAAAGTGGTTGGTGTATTACATAACGCAAAAAGCATCCTCTTGAATGCGAACGTCCCATAAGGGCAAGTAAAGGAGATCTTCTCTTGATCCTTCGGGGAAATAGAGATTTGATTGTAACCAGAATAACTATTAAGAAAATGATACCATCCTTTTCCTGCGAGTCTATCAAACATCTGGTCCATGATGGGCATCGCGAAATGGTCCTTCTCAGTCAATGCATTCAGTTTCTGGTAATGCATACAAACTCTTCATCAAGTCACCAGCTTCATTCGAACAAGCTCATTCCTCTCATAGGGAACTACTGTCATTCCCCCCTTTTTGAGCACACACTGAATAGGGCATACCCAACTACTGTTTGCAATAGGATATGTGACTCCGTCATCTAACCACTTCATGATCTTCTTCTTCACAACCTCTTGCAGAAGTGGATTCAAACCGTCTCTAGTGCTCAATACTTGGATTGTGATCGGGCATGAGTTGGATTTTATGTGAACAAATACCGGGAAGGATCCCAATAATGTGCGCAATAGTCCAACCAATGGCTCATTTGAACCTCTTCAAGGCTTCTTCCAAACACTCTACTTGCTGCACATTCAAATCCAATGCAATGATTACCAAAAAAGTGTCATCTCTTTCAAAGAATACATACCTCGGATGACGTGGTAGAGCCTTAAGCTTAATATTGAGGCCTCCTGAATATATGGTCTCGTGGGTGAAGACTCGAGATGCTTCATATCTAACTCCAATTTCTTTTGTTTTGACTGATATTTGCCTCATTTAAGTGTTATAACCAAAGACTGCACTCTTCAAAACCATCACTCTCAAAATTCATGATCACTGCCGCTAGTGCCTAAACACCAAAGCACTCTTCAATTTGTACCTCTGACGTATTCTCAACTCTGAGGATATGGAAGTTACCGTTTGGAGCTCACCACTCTACTTCATGGACCTATAAATGTTAAATGTTGCTTCTTCATTGTTCAACATAAACTTAATCTTCCCTTTGTCCTGATCAACCAAGGCGCGACTAGTAGCAAGGAACGGACTGCCAAGAATACTAGGAACCTCAAAGTCCACCTCACAGTCAAGAATCACAAAATATGCCGGAAATAAAAGGGACTGCACCTTCACGAGCACATCATGGGGTATACAAAAGGGTGTCTTCACTGTTCAATTGGCCATCAGTAACAGCATTGCAGTGGGCTTTGTCTCACCCAAACCCAATTTCTTACAAATGGAGAGAGACATGAGGTTTATGCTTGCACGTAGATCACATAATGCTTTAGAAAGGTGTAGTAAGCCAGTGGTATATGTCATAGTGAAAGCGCCTGGATCTTCTTTATTCTACACAAGAGACATTGTAGAAATAGAACTTTAATGCTGCATTCAATCATCATCCTCAAAACATAATGATCTCTTATCTGTAACTATATCCTTCGTGAACTTTGCATAACCGGGCATTTAATCCAAAACATCTATCAAAGGGACATTGATGGAAAGTTGTTTCAACATACTGATAAAAAGCCGACATTTACCATCCTCAGTCTTATTCACCAATCTCTGAAGGAATGGTGGTGGTACTGTAGGAATGGGGCTCACTTTTTGGGGTACCTCTGCTTCTTTCACAACTTTGTCCACCACTTCACCACTAGTTTCCACTACCTATTTATCTGTTCTCATCTTATCTTCTACTATACATGGCATAGGTCGGTAAACGGTTTGCTTACCTCCTCGAGTAGTTACACATATGCAATGTCCGTCAATTTTAGGATTTTGAATGATATTGCTATGGAGAGTGCCCGGTTGTTGTGGGTTCATAGTAGTAGACTATTGGGCCATTTTTAACTCAACATGCTTGATCGAGACTACATGTGCATCCACTTTTTGCCCTGGATATTAGTCCAAATCCCTTCCTCTTCCTTTGGTGTGTCCATCACTAGATCCCCCCAAACCGGCCTTATCATCTTCTGCAACATATCTTCAACTCACGCCATACTACCTCCACCATCCCTAGGATAAATTTTCCTATTTTGAGGAGGAACATAGGGCCAACTTTGATCATTTTCGTTACCATAATAACCCCATTTGAAGTAGTTGCGGTTTTAGTTTCCCTCTCGAACTTAATGACCCTCTCTATTGTAATTCCCATAGTTCCGAGCTTGATTTCCTTGACCTTGACACCAAATATTTTGATTGGATACTTGGCATCCGTTCGAAAACTCCCCATCAGATCATTCACTGCATAAGTATCCTCTTCATAATAGTAGTAATCCGCTGGCGGTGGTGGTTCATTAAAGTAATTCACCACATATACCTTCTCTGCACCTCCAATGACATGTTGCAATACAAACCCATTCTTAGTTCTCATTTGAGCCATCTCTTCAAAAATCTTATTTGTGGTTGGACTGTGTGTAGCTTGCACTGCAAAGGTGTTTCTCCCAGTATACGACTTTCTAGTACTCTATGTGTTATTGTTGCGAGATAATTTCTGAAACTTCTTTGCGATCTATGCATATGTGCACTCACCATATAGTATCGAGCACTAACTTATTATTATCATCTTGTTCCTGATAGAAGTTCTCTTTCAACGACTCATCATCAATGCGGTGGTTTGGGATGCCTCTCACGTATGCATCAAAAACTATCCCAAGATCTACTTATGGTCTCCTAAGGTAGTGCCACAAAGTTGTTCACTATATCTTTGTGGTTAAGCTTTTTGGACACCAAGTAGTACCATGCTAGGAACACATCCCTTAATTGATCCAAAGTATAGATAGAATTATTAGGCAACTCAGTAAATCATATGGCATCCTCTCCCGTCAGTGATAGAGGAAAAACTCTCAACCCGATGACATTTATGTCTAAGTCTTGCCTCCCCACAGAACTCTTGCACACCAACCTCAATTTGACTATGTGAGCATGGGGATCCTAATATGGTAGCCCTGAAAACAAACCCCTCACGGTGAGCATCTACATCATACTACTATTTACCACGAACGTGTGCCCCTACGGTAGAAAAGGTATCACAAGAGGCCCATCAGAATCAGTGATATTGATGTTTCCCCGATAAAACTCTATAGGACGTGGGATGGGAGGTTGTATCCTCAAAGCACCATCAGCCAGATTCTGCGAATTATTCATTCTTTGAAGTGTATGGTTCAGTTTAGGATCAAAGGTTCTCCTCGACTCCATGTACTTGGCATACACTAGAGCTAGACCTGAGAGAAACAAAAACATAAGAAAAAAGTAAAATGAGGAAATTGTTGACTAAAATAAATAATGTAATTAAACATAATGTAAAAGTCACTTTCCCCGGCACCGGCGCCAATATTTGATACGCACAAATTATACCTCCCTAAAAAATTTAAGTGGTTGTATCAAGTAAAGAACCCAACTATTAGGTTGGGGTCGATCCCGTGAGGAAAATGATTTTCGCTTAACTTCAAAGTACGATTACTTCTACTTAGTCAAGTCCTTTCCAAAAATAGGAAATTAAAGGGGGGATATTGTGAAACTAATATCTTTTAATATTGCTAAGTAAAACAAGTAACAGGATTAATTCTTTGGTGTTTATCAAGTTGTGAGAGAAACTAAGGTGCAAGTGTTCCTCATAGGTTAATAACACAATATTCCTAGCTATTAAAATTCTTCCCTAGTGTTTTGCATGCAAAGTGATAAGTTAGGTATCTCTAAATCCTTGGTCTGTCATTTCGATTAATTCACCCCATACCTTGGTCCGGCTACGTGTGTCTAAGTTACTAACCCTTACCATTACTTCATATTAAGCATCATATTCGAGATGTACGGCTTAGTTATTGCTTCTCACCAACCGAAACTAGCCTATTACATAATATCTCACTAAATCTTTATTGATAATTGTTTTCCTATTAATTACCTCCTTGGACCGAAAAATAGTAATAACGCGAGTTATAACGCGTGCACTCATTAAAAAGAATTATAAGCTAAAGAATTATCAATGCATCTAATAACCTATTTGAGAATTATTATTAAGATAGGTCTACAATGTTAATCACTCATGGTTCCAACAATCCTAGTTGTGGATTTAGTTACCTATGCATAGAAGAACACAATTCATATTAGATAAATAATAAATCATGAACTTACTTTGACAAATTCGAAGAAAATCCAGAAATTTAACTTGAAACAACAATAATTCACTTGAAAACCAAATCCAGAAATTTGGATAATACTAAAGGTTGCAAAAACCTAATCTACAAAAAAAAACTAAGAGAAGTGATAGAATCCAACCCCAAAAAATAAGGTTCTACACCCTATTTAGAACAAAAAAATTTCTAAATTAAAAGGTGTTCAAAGAAGGAAGTTGTACAAAAATGCGGCTTCAATCGACAACCCCCACAGAAGGTCCATCAATGAAATGACAGACCGTCAACTGCCTCCGTAAGTCCATACTTAGCACTTTTTTTATCCTCCAACTAGCATCTTCTCTGATCCAATTGACGGACCAACAACACAGTCTGTCGATGTAGCTATGGTCCGTCGATGCCTTATGACATTCCATACTTAGATATTCTTTAACTTTCAGTACTGGGACATTCTCTAATCATATCAACGATTTAACAGGATGGTCCATCGATCCTTTAGTAGCCCCACACTTGGTCAGATTTTCTGGAGATTCTCCAAATGCCTGAACTTCCAATCGACGGTCACTATCTACGGTCTGTCGATGGGATGACGGATTGTCGATGGCTTTCGTGGGTCACCTCTGTACTAAATATCATTTTCCTTCTGCGTTTTAGTTTTGGACACCTTTCCTGCAAAACAAAGATAAAAGCATGTTAAAATTACTTCAAAAACGCTCTAGACACAAAACAATCTTAAGGAAAAAGCATTGGAAGTACCATGAAACCATGATACATATCATCAGTAAAGGTCCTTTGGTGGAATCAATTTGCTGAAGAAGCGACTAGGAAGCTGAAGAGGATATGAAGAAGAGATCAACGTCTCTTGAATCCTAATAAAATGCATATCAAGGTACTACTTCTTTTCTTAGTACTTTATAAACTGTGAGTAAGCATATTGTTTCTTTATTTTGATTTTTTAGTGTTGAACTTGATGTTACTATTCTTAGCTTAGTAAATAAAATTTTAGTCGAGGGTGAATGTTCCTGAGACAGAGATATTGTAACATCTCGTAACTGGAAATAGCCAAGAATAAGCTAATAAACTAAAATTTATCACTTTTGGAATGAAAAGGGAATATCTAAAAAGAAATTCAATGTTTAAGAAGTGATTTTTCGTCATTTTCTAACGATCATATTTTCTAGCGCAGGATGAGTTAGAGGTAGTTCTTGATATGGTTGAAATGCCCTTCGAGAGATATTTACAGCGCCACAGAATTTGCACATTTTCGACATGATATGAGGGAGATATGTCTATCAGACGTTGGGTTGTTGTAGTGAGGAAAGTCCAATTTCGGATTTAAGTAAGGGAAAACTAGCTTTTCCACCCATCTTTTTCCTAGTTCATTTTAAGGGTTTATTAGTGGTAAAAATAAACGTTAATTAAGTTTTGAAAAATCAATATACGCTTAGGGTTTGCGAGAAACGAGAAGTGAAAAAAGAGAAGGGAGAATAACAAAGATTTCACCAAGAACATCAAATGGATTTTGTTGAAGGTGATCCCTATCAAGGTATGTGAAATCTTTTCGTGTTGGGTTATTTCACCCACACACCAATTTGTTTAATTCAGCAAGTTTTAGTAGATTGAATGAGGAAACGTGTAATTCTTGAAGAACATTGTTGAGTTCCTTTGATTGGATAGGATGTCTGTTGTTGTTTGATTCTTGTTTCTTCAGGTTGTTTCTGAGATTAATCCAATGGGTATTGCGGGTAACAATAGTCCCAAGTGCTTGGTGGAAGAACTTGGGAGGTTTGTAGGGTTTAGGGATAAAAACGAGTTGAAAAATCCATCAGACGTACCAAGGCAAGGCTAAGAGCGTCACGCCTGCAATACGCCAAAAATTATCCTCACTTACTTGAGACATGGCACGGCGCGCCACCAGTTTTCCAAAACCAAGCCTCGATCAATAAAGGTTGGCGCAGCATGCCATGAACGTGCCTAAATCGGTGTTTTTCGCCCAGTTTTCGTAGTTTAGTACAAGTAAGCCTTTTTATGGTGTTCTAACAATTCATAATGATTCTAACTACTCTTAATGACTTCTAATCAAATAGAAATCATCCATATACACAAATTTCCAACCTTAAATCCATACTTAAAATTCTAGGAAAATTTAGAGCTAAGTCTAGGGAGTTCTTTCGAAAAGTCCATTACAAATACTTTAAACTTATTTTAAGACATAAAGATTAGGTTGAATAAGGAGTAAAGATAAGAATAGGAAGAAGTTCATTTCAGATTTTCTTAAGTCTTTCACAAACATGTTAACTTCGTTTAAGACTTAAGTTGAATTCAATTCAAAGTATAGTGAAGTCTTTTCTTCAAAAATAGTATATGGGGACTAACTATTCCCAAAGAAGTATTAAGATGTTTTCACATTTAAAGGAATGTAAACCGATATTTCCAAGAAGCCTTAGGTCTAGTGTTAAGAAAATAACTATAGCCATCTTAATAAAGCAAGTAAGCTAAGTATATTTTGAGCACTAATCTCAAAACCAGAGAATCAATATGTTTTAAAAATATAAGAGACAGTATATTTTAAGAATAATATTGAGCACCAATATGGGGGAGAGTTCAGATAACTCACAACCACCATAGGTAGAAAAGGCATCATACTTTTTAGATGAACCATTTTCATAGTACACTAGTGGATCCATTAGGCAGTTTAGGTCTTATACCTTTGGCGAGGTATAGGATGCGCTGGCAGCATGAGGTAAATCGACGTATCATCATTATAGCTCTTAAGTGATTTTCGTCAGTTAGAGGAACTCCCACATAATTTATTGTATTTTTATATACATCAATTCACTTGTATTTTTACTTACATCAGAGTTAATTATATTCTTGTCTACATTAAGAGTTTACAAAATCTTTTCATATCATTTTTCTTTAAATTTCTCTTGTTTTTAAATTGCTCTATATTGAAATGAGTTAGTTATTCATGAGTAGAGGAGAGTCAAGGTAAGTGTTCCTTCTTACTCCTTTTCAAGTTTAAGCTGTCGTTTAGCATTCCAACTCGTATACTTGTACATTCAATGAATTTATGTTAGTTGGTTCGCGTCGTATCATGATGCTGACATAGGTAACCAGGATAAACACCATCATCGCCCCGTTGATCCAGTTGAGCACTCGGAGTTAGTGGTGAGCCTCCTTAAATTCTAGATGACACATCTATCAATACTAATGTCATTAAGATATTCTGGGATCGGTCTCAACATCCATCTCAGTTTTAGGCGCTTCATAGATAGATTATCAAATCTTAGTCTTTTGAGACTTTTTAGTATTATGCCTTTTGTTAAGACTTGGGTTACCAGCTACTCGCTAAGTTTGAATGTTTCAGCTTTATAAACATTATCGGTTATGCTATTCTTTTCAGTTAAGCATGATTGCAGTCTTCTTCTGAGGTATGTAAGCCATGCCAAGGGTTTTCTCAAGGCCAGCAATGGTCATTGAGTGCCGGCCACATCCATGGTGTAGGCTTGAGCGTGAAAACTCGACTTTGGGTACTCAACTAAGGATACTCAACTCAACATAAAGCAACAATACACATGCAATATAATGAGAACTCTTAAAACAATGGAAACCAACTTAATTTTTTAAAGAAAATGCAATCCACTTTGCTCATATAATAAAGTAATATATTTTTTATTGGAGATTCTCTGACCGACAACCACCACTATGATTCTATGTAATGATACAACGTTTACCTCATGTTTCTAAGGATCTAACCTATACCTTGTCAGAGGTATAGAACCTAACTCATAAAGTGGATCCACTAGTCTATGCTTACCACTAACAAATCATCTACGAAGTATGACTTCTTTATAAAAATAATAGCTACATGGTTTATGAAGACTTGAAATAATATTAACTCACATCCTTATACCAGTGTTTAATACAACTCCCAAATATACTTAGCTCATAAGTTTGTAAAAAAAACTATTTCTTTGGTTTGATAGAATTACTCAAACTACCTTCTTCAAATAGTTAACTTCTCTTCAAAATTATTTCTCAAAAGTTTATCAAAATCATCCGCGAGTCATACTGCACAAACATAGATGGTATATTTTGATAACATGTTTCTTTAACATTGATGACATAATAAATTGTCATACTAATCATGTTTTAGAAATACTCTCTCAAAACTCATCTTTTTCTTAAAAGAGATAGTACTCAAACTGCTAAAAAATATTTTGGAAATTTCTGTTACCACTCTTCTTAAATGTAAGAACTTCTTAAACTCTTCGTAATACTTAGTTTTCATATATCATTTTGAGGAAATGAACTCAACTCTACTCTTTGTCATCTCAATTTATGGTCTTAAACAAAGTTAAAACATTTTTATAAGACTTTTTAAAATATAGTTCTTTCCAAATTATGGAGTTGAACGACTCAATGCAATATTTCCTATAAACATATATAAAACTCAATACTTGTAACTCAAGAAAATCCATGATACTACTCCTCTTAAAGGTACTCAACTAATGGAGTTCATCAAAAGTTACAGGCATCAATGACTAGACTCAAGGGTCTACATCATAATATGGAAGTCATATGTACAAATCTTCTCATTCTCATACTTACCTACTCAAAATGTAACTCAAATCGATTATGGATCTCAAAGGATTCACAATTGAACTCAAATGCTTTCTTGAACAATACTCTTAACTCTCTCATGAATGTAAATTATGAATTCAAGAGTTATGATTCATTATGTGAAGGATATCAATATCAATATAGCAATTTGATAATTAGGAATAGAACTTTAAAAAACATGAATTAAAGAACTCAAAATCAACTTATTTGAAAATTACTCCAATCTAGGGAATGTATCCTAGTTTACTCTTTTATTGATCTAAATGTTGTTGTATGATGTGAGGACAAGCTAGTCCAACACTATGATAGCCTTACATGCTTAGAAGAACAAGATTCTTGAAGAATCTTTCAATATCTTGAAGAATAACCTTATTAGAAGCGTCAAAATCCTAGCTTGAGGGTAAACAATCAAGAAAACATCTCTTGGGATTCTTAAATTAGTTTCTTGAAATCTCTATAGCCAAGAATTATGAGTTTTCATTAGTAAAATGAAAATCTAATTGGTTTGAGACTTTTATTAGGAAACAAATTTGTTTATGGCTTCCTCGGAGGTAAAAATAAAAACCAACTATTTAAAATATTTTTCCATGGGCTAATTCGTACCAACATTGTATAGGTTACTAAAATAGTCATAACTTTTTACTCATATATTGGATTGATGCAAAATTGGTGGTTTGAAAGTAGATTCAGTTACATTTAATTGGATAGATTATAACTCACTTGAATCTTAATATTGTAAGATATATTGTCGCTTAAAGTTTACCCTAATAGAATCTTACATAAAAACTTATTCGATAAGAAAACATCAAGAACACTTGTCAAAAACTCATAAAGAACTTAAATCCTTAAATTTCAAGATAAAATTATGTTGAATATAACATTTTGCAGAGTGGCAGAAAAACTCAACACTGTGAAAGCTTACATATCTCTTAGGGATTAAACCCATGGGAAAATTCTTTAGCAAGAATAAAGAATCTTGACAAACGCTCGATCCTCTCCTCTTATCCTCTTCTTATCTCTTATTGAACTCTTTGGGTCCTCCTTGGGGACCCTTAGGTAGGTCCCTAAGGAGTAATCCTCAAATGTTTTAACCCTTTACACGTCATTCTATATGTAGGAACCATCGATACTCAATTCCACCCTCATACCATACCACAAAACACTACCACACACTAGTTCAACTTAGACTAGTTTTTGACGTCTAAGTCACTCTTTGACGTTTGACTTCCAAACTCTACAAAGTGACTTATCATGATAATATTAATCATTTTGACACATTATTAACTCGTGACACACATGTTAGGCTTTATTTTAACATACTTAATTATTAGGCTTGTTACAAAAATCCTTTGGGGGTAATGAGATTCGGCAAGAACGGCATACGAGACAAGTATCCCTTGTAATACAATGATTCAAATACTACTCTACCCTTAATTTATCTAGTCTCCTCCTAGTTGATTACTAGAGGATGAGATGGGTATATTTTATCTATTGTAAAGGCCTAATTCCATTGACGCCACATGGGCAGGATTTATGGCGCAAGAGTGGAGCTATTTTAGCGGGATAGGTTCATCGTGGTGCTCAAGACACAACTTAAACCCCTAAACTACATTACTTGGAACTTTTAATTTTCTAGAGATTAAGACATGACCTTAGTGGACTTCTTGACTGTTTTCACCATTCGTGAGGCTAAACGTAAGATTTAACCTCCTCAAATCTATTTTTAGATCTGTAAAACCTATTTTTTTAGATTATTATAGATAGGAAGGGTTTTAATATGATAATTATTATGGAAAAATCTCTAATTTGAGTATTAGTATCTTAGGTTTGGTATAGGGTTATTTGTGTAACGCCCCAAAATGAGCAAAGGTGAACTATTGCCTCATGAGTGTTTCGTAAGTTAATTTGAAGTTAAAATGAGTTAATTTCCTGTTTTTAGGCATTTTGTGAAGTTTCGTGAATTTTTGAGGTCAAACGCTTAAGAACGTCCATGATGTTCGGAAAGTGTGCCTTAGGTAGTGCTTGTGTGTCTTGAGGTGTTTAAGTGAGTTTTATGTGTTCGTTTTTCTTAAAACTTGCATGATATGTTCCTAAGACCTATAAGAGTTAGTTTAGGGGTTTAGAGTCTGGTCACGACCCCACAAAGGGCCCTTGATGAAGGGCCCAAGACCTGGACCAAACTGCCAAAGCAGTGACCAAACGACGACCCTAAGTATGGTCCATTGGTCCACCAACGGTCCGTCGACCTAGGGTGTCGATTGTACATTCAAGTAAGGATGTACAGGATCCATTTATAAATAAGTATCAAACCATGAGACCCTATCAACCCTCTGTTGATGCACAGACGGTCCGTTGGTTAGGTTTCGCCTGTGAGCCCTGCCAAAATCTGCAAGTTGCTGCCTTCACTTGGGGTGTTTAGTAAATTTACCCCTAGTCTTTTATGATCCTAGGATGTTAGTTTTAGTGTTTATTAGGTATATTAAAGTGTTTTAAACCCTAAGACCCCATTTTAGACCCCTCTTCCTAAAACCCAAAACCCCTCTCTCTTAGAAGACTCTCTCAAGTATCCATGGTAGCTTGAAGAAAAGAAATGCTAGGAGGTCTGTTGGTGGTTTTTTCTTCATAAAACATCCTTGGTGTTTCTTCAATAAGATTTATGGTATCCATCCTTGAATTCTCTTTCATTCAAGGAGCCTCTTCAAACAAATTTTCAGAATGGGTTTTCAACCCTAGTTTCTACTATCTTCAAATATAAATATTGGTCTTGCATGAAAATGTTTATAATTACATAATAATGGTATTCCTAATGTTATTTGATTATTTTAAGATCAAAACTACAAGGAAATCATGTTAAAGCTTCTCATATAATGTTGGCTTAAGAAATGGGTTATATGAGAATGAATTGATAGTCTTTGAGCTTTAATTTCTTATGGTTGTTATTGTTTTTTATCTACTTCCCAAAGGGATAATTTATTATGAATTACTGAATAAAATGATATAGGTGATGAATTCATGTATTAAAGGGTAAGTTGGTTATGTTTTTTAGTTTCGATTTCAAAATGCTCTTGAGTGGTAAAGTTCACTTTCTTGGTGGCGGTGTTTATTTAAATTGTATTAATGTAAAGTTACTAGATTATTGTGAATGATTCTATTAAGTCTTGTTATGTGAAGTAAGATGATCAATATGCTATTCTTGTTAAATGTGCCTTCTGAAGCTATTATGTGAAATAGGCTAGAGAGTATGCTTAAAAGAATATATTCTTGTTAAATGTTTTATGAAGCTTTTTATGAGAAGTATGTTAAGGATTGTGTATAAAGGACATATGATTATGTGAATCATGTAATTTGTGTTATGTAATGAAGGTATAAGCAAATATAGAAGTTAAAATATAAATGAAATGAAGCTTATGTGCAAGGTGTGCTCACGTGTACACACACACTCACACTTGAATGAATGAATGAAGCTAAGTTAAGTAATAAAGGGGAGTTTAGGGGTGAACACTCTTTGTGAGTTGAGATGAAGTGTTTAGTAGAAATCCCACTACATCCCATGAGCTTTCTAAGATAGGTTGGAGGATAAATGTGCTTCGTGAGTTGAGATGTTGTGTTCACCAGTTATCCTTAACCTAAAATCTATAATGTTGGGAATCCGTGGGAAGTTATTCCTAGCACCGAGAGGATATGAAGGAGATGGATTCCACTTCGTTAATTGAAATGTTGTATTCCAGTCTACCTCTTGATATGATTACTCCTCGTTAGTAGAGAATGAGTTACTTAGTAGCAATCTCCTTATCCCTTAACTATACGCCCGCATAGGTGTAGCTTTTGGTAAAGCCATGTAAATGCTAAGAGAATGACCTCACTCTAGGCAAGTGAGGATACCTCATCCGATAGGGGTTAATATATGGATTGCATGTCTATCTCTTATGGTTTATGTCAGTTAATCTAACTCCCACAAAAGAAATGAACGCGCTAAGTCTTCTAAAAGAGTGTGGTACTTAGGGTAGGTAGTAGAATGGGACACTATTTATCCATTACACTAGGTAGGCAATCCGAAAGGGGAGTCCTGGTGAGACTTATTTTAATTGAATGAACTAAGTCTTCTAAAAGAACGTACTACTTTGAATAGGTGGTGGTATGGGACGCTATCTATCCATTGCACTGAGTGGACCTTCTGAAAAGGGAAGAATTGGTGCCAAACCTTCTAAAAGAATGTACTACTTAGGGTACGGGGTGGTATGGTACGCGATCGACCATTGGAAAAAATAGGGAGGACTGGTGGCTTGTTGGGTGTCTTTTGAGTGTAGTGCCATTGAGTGAGGGGGGCTTAGTTTATCCCGAGTTGAGTTAAGCGAAAGGTTAGTTTGAGGCATTGATTTATGTGTAGTATGGACGAGGCATATGAAGTACGTACTTCATTGGGTCTTACCTTTGTTAGTCGAAGCGATAATCCCGAGTTAGGAGAAACCCTTACGAAAATGAGTCACTTTCTCTTTCGGTGGCCTTGGACAGTTCACTTCATTTGGGATAGGATAATCATTGTTATGCTTTAAACTGATTCATTGTTGATGGTTCAATAGTTCACTGTAATGTCAAATTTGAGTCACTGTCTGCGTTGGAAAAAAGACTGTAAAATTGCCTCCTTTTTGTAAAATTCTGGAAATCCTTCTCTATGTGTTAAATGATGTTCCTTATGATGTTTTGCTTCTATATTCTTGAAAGTTTTTCTTAAATTGCATGAAATGTTATTTTTCTAAAATGTTCCTTTTCGCATGTTTTTTCATATGACATACTTAGTACATTATTTGTACTAACCCCATACTTTTCTATACTATAAGTATGGGTTGGAAGCATTTTGAAGGTTGAAGTCTAAAAGGTGAAGCTTGGGAAATTTCCTCTCAAGATATAGTATGTCCCCACATATTTGAGGGAATAGTCCGTTTCTAAATTTCTTAGGTAAAGAATTATTATGTATTCCTTTCATTGTAAATGGTCGTGTGCCTAAGTTATTTATGTCGTGTCTTTATGTTTGGCTTGTGACGATGAGGTTTCTTAAGTATTTATGAAAGACTTCCTTTTTTAAAAATTATTTTTGAAAAAGTTTTAATTCCGCAATATTGTTCATGTCTTATTTAATGAATGTTATTTGAAGGGCTTGTACAAGACCCCAAAGGGTTAAGTACGCCCGGCCACGAAAAGAGGGTTACTCCTTTTTTATAAGGGGTACTTTCGGGTCGTGACTGACTTGGTATCCGAGCATAAGGTTTTGGGAAATATTTTAAGGTCTAAAATTATCACAAGCCATGTCTAGTAGTATCTTGGTCATTGGTGTGAGTCGCGACACATCCATGGACAAGAGGCTATAGGACGATAGAATTTAACTTTCTTAATTACTCTTGATCGTGTCATAGAACTTAACTCCATAAGATCTCTCTCTCTCTCTCGTGTGTTCCCTTGTCCGGTGGTCTTTTAGGTGTGATTGCTTGGAAGGGGAGATGTTTCTATGTTTGAGTGAGAGAAAAGGTAAGTTTTGATGTTATGATGGTTTGGTGGCTAAAAGGGTAGATGTGAAGGTATGTTTTGAAATTTAGGAGGTGATTCCATTTACGTCTAGGTTTGAATTATTAGGTTGGGATTGTTGTGATGATAAACTTCATGGTGATGTAGTTCTAAGCATAATAAGAGTTATATGATTGAATAAAGTGCTTTTGAGAATAAATGAATTATCTTGTGATTATGTTCAATGATAGTAGATATGCTTTAAGGTGGGAATTTGAGAAATGTTGAGATAATGTGGAGATTTTTTAGGAGGTAAGGGCAACCCTCTTGTGTGACTAATGTTTCATAGTTGTTCTTGTGATTGGCTGATTTTGGGGTGTAGGCTTGCACTAAGATGGAAATTTGGTGTGAATATGTAATGAGGAAGTTTTGTTCCATGAAATTGAGTTAAATAATGCCTAAGAGTTGAATGAAGCGATGCTTAAGTGAGTTTGTGTGGGCTTGAATACTAATTATGCTTAACTTGTAAAGTTTATGTTTAATATTAATATGCATTAGTTGAAGGTAGTGTGAGTTCTTACCTTGTGACAGGCATAATGGTGCTTTGGAGTATGGACCTTGCAATGGCTTTACCCTAAGTGGGCGAGAGTGAGTTGAGTAGAATGGCATGTATTTACATAGTCCAAGAGAATCCTCATGGTTCACTAAGTGTGTAACGATCAGAATCTAGACCCTAGACGAGATCGGCGTCGTTGACCTCTCAAAGGTCACAGACAAGCCTACATACGTCATCGTTACTTAATCAAGGTTAATTTTAGCGGAAAATTTGAAATTTTTGTCACTTATCTTAAAATAAGACATTCTACTTAAACTCATAAACGTTCACAATCAACCATCTAATATTAAGATCATCAAACGAAAGAAATAGTTCATAATTGAATTAAACGTTTTTTTGCCAAAAGGGAACCAATACAAAGTATGAAATGAAAGTAGAAATGAAACACTAGTAGAACATGCTCCACAAGCTAAAGCCTACATCTAAGATAGAAAATAACAATAGATATCCTCGAAAGCATGAGGGCTTACCAAATCCGGATGAAAGCTCCACGTCCGGATAGCTGCAACCTCGTACTATAAGCTTTAATGTCCACCTGTACCTGCACCTAAAAGTAGATATTTTATGGGGGTTAGTACACACTTGTACTAAGTATGGCTATATGCAATCACACACCAAGGACATGCATGAGTAATAATAACCATTTCCTAACAACATTATTATGGAAAGTTAAGTCAGTGGACATGCCAGATTTTGATAAGGAAAGTCAATGGACTTGCTAGATTCGGATTAGGAAAGTCAGTGGACTTGCCAAATTTGGATTTTAGGAAAGTCATTCTGTGAGAGTAACATTCATCATCATACGTATCATATTGCACACAATACATATAGTACATAACATATTGAACATAGAAATTAACATATTTCATATCATTCGATCATATGCCATGAGACCTTGGATTCATGGACATGACATTAATATTTCCCAAAATGAGGGCTCAACATATGGGACCTCAACTAGGGAGCTTTCTTTGACAAACACAGAATCTTCTTCATTCATTTGTACGTACTTCATTTATTCTTTCATAAGCTAGTGTAAACATTAGCCATACCTAGTATGTAGTTTGAGACTCTAATAGGGTTTGCTGTGCAAGGATCAAAAATAAGCTAGTGTCGTTACATGATTCTAGATCACCTCTTGATTATCCTATCCTAAAATCTTTGGTATCTTTCATATCATTATGTGCATCATTTTGGGCAGTCCTCATTCATTCATTTGGAACTTTACCTTTAACCGACATATATCATGTTAGAATCACGAAATCTAGTGTCTGCCCCACACCGAAAAGAGGTTGAATTACCACCAGAGTGACCCAAAACATGCTAGCGTACATAGGAAATTAAACCCTACTAGATCCCTATATTGGCAAAATAGGTTAAAACACTAGGAGATATAAGGAGACCCATACCCTGCATGCCGGACAATCTCATCTCATAAGAGTTACGTGAACCTCCGCCCTTCCCAAAACAAGGCATCACCGCTCAAAGATACCCTTCGGTGCACAATATAAAGTTCCATTACATTTAACTCATACGTTATGGAAGTTGGTTTCTAGTTAAGGACATCATAGCTAAATAGATGATTTCTCATATCATCATTAGTATTAAGTATACATTAATCTCAAGACTTTCGTTAGAGTGTTCATAGAGACTGGTCTCTTCTTTAGCTTTACATTCTCATAGGTGAGTAAGTTTTCGTAACATTTACTTACGCTCATTTAAGATTGCTCTCATCTTTCACATTAGCCTCGTATCATGTTGTCACCACATTCATTAGCTTTAGCATATTTGCTCTTCATAATTACTCACCCTTTTTTTACGTGAATGTTCATTTCATCATATGCTAATGTACTTGGCCATTTAGTGTGTTTAAACTCTTACTTGACCCTTCTAGGGTTTCATTATTGCTTTACATACATCTTAGGTTCCCTTATTTTACATGTATGCTAGACTTATGGGTATATACATACAAGCCATGAGGCTTCATCATAGTTCATTTAAGTGATTCGTATCTTCCTAAGATTATGTGAACATGACTTATGCATCTTGTAAGTATGCCAAGATCTCGGTTTTGATCTATGTAGGCAACATATTTTTGAACATTTATTCACGTATGACTTATGTATCAGTATGGATTTTGGGCAAGGGAACCCGATTTCGAGTCCCTTGGACAACACTTACGTTTTTATTTATTTTTGTTTGATCCACACGACTTGGAGACCCAAGTTCGAACCCCAACGTATTCATTTCATTTTTCCCTTGATTTCTCTTTTTATTTTTCGTTCATTGGGACTGAGAGGATGTGGTTTTGAACCCCCGCAACCTCATTTCCTTTTATTTTCTTTTCTTTTAATTCTCTCCTTCTTTGCCAAGAGGGTGTGCGATCGAACCCCCACAACGCCACTTTAATTTTTTCATTAAATTCCTTTTATTCTGCCTAGAGCTCGTGGGTTCGATTCCCACACGCCTCAACCCTTTTATTTTTCTTTTGATTCCTCCTTAAATCTGACTGAGAGGTGGTGGGTTTGAATCCCACTCCTCTCATTTCTTATTTTTAGTATTTCATTTTTGGTCATGGTCACGGGTATGAATCCCCCTTGCCACATTCTTTTTAACTTACATTATTTCTATAACTCAGTGACCTCACTTATTTTTCTTCATTTTTCATAACAAGTTAATTGACTTAGCTTGACCAGAACTAACATCAAAGTGCTGGAATTTTGATCACATTTTTTCAGCATATTTTCTCACCTCTTTCCCGTTAAATGTGTATATGTTTTGAGTAGTTTTAGTGAGTTCTTTAGGTGCATTTTCAAGACCACTTTCGATAAAAAGTTTGCACTCAAATCAGCATTTTTACATCACTTCGGAATATCACTATTTAAACAAGTTTGTGCACAAAAAATATAACCATAAACATGTCATTTTGATGCTCCAATCCATGTCCAAAAGTCACGTCTACACATTGCACACACGTAAACACATATTTTCGGAAAACATAGGTTATCATTCTTACGATTCCAAACACACATTCATGAACATATTCATCACGAAAACACATTACATGTCTAATATCTACAAGCAAAACGTCCTAGGGTTCTTTTGGGAAAGTTACCAAGAGTAACAAATCACATACCTTTTCTGTCGTTCAAATCATGAACTTGCTGCCCAAAACCTTTTCCAAAAATCACGTCCAATTCCCCGCAACTTCAACACCAATTGGACGGAGAAACATCCATTTTTGCCTAACGTTTTTGCTTATTTTTTATTATATTTTTTTGTGTGAGTTCTTTAAGTGTGAAGAACTTTAGTAATTTTTCTGCTTTAGTACTCTTGTTTTGCAGAGAAAACGTGAAAGAGAATTGGAGACTCCTGAGAGAGATAAGCGTGAGAGAGTAGGTTAGGATTAGGAGTTTTAGTTTGGGAATTAGTCAAACTAGGACTCCTTATTAATTTAATAAAAAACCTGATTTAATTATCTTAGTGAAATGACCATAAAGCCCTTAAAAATCAGATTATAAACCTCAAATGAAATATATTTAATTGAAGGTTCCATTGGGGTTCGAACTCGGGTGGAGTGACCACTACGAACGGGTTATTTCAGGTCGACTTGACTCGAATTGTCCACTTATTTAAATAAATAGATAAATTCCTTTGGGTAATTACGATATTACCCTTGGCCTGGAAAAGACCACTTTACCCTTAGATCCTCCAAACCTAGGATTTTCCCATTTTAAGTCCGGTAAAGACTCATCCGAATAAATCTTCGTATTCGAGAGCCCTACACGGCTGGACCCAACCTTTTCTAGATCAACTAACTCCCCAAGTTAGTTAGTTTGGCTGTAGCAAGGGTTCAAACATTTGGTTCTATGCGCATCAATATGTGTGAACCTAGTTTAATAGTAGGCATTCTAGAAACATTAAACATTACGTAGCATATCCATTTTTAGGGTTGTTACATTATCCCCCCTTAGGAAAATTCATCCCCGAATAACACTACTAACTATCTACCGCAATGTAAGTCAGATCATAACATAATTACTATCCATAAACAAGGAATAGCAACAAAGAACGGAAAGATAAGGAAACTTACACTTAAGAGTAGGAAGTCTAACCTCAAGAGCTGAACACATGAGGGTAGCGGAATCTCATATCGACTTTGGCCTCCCACGTACAACCCTCAACAAGATGATTCTTCCACAATATCTTCAATGTCTCAATATCCTTGTTCCTTAGCCTCTTGACATGTCTGTCTAAAGTATCAATATGTACCTCCTCATAGGACAAGTCTTCATCGACCCCCAAACCTTCAATAGGTAGAATCGATGTTGGATCACCTAGGCACTTCTTTAACATAGTGACATGAAAAACTGGATGAACAGAAGCTAGATTCGTAGGCAATTCCAACTCATAGGCCACCTCTCCCACACATTTTAGGATATCATATGGCCCAACATACCTCGGACTCAACTTCCCCTTCCTGCCAAATCTCGTCACCCCCTTCATAGGCAATATTATCAAATAGACCTTGTCACCAACATCAAACTCTAAGAGCCATTTTCTGATGTGTGCATTAGACAACTGCCGACTGTAAGCACTAGCCAACCTGTCCCTAATCACCCTGACCTTCTCTAAGGACTCATGAATGAAATCTCGACCTAAAATGGATAACTCTACAACCTCGAACCACCAAAATGGATACCTACACCTTCAACCATACAACGCCTCAAATGGTGCCATCCCAATGCTGGAGTGATAGATATTATCATACGAGAACTCTTTCAAAGGAAGATGGTCATCCAAGCTACCCGTGAAGTCAACCACATACGCCCTCAACATAACCTCTAATGTCTGAATGGTGCGCTCTACCTGCCCATCAATCTGAGGATGAAATGCAGTACTAAGCTTTACCTCTGTGCCTAAGCTCTTATGGAATGATCTCCAGAAATGTGAGCTGAACTGAGCTCCTCAATCTAAAATGATAAACAAAGGAATCCCAAGCCATCTCACAATCTCATAAATGTATAGTCTCGCATAATCCTCGGCTCTGTAAGTAGACTTCACAGGGATAAATTGAGAAGACTTAGTCATCCTCCACAATAACCCATATGGAGTCATGTTGCCTCTTAGTCTTCGAAGACCAACCATGAAGTTTATATTAATGGCGTCCCATTTACAAGTCGGAACCTCAATAAACAGAGTAAGACCACCAGGCTTAAGATGTTCTGCCTTAACCTGTTGATAATTAGAATACTTGGCCACATATTCTGCAATGTCCTTCTTCATGTCATCTCACCAATATATCTGATTAAGATCATGATACATCTTGTTGGAACCTGGATGTATGGAATATCTGGAATCATAGGCCTCTCCATTGATCTTGGTCCATGAATCATCCACGTTTGGTACACCCACCTTGTCCTCGTACCTAAGTATGTCGTCATGTCCCAAAGCAAAAGACTCATTAATCTTAACCAATAGTGAGTCTTGTCCCAAATCAAAAGACTCATTAATATTAACCAACACTAAGTCCTTCAGCTCCATCAAACCATCAAGATGTCGACCCTCTTGACTTCAATCTACTAAGGATGTTCAGACTAGGTGAATTAAAACCCCGCCTAGTAGAGTCAATACCGCCACCCAATTTTGACAGTCTTTGTATATCTTTCATTCCCAACTTCCTCTTCTCATCTGTAACGACCTGTTTAGTCGTTTTGAGCAGCAAGATTTTATTTCCTGGAAACTGGCAGAGGCAGAACGGATTCCACGACGGACCGTCAACCACGGTCACGACGGACATCTTGGAGTCTCGTCCCAGAAACTTAAGAAATTCTAAAATTTGGGTACTGAAAATCGACTGCACTCTCGCTGAACCCCACGACGAAATGGCAGGACGGACGTCTCAGGCATGAGTCCCGGTCACAAGACTTTTTACAAAAATCAGGTTCCTGACCCTTGCGACGGACATCGCATTACGGACCGTCTTAGGCACAGACGGCCCGTCCGGGCTGCGTATCCAATCCCAGGCAGGGTTGTATTTCTGAATTAATTAATTTAAGGGGCGTTTTTGGACTATTTCCTACTTAATTATCAGTAATGGGGTTAATGTTAATAAGTTAAATACTGAAGGTTAAAAAGGTAACTTAAGTTATAATTAGTGGATTATTAGTGCATATTTAAAACTTAATTATATGATAATTGGGTAAAAGAAGAGGGTTTGAATAAGCAAAAGACAAAGGACCAGCAAGAGAGGAGAGGACGAACTAGGAAAGAGGGAGATCGAATGAGAAGAGGAAAACACAGGCCTTGGAAATTCTTGTGTGATACCTAGTCTTCGGTGGAGGTAGGTTATGGTTTTCACACTATTCATAGTAAACTCCTAATAGCGAATGATATGTGTTGGGTAGTATTATTAAGTCCTTCTATATGCTTAATTGTGGTATGCTGATTGATTTTATATATATATAGAATAATACCTATATTATTGTGATGAAATAAGCAGGATGAAGCTATTTAATCTTAAAAATCTTGAAGAAACCCCTATCTACTTGCTTAATGATATGACCTGTGATATAAAAGAACTTAATGTACGAAAGTATGAGATTAGGGGGACGGGCGCCCGTTCATTCCAGATAGAATATGAGGACGGAGTGTCACGTTCCGACACCAAGTATTTAATGGATCGTGTGCCACGTTCCGGACCCGCAGGATAATAATAGATTTGAATTTTAATTATTGAAGTCGGTTTTATAATTAGATTTAGTCTTTTCCCGCAGTACTTTCTGTTGATATTCACGTTGAAATGTAAGGTTTAGATTGGTTGGTTCGCTCACATAGGAGGATAATGGGGCGCCAGTCGCTATTCTCCGATTTGGGTGGTGACAACTTGGTATCGAAGCATTTTATGTTTCGTTGTCTCATCACACAATGACAGTCTAGAATCTAAGGAAACGGTAGGGGACGCCTTGACTTTTCTTTGCGGAGGCTATAAGACTTTGGAAACTTCATTTCTTCTTTTCCTTCTAATCGTCTATGACTTGGAGAAAGAGGGAGGGGTCCCATGAACAGTGGGGTATCAGGTGAAACAATTGGTATCTGACCAGCTTCACCTGTTTCGCGCAGATGGTTGGACTAGAGCAACAACGACCTACGCCAACACCAACATCGGCAAGACAAGAAGACGTCTGAGCCAGCCACGGGTTTGTAGCCAGAGAGAAGTTGACAAGAGCGTGGAATAGGCGTGGGGACGTCCTCTAGAGGAAGAGACAGCCACCTAACCATCTGGTACTAGGGCGGTGACTCCTCCCTGACTGAGGAAGTTGGTAAAGAGAAGGGGAGGATGAGGAGAATGAACAATGCAAATGAGGAATTGCCACCCCAACCTACCCAGAAATGATCAATCGGTCTTGCTTATCTTACGGGTTATCTGTCAAGGTCAAACACCTCCAGTGTTTCCGCGCCAGCACCTAGGTTCGCGGGGTACAACATTCCACTACATTGCTCCCCGCATGGATGCCCATGGAAATAGCCGTTTCCGAACGTTGCCTCGTCTGACACAGGCCTATAATGACAAATATCAGCAATGAACCTTTCAGTAAGTTCTGACATTGAAACCTCCGTCTTCAGGTGGCCGAATCTAATGATGCCTACGACTTTTCGGTTTGACCGGTCAATGAGCTACTACACAATGATGGGTATAGTAGAACTGTTTGGGGTTGATTCGTGGAGTTACCAGTTTCAGGGAACGCCAAAATTTGTGGTGGCGGTCACATTTTGAGTGTCAACCAACAGAGCACCACCTATGACTTGGGCCTCATTCTCTTAGCTTGTTTATGGAGAAGTAAATCCCCCCGGACTTTGAGGATAGAAAAAGGGATTAGTTTTAAGCCTAGAGCAGGTAGGATTCGGGCATGCATATGAGCTAAGTTTCGTGCACTAACTATCCAGATATGCCACCCAACTTTGGTTTCAGTCCACAAGAGCGGATTTCTGCCGTTTGTGAAGGGGTTGAGAAGATCAGAGTTGGCGAATGTCATCTTTACTAGGTACCGGCCCACCGCAAAACTTCAAGAGGTAGTAGACTTCGTAGTAAGGTGGAGGAGTGAAGCCATATGAATTCCCATGGGGCATCGACATCAAAAGAGTTTCGAAAGGGGGGTGGTTTAATGGTTCTTACTCTAGAGGACAGGGTTTTACGGAGGTTTATCCAGTTCGACCGCCCATTCATTCTTCACCTAAAAACAAAAAAAAAACAGAAAAAAAACTGTATTGGGGGTCCACCTCAGAACCAGTCAACATTTCTCTGAGGACCCATGCTTGAATCTAGAGAAGTGTTTATGGGTGTGTAGATACTGGGCATATCAATATGTATTATCCAAAATAGAGGTTATGGAACCCCATAGCTAAGTCAGAGTTGGTCATGGTATAAGGTCGTTATTCTGGAGGCTGTGATGTCCGAGGTAATGCGGTCACGCAACACGCCGGGGTATGTGTCGAAACTTGAGCCACTACAACACAACAGGTGGGGGAAAATGGACACAAGTATGGGGCCCGCATTGTTATCTTTCCGTGGGAATTCGGAGGCGGAGAAATCTGAAGCTGTCATTAACAGTTAAATCTTCTATTTTGGATTTCATGGCTTCCGTATTGTTTGATCCCTGGATGCCACATTTTCTTATGTATCTTCCTCATTGCTAATGGTCCTAAATTACATTGTGATTACTTGATATGCCTATTCGTGTTTCTACTCCGTGGTGATTCTGTGGTAGTTGAAAGGTATATAGGTCTTGTTGGTGAAGGACCTTGTGGGGAGCAACACTTATGTAATTGGTTATCTTAGAATGGTTGATTGTGTAAATTCTGGGTTGACTTGCTTCTCCGCAATTTGCGATCTTGGATTGTAATGCTAAAACGTTGACGTTTAGGCCAAGCCTGGGCAGATCCTAGTTGTGGGGGGGACTACAACTTCCAATCTGTTGCGTATCATCATCCTTTCTTCGTGCTAATAAAATGGTTAGTAAAGGGTGTTTAGCGTTTTCTTGGCACACACATCTCAAGGATGACGCTACAACAAGTACCTTTAATTATATCGGTTTTCGGTGGTCGTTAGTTTTCTTGATGTGTTTCCCTGCGATCTTCCTGGTATGCCAACCAGATAGGGACATGGACTTCTGGTATGATTCTTGACCGGGATACTAGCTCCATTTTCTATACCCCCATTATAGAATGGCTCCCGGGGATTTAAGAGAGTTAACAAACCCCACTTCAAGAGTTTTGAGAAAGGCTTCATTAGATCAACAAGACCAGTGCAATCTCCTTGGGGTGCTCCGGTTTTGTTTGTGAAGAAGAAGGATGGGAGTTTTCGCGGATGTTCATAGACTACCGTCAGTTGAAGGTAACCATAAAACAACAAGTATCCTCTTCCTCGCATTGATACGTTTTCGATCAGTGTACAAGGTGCTTGGGTCTTCTCTAAGATGACTTGCTTGAGAATTCCGTTCTCATCAATTGAAAATACGGGCAACGGATGTGCCAAGACTTGCTTTTAGAACAGTATGGCAATTACATTTGTAGTGATGTCTTTGTCTACGAATGCCCCCTGGCTGCGTTCATGAGTTTGATGAAACGGGATTTTTAAGCCATATTTGGATCTCTTTGTGATCGTATTTATTGATGATATACTGATATACTCTAAGAAGTAAGGGAGGAAACATTAGGAGCATTTGAGAAATGGTGTTGGAAAATGTGAGTGGAAGAAACGAGCTTATGCCAAGTCTCTAAGTGTGAGTTTTGGCTAGATGCAGTGTCCCTTCTTGGGGCACGTGGTTTAATGAAGGAATGGGGGTGATGTGGATCCTTCTAAGATCGAAGGAGTGTAAAATTGGGGTACTGACTATTACTAAGTTTCAGAAATAGGAGCTTGTGGGTTATCTAGCACTACCACCATGCCGATTTGTCAAGGATGCTCTTCTATTGCTTCCAACTGACAACTTGACTAAGCAAAATGTTCCATTTGTATTGGTCGGATGAGTGTGAGGAATCTTTTACCTTTGCCAGTGGAGGTAAGTAACTTCATTGTTTATTGTGATGCCTCCTATTCTTGTTGGTGCAGTACTAATGCAAGAGAAAATGTGATTGCTTATGCTTCGAGGCAATTAAAGGTGCATGAAGACGTATTATCGACCCATGAATTTAGAGTTGGCTGCCGTGGGTTTCATTAAAGCAATGTAGACACTATTTATATGGGGTTAGTTGAGGTCTCATACGGCTCATCGTAGCCTAACATATGTCTTTACTACTCAGAAAGATTTGAACTTTAAGACAGACAGAGATGGATTGAACTCTGAAGGACGTACGACATCACTATTTTGTATCACCGGGGCAAGTCGAATGTTGTAGCGGATGCTTTAAGTATAAAGGGCTTGAATCATGGGAAGTCATAGTCACTTGCAAGCTTCAGACGCCCATTGTCTAGAGAAGTGCAGATTCTGGTTCTAACGACCTTATGAGATTAGAATTAAATGAAAGGAGGATTTTTTAGCTGTGTGAGGCAAGATCTTCCTTCCTTGCAAGATACGGGAAAGTCAGTTTATGATGAAAATTGATCCGATCCAAGATAAAGTGTTTGCAAAAGGAAAGCGTAAAGAAGCGCAAAAATCGATATGAAGGTTTTTTGAGGATTAAGGGAAGGGTATGTGTTACCCCGCGTCGATGATTATGATCAACACTATTCTGAGCAGAGGCTCATAGTTTCAATGGTATTCGATACAGATCCTGATGCAACCGAACCAGATGTAATGTGACCTAAACAACACTTTTGGTGGATAGAATTAAGCGGATTTGTGGATTTTATTTCCCAATGTCAATTGTCAACACAGTAAAACGTATGAACAACCAGAGGGGCCCCCGGAGGAACCTTCATAGAATGCCCATTCCTGAATGGAATGGGAGAGAAAATTGCAATGGACTTCGTGGTTGGCTTCTAAAGTACATTGGGGAAGTTTTTTGACTCTATTTGGGTAATTGTGTGACAATTGACTAAGTCTGCTCATTTCTTCCGGTCAAGGTGACTTATAATGCAGAGAAGTTTAGCAAACTTTACATCTCAGAAGTTGTCGTTGCTGGAGTTTTCCACTGTCCATCATATCCGAAGAGGTACGCAGTTTACTTTCTAATTTTTGGAGAACACTGCCAGGCGGAATTAGGTACTAGGTTGTATCTTAGTACTCCTGCGTTCAGTCCTCAGAGACCGACGGTCAGTCTGGAGCGAACGATTCAAGTGTTGGAGGATATGCTTCGGCATTGTTGATAGAATTCGGTGGCCATGTGATAGCTCTTACCCTTGAGCAGAGTTTTCATACAATAATAGCTATCATTCGATTATGACAGGGTCCATTTGAAGGCATCTGTATGGTAGGAGATGTGGTCCGCCCATTGGTTGGTTATGCATTCGAGGTTAAGACCTTGGGTCAAACTAACTCTTCGAGGGACTCATTAGAAAAGGTGAAATCCATTCAAGAAAGCTTAGCGGCGCAAAGTAGGCAAAAAGATAGCGATCGAAAGGTTATAGACTTAGAGTTCATGGAGGTGAACAAGTCTTGTTTGAAGAGTTTCGCCAATGAAAGGGGTGATGCGTTGGTAAAAGAGGAAAGCTTAGCCAAGGTATATTGGTCCATTTAAGTTCTGAACGAGTAAGGGAGGTGGCTTAATGAATTAGCTTTGCCTCCAGTCACTCTCCGGAGTACATCTGGTATTCCATTGGTCTATGTTGAAAAAGATACCGATGGGGATGGAAAACTCTTATCCGTTGGGATTTCATTATGTCTTGATGAGAATTTGTCCTTATGAAGCAGAGCCTGTTGCTATTTTAGATAGAGAAGTTCGCAAGTTGAGGTCATGGTGGAGTATTGCAGCCATCAGGTGCAATGGAAGAATCAACGCTGTTTAAGAAGCTACTTGGGAGAAGGAGGCAATATTCAAGAGAAGAATACCCACATCTGTTCAGACTCCGGTACTTCCTTTCACTCTTGTTTTCTTCTCGTGATCGTCGAGGACAACGATGGGTAAATTGTATCTAATTGTAACGACCCTGTTTAGTCGTTTTGAGCAGCAGATTTTTATTTTCGGGAAAAAACTGGCAGAATCCACGGAGCCACGCGGACCGTCACGTCACGACGGACCGTGGTGGAGGTCTCATCCCATGACACTTAGAAATTCTGAAATGGTACTGAAAATCGACTCTCTGAATCCACTACGAAATGCAGGACGGACCGTCTCAATGGCATGACGGCCCCGTCACAAGACTCTTTTACAAAAATCAGGTGTCTGCCCTTGGCTTGCGACGGACAGTGCATGACGGGACCGTCAGCAGACACTGCCCGTCACACGGCAATCGTAATCAGCGGGTGCGGATTTCTTATTAATTAATTTAATTGGCATTTTGGGACTATTCCTGCTTTAATTTAGTAATGGGTTTATGTTACTAGCCAAATACTTGAAGGTTAAAATAGGTAACCTAAGTGTTAAGTAGTGGATTATTCGTGCCATCGTTTCAAACATAATTAATATGATAATTAGGGGTAAAACCAAGAGGTTTTGAAAAGAAAAATAAAAAGAAACAAGTCAAGAGAGAGCATAGGATCGAACGAGACGAAAAGAGTGATATCTAACGATAAGAGGAAAAGACAAGGGTTGTGAAATTCTGCTTGATCACTAGTCTTTCGGTGGGTAGGGTATGGTTTGTCACACTATTCGTAGTAAAACTCTATTAGCGAATGATATGTGTTGGGTAGTATTATTAAGTCTTCTATATGCCTTTAAATGTGGTGGATGCATGATTGATTTTATTATATATATATATATATGATCGTGATTAAATAAGCTGATTAAGCTATTGAATCTTAATCTTGAAGAAACCCTAATCTCCTTTGTTAATGAGAATGCCTTGGTCTAAAGAAGTCTTAATGAACGAAAGTTAGTGGATTAGGGATCGGGTGCCTACGGTTTTTCGGGTACTGTCAGGATAGAGATGAGGATCGGAGTGTCACGTTCCGACACCCAGGAGAGTATATGGATCGGGGCACGTTCGGGTACCAGGATAATATATATGTTTGAGTTTTAGAAGTTATTGTAATCGGTTTTATATGAATGAGAAGTCTTCCGCATTACTTCTGTGTATTGTACCTTGAAATGTTAAGGTTTTAGATGTTGGTTCGCGTCACCTATGAGATAAGTATGGGTGCAGTCGGCGATCCGTTTTTGGGCGTGACACATCTCAACGTGGGTGGTACTTCCCATGCTCATCCTACTCAAAACATCATCTATAAGATTTACCTGGATGGTAGTGGACATTCATGTCATAGTACTTCAAAAGCTCCAACTACCTCCGCTGACGTAGATTCAACTCCCTTTGTGTGAACACGTACCGGAGACTTTGTGTTCTATGAACACATCCACATGCACTCCATTCAAATAGTGCCTCTAAAATTTCAGTGTAAACACCACAGCTGACAACTCCAGGTCAAGAGTGGGATAATTCTTTTCATGAACCTTGAGTTGTCTAGACGCATAAGTTATCAGCTTATCACCCTGCATAAGAACACAACCCAAACAAACCCTACATGCATCACAATAAAAAGTGTAATTCTCACTACATTTAGGCAAAGTAAGCATCGGGGATGAAGTGAGTCTGTCATTGAGCTCCTGGAAGCTTTTTTCACAATTCTCCGTCCATTTAAACTTGGCCTTTTGCATATTCAAAGCTCTCAGTGAGGCAGCAATGGAAGAAAAACCCTCCACGAACCTGCAGTAGTAACCATCCAATCCTAGAAAGCTATGGATATCAGTGGGATTAAGAGGTTTTGGCTAGTTCTTAACAGCCTCAATCTTCCTAGGATGTATCTCCACACCTTTTTCGGACAAAACATGACCCAGGAAGGTCACTGATCTAGGCCAGAATTTGGATTTGCTGAATTTAGCATACAGCTTATGTTTTCTAAGTACCTGCAGGGTTAGTCTAAAATGTTTTTCATGATATTCCTTGGTCTTAGAGAAGATAAGAATGTCATCAATGAATACAATGACGAAAAAGTCAAGGTATTCACGGAAGACCCTGTTCATGAGATCCATAAATGCAACAGGTGGATTCGTGAGACCAAATGACATAACTAGGAACTCATAGTAGCCATAACGGGTAGGAAAGGTTTTCTTTGGGATATCTCCATCCCTAACCCTGAGCTGATGGTACCCTAAACAAAGATCAATATTCGAGAAGAAACTAGACCCATGGAGTTGGTTGAACAAGTCATCTATTCTAGGAAGTGGATACTTATTCTTGATAGTGACTTTGTTGAGCTTCCGATAATCGATACACATTTCTAAGGGTTCCATCTTTCTTTTTCACAAACAACACTGGATCTCCCCAATGGAATATGCTCGACTGAATGAAACCTTTATCAATGAGATCTTTTAACTGCAGCTTCAACTCTTTGAATTATGATGGAAACATTCTGTAAGGAGGAATTGAAAATTGGTTTAGTATCTGGTTCTAAGTTGATACCAAAGTCAATCTCTTGAGGGGGAGCAACTCCAGGAAAATCATCAGCTTATACATCTTGGAACTCATTCACTACAGGCACTGAGTCTATGTAAGGAATGTCATGATCTAAATCATTAACACTCACAAGATGACACAATAACCCCTTGGACATCATTTTATTGGCCTTAAGTTTCAAAATCAAGGGATTAGGACGACTAGAGTTTTACCCTTCTACGGCAATGCATACAAGCATAAAAACTATGTAATCAGTCCATGCCAAGAATAACATCAAAATTATGCATTGGTAACTCAATCTAGTCTGCACACACAGACTTTCCACACATAACTATTTGGCAATCCTTGTATGCTCTATCAGTTCTTACATTTTCTCCAAAAGGTGTACTAACAATTATAAGAATATTAGTAACTTCAGGAAATATCTCAAAAACGAGAACAAGTAAAGGAATTACAAAGGAAAGCGTAGACACTGGATATAGTAAAGCATAAATAGAAGTTGAGAATACTTGCAACATTCCTGTGACCACATCAGCGGACTTCTCCTGCTCCTCTGCCCTTGAGGGCGTAGAACCTGTTCCTCTTAGGAGGATCGGCTACTGAAGCACCCTGTGGATTTGGACTAACCTGAGCATTACCTCCAGCCTAACACCTTTTCTATGGGCAGTCCTTAACCATGTGCCCGCTCTTTCTGCAACCGAAGCAGGCATTAGTGCCCTATCTGCACTCTCCACAAAGTGAGCAATATCAAGAACAAGTGTACGAACTTTGAAATAAGCGATAAGAAAATGAGTACTTAAACTTACTATTATATCGTGATTTAAAAAATTGATCAATTACTTATATATAATACCATTTGATGAAAATAACAATATTCCATCATGAACATCCAATACACATGCCTTTTGTAAAAGCATGAAGAAGTTTTGAAATGTGACATATTACCACCTTCATTTATATAAAGTATTGATCAATATTTTCAAAGGAAGGATGTTTATAATAATGAAATATCACGATTATTTGTAAGTATCACAATTTTTTGTACGACGAAGCATTAACTTTCTAACTTAATATGGCAATCAAATCAATTATTTTTCATGTAAAAAATATTAGAAGAAAAATGAAACTAATATGATATTTGTAATGAGATATTAACTTTAAATTTAAATAGGAAAATTATTGATCAACTTACCTAATGCTAGGCTTACATTTGACCATATATTTCCAAATATTTTGGGCAAGTTCTTTTTTGGTAAAATTTTGCCATGTGTTTGATCACAAACTTCTAAATCTTTTGGTAATTCATTTATAAGTGAAAATTTAAAACTTTTTTTGGCAAGTCGTTATTGGGTGAAGTTTTGTCTCGCGAGTTTTGCCATATATTTTTTGCGAGATATATTTGACTTTTTCAAATATATATATTATATGTGTTTGTGTGTGTGTGTATGTTGCATTTTTGGATATACATTTTGTATTTTTAAATATAAACACTTACAGTAAAAATATCATACACTTATACTTTCTATTAGTTATAGCCATGACTAAATATATTAGTAAAATATTGAGTAAAGTTATTAATAACACAAATTAGTTAATAGATATTCCAATTATTATTAGTAACTTTCTTCCAACTAAAGTATACCAGTTATATTATTTTTATTTATTTATCATATTTTATCATATAATATTTAAATGTCTGAACTAGTCATTATCAAAGTGCTTGAAAATCACTAGATGTATATTTTCCCGTCTTCTAAAATTGTGAATAGAGTTATGTAGTACTTCTTATTTTACTCTTAAATTCACTAAAAAAATTATCTCATACGAACAATAGATAATAATCACCCATCATCCAGCCAAGTAATTGTTATAATTAATTGACTCATTGATATATGAATTACACATGACAAAAGTAGTACAAATTTTGGTCACACATCCATGGATCTGTAATTGAATTGAATGTGGCATTAGCAATTGAGAGTGCGTGGACAATTAAAGTTTCTGGGTAACTCATGTAGCATCTGCAACCAACACCACATATTAATGTATTTGACCAGCAAAATTTGTGCTTTGATGTAAATCATATGTCAGAAAGCAAGTCTTCTGTCCCAGTCAATTTTCCAAATTCATTCTCATCGATAGCTCCTTTTTTAGCTTTTTAAATCGACGGTACTCCCTTGTGATATCATTTTAATATTCAACAAACTGTGTAGCACGTCTTTGTTTGGTAGTTCTCTTTCTCAAAGTAGTTCCCTGTAGAATTTGCTTCTTTTTGGAGTCTTTATGTCTTCTGTTCTTGTTGTTGTGCCATTGCATTTTTTTTTCACTCATAAATTCTTCTTTGTTTTCTTCTCCCTGGACTTGTCCCTGAATGGAAAAAAGTAAAGGATAAGTATCAAAGGCCAACACCTCACAAATGATCTAACATTTATTCACCAGTACATACGGTCACATATCGGAACTGCTCTGTGCTGAATAACGAATAAACTTATTTAAACATGATGTCGTGCAGGTTGAGGTATTCAACAACACTAGATCCCTTTGTAGAAAGAGAATGATGCTTCACATCAGGTACAGAAGGAAGCTACAACATACCATATCCCATGCCCATCTTCCCAATCTTAAGCTCCTTCCACCTGTAACATATATCCCGTGAAATTAGTTAAGATACACATAAAATTCACTTGGTCACCACATTATAAAAATATATAGGTAAAATGTATAAGTATCTTCTCAACCTATGCCCAAAATTATAGTGACACACTTATACTATGCAAAAGTCGTATTACGTCACACCTCGAGCCTACACCCTAGACTTGGACTACACTCAGAGCCATTGTTGACCTTAAACAAACCCTTGTCTTGACTTACTTACTAAGTGGAAGACTTAAATTAACAAGAAAATCTCAAAAAATAACTTTAAAGAGATATAAAACTTAGCCAAAACGGCAACTTAAATCTTTAAACAACATATAATACAAAGACACCTAAACTACTAACTGTCTATTAATCGTTAAAACAAGGATGGATGTCAGGACAAGATCCCTGATCATCCTAACAATAAAATATTGAATACAAAGTAAAAGGAATCCTCAGAATGCAAGAAGACTCACCCAACAAACTCCAAGTTCTCAACTTGATCAACGAGGCGCTTTATGTTGATCCTGGTTACATGCTTTTACATCATGATACGATGCAGTCCAGCTGATGTCACTACATTGAATGTACGACTATGCGATTTGGAATGCTAAACAATTCATAGACTTGAAAAGATTCTGAAAGAAATACTTACAAAGACTCTTCTCAACTAATGAATAAATTAACTCAAAATAAAACAATAAAACATATGTAATATATGGAAATCTTTATAAAACAGTAAAAGCATCTTAGTTCATTAATGAAAATTCAATAACAAACTCAAATTTACTCATGAAATAAAGTAATATAGCTTTAGTGAGAGATTCTCTAACCGACAAAAACCACTATAAGCCTAAGTAGTGATACAACATCTTGCCTGCCCTGCTAGAACTTTTCGGTACTTTATCTTCATATATAACTACTTAACTTTATGGATCCACTACTTTATGATAAAGAATATTAAGGAGTAATCTAAAAAATATGATCCTTTAACCCATGATGACTACATTATTTATGGAGACTTGATTTAATATGAACTTGCATCCCCACATCGGCGCTCAATACTAATCCCAAGAAAATGCTTAGCTCATGTGTTTGTAAAAACAATACACTTACTTTGGTTTTATATAATTACGCAAAACTTAGCTTAAAAGCTCTCTTAGAATCGTTTCTTTTTTAAATATGAACACATTTAAAACTTCTTGGGAATACGTAGTTCCCATATATTTCTTTGAGGAAATGAATCTCAAAACTTTACTCTTTACTTAATTTGGAACTTAAGTATTAGAACAAAGTAAAAACGTTTGTGAAAGACTTTTGAAAACTTTATTAAATTCTCTGGACTTTCTACTTAACTTCTATACTTGACTTTAACTCTCCTTGAATTGAATTATGGATTCAAAGATTATGACTTGTGATAGGAATGATCTCATAATGTTTAGGAATTGTTTAACATAGTTAAACATGAGAAAGGTTACGAAATCATCATCTTGGAACAAGTCTCCGACGCGGAGTTGATTTAATTAAATTATTAGACAATGGAGTTCGCGTCCTGATCGTGATGCGTAACTATTTTTTATTTACAGAGGGAATAGGTGCACAACGCGAATCGGGTACCTGTTCCTTTTCAAACATTTTTCCTCTTCGTTTTCGAGCCCCGATTCGCCTAAACTTGATTGTTGTTCTCAAATTCATCTTATATTCTAATGCCCTGCATATGTACCCAAGTATCAAACTCAAAACAACTTTAAACCCAACGTAAAGATCTTACAAACTCCGGATTTCATCCCAAGGAAAGAATCAAATTTAAATTCAAGAATACATAACAAGAATATATACTTTCAAACTCTTTTAGGATGAATTTTGCTGAATTAAACATGTGGGTGAACGAACCCAATGTTATGAATGACTCACATACCTTGTAGGATCAATTCTTTGGAAAAATCCACAACCAATATCGATCGTTCTTGGTGAATCTTTCTTTTCCTCTTCTCTATGCTCTTGCATTCTTTCTCCAAACACCCTAAGTCGGTTATTCAAAAGAGTAAACTGAATGAGTTCATTTTAGACCCATAAGTAATTACTAAAAATGAATTAAAATAAAACGACACGGATCATTAAACCAATTCACTTGCATTAACCATCAATAACAATGCATCAACAATATACATGTAGGGAAGTATCTAAATACATTCTTATTCAAATTAAATCATGCTTCATCTACCCTAACATTAGATCATGTCATGTACACTACAATATTCACTTAATAGGCTAGAAGAATAAAAATAAATCTTTACCAATTCGAGGGTTATCTAATCATGTTAGATCAATCATACATAATTATCATCACATTATACCTATAAGAAGAAGCTAAGGAAAATTAATCATGATTGAGTCACAAGACAACAAACCTAACGTCAATATCACAAGTTACTGCTTGATAGACTAGAAGGACTTAGATTAACTCATATTAGTCCTTTTTCACCTTGATCATACACAATTTATACTTAAAATTCAATCATAATATTAATTTTAGAAAGTAGCTACAAGAATCTCAACATACTGGAAATCCACTTTTGTACAATTAAGGACCAACATTACAGTGAACTCATTGATAACTAGAGTAAGCATGCTCAAATCTTCATACTTTGATCCACATGGATCCTTCATCATCAATTCATCATCAACTTACTTAAATAACAGTAGATATAGACAATTGAACATAAGAGAATCGTAATTCAACCATTAACAGGCCATGATCACAATGTCCATGCAAGGGCTAAATCAATTTTGGGAAAGGGAATGGGTTTATAATGTAATTGGAATAAAAACCATTTTTAAAAGGAACCCATGGCTACATTGAAGAAGAACAGATTTGATCATGAAATTTTATTGAAAAAAATTGAGGTTAACTCATTTTGGGGGTCTTATAACTTCTCCCACCTATCTCCATTAAAGGTGTGAGAAGTTTTCTTTGGCATGCGGGATTCTATTGGAGGTTCATAAAAGATCTCTAAAAATTGCATATCTATTGTGAAAACTTCTTGAAAAGATGAGTAAATTTAACTTTGATGATGCTTGTCTGATAGCGTTTAGAGATTTGAAGAAGAAGCTAGTCTCCACTCCAATCATTATTGAACCAGATTGGGGGGCCATTTAAGGCCATGAGTGATACAAGTGGGGTAGCACTTGGCGTAGTATTGGGAAAAGGCATTAGAAGATACTTAATCCTATTTAGTATGCAAGCAAAGATTTAAACACAGCCCACAAGAATACACAATGACCTAGCAAGATCTTCTTGTAGTGATGTTTGCATTACAGAAATTTCAATCTTATTTTCTGGTACTAAGTTCATAGTGCATACTAACAGTTTGACGTTGAGGTATTTGACAGCTAAGAAGGATGTAAAACTGCGAGTGATTACATGGTTGTTGTTTTTGTAAGAATTTGATTTGGTGGTAAAAGATAGAAAGGGGAAAAAGAGAATCAAGTTTCTAATCACTTTTTTAGATTGGAGGATGAATCTTTGCTCAAGTTTGCTGATAAGGCTGGAATTAATGATGTGTTTCTAGATGAACAGTTATTTGGTGCTTCTTATAATTATATTCCTTGGTTTGGAGACTTTTCTAATTACTTGGCAAGCGATTTGGTGACCTCAGATTTAGCTTTTCACCAAAGGAAAAATTTTATACGTGATGTAAAGAAGTTCTTTTAGGATGAGCCTTACTTTTATTGTAGTTGTCCGATGTCATTATTCATCATGTTTGCCCGAGGTCTAGATGTTGAGTATTCTTCAGGCGTGTCATTCTTCACCTATTGATGGGCACTATAGTGGTATTCATGCTATACATAAGATCTTGCAGTGTGGATACTACTGGGCTAACATCCACCAAAATGCTCATGACTTTGCCAAATCTTGTGATCGTTCACAAAGAGACGATGGGATTTCAAAGAAGCAAGTGCTCCCAAAGAATCCAATGTTGGTAGTTGAATTGTTTGATGTATGGGGAATTGATTTTAATAGATCATTTGTGAGTTTATAGGGGATGAAGTATATTCTTGATGTGGTTGATTATGTATTGAAATGAGTGGAAGCAATTGTGCTCCCTAACTATGAAGGTAAGAGTGTCACCACATACGTGAAAAAGAATATTTTCTCCAGATTTGATACCCCAAGGGTGATTGTCAGTGATGGAGGTTCTCACTTTTGCAATAAGTTGTTCAAAGCACTTCTTTAGAAATACGGTATCCTCCATAATGTAGACACTCCTTACCATCCACATACTAATTGACAAGTTGAGGTGTCCAACAAAGAGATTAAGCAGATTTTGACAAGGAATGTGAATTCCAATAGAACGGATTGGTCAAGGAAGCTCAATGATGCATTATTGTCCTATCATACTGAGTACACGACTCCCATAGGTATTTCTCCATACCAACTTGTATATGGGAAGTATTGTCATTTTCCGGTAGAGCTAGAACATAAAGAAATGTAAGGTAATAAAGAAGCTGAATATAGATTGGGCGGTGCATCAAATCAAACAGTAAATGACTTGAATATGCTCGATATGTTTTGCCTACTATCCTACGAAAGTGTAGCATTGTATAAACTAAAGATGAAATATTGTCATGATCAAAAAATTAAAAAGCGGGATTTTGTTGTTAGGGATATTTTGCTTCTATTCAACTCAAGCTTGCACTTATTTTTGGGTAACCTCAAGTCTAAATGGACAAGACCATTCTTACTCAAGAAAGTGTTTCCACATGGTGATATGGAGCTCCAAAATAGTGAGGGAACAAGGTTCAAGGAGAATGGGCAAAGGATCAAGCTTTACATGGGAAACGCGGAGAGTGTGCAAGAATTGATTGTGGCCTACTATCTTGATGAGTTTGAGTACTCAAAATTCCTTCATCGTTCCATGAAGTTAAATCAAGCGCTACTTAGGAGGTAACCCAAGTAGTAAAATATAGCCACAATAGGTGTTAAACTTCAGTGTAGCACATTTCTTTGCTTGTTTGAATATTTGTTGTCAATTAGATAGGTGCTTGATTTTGGTTTTAGTATTGTCTAGATATAGTATAGGGTATGTGCTTTTAAAGTGACAATAAAATGCAAAAAAAGGCCTAATTAATCTACAAAAAAAGGAATGGTACAGTGTTCTACAAATACCATAGACAGTCTGTAGTTCATTCTACGGACTGTAAATGGTGCTCGTGGATCCCATATAAGTGTCTACATTTTTTAAGTGTAAAGGAGATCTACGGTAATAACCTACAAACCATATAATAACTTATGAATCGTAAGTAGGGCCTCATAGGTCCTAACCCTACTCTTCTCGACCCGACCCAAAAACCTTCATTTTATAAATCCCCCATTTCAAATTCACTCCCACTTCATTCATTTTTCTCCCCCAACCTTTTCAAATCTTCCAAAGCCCCTATATCACTACCCAAATCAACCATCACTCCCTCATATATCATTCTCATTCCTTCATCCACAATCCCATATTACCGCATTCAAATTACTCCCACATTCCTCAAATATTCCAGTGTTCGAGTCAGGTGCAACAAGGTGATTTATGGGTGGTATTGGAATGATAGTGTCGTCACACAATCACACCACTCCTCATTGCTTGTAACATAATACGGGGTAAGGAAATGTGAAAGTGGGAAAGGGGTACAATCCTAAGTCAGTTTTGGTCATATCTTTCATGTGGGGTAGGAAGCTGGTGGGGGAAGGAATGTTTGACATAATTGGATCATATTTGGGATATGGAGGTGGAATCCCTCTCGATTAAGTCTATTCTTGGGGTGTCAGAGTTGACAGATATTAAGGCTCAAATACAACAACGTCTTGATAAAGGATTCATCCACCCTAGTATTTCCAAGTGTGGTGCTCGTGTCTTGTTTGATAAAAAGAAGGAGGGTAGTACGAGGGCTAATGATTTTTTCTTAATCCATAAGAGAGTGTATTAATACCGGAATGACAAGCTTATGGATAAATAAAGTTCCATTAAGTATACTTGGGTGAAGGAAATTGACATTTTATTAAGAGAGTGTGTACCAATATTGGGTTAGTGCTTTGAATTTAATGAGCTTACCTGAGTTTGAGGTGTCGTGTTAATGAAATGTTTGCTTCATAGTTATAGTCAAGGTTGACTGAGCGCAATGGTAATAAAAGTTCATAGTAGACTGTCACAAGATGCAACGATATAATAAGATTGTGGGTAAGAAAATTTGGTGTAGTAAAATTACTTGTGAGTAACTAAGGTCATTTTGTATAATATTTGGTGAGTAACATGGTTTTATGGAAAGTTTAAGAGATGGTGGGACACCACTCAAATAGAATTTATAAGAACCGAAGTCATATTGAAGAAAAATAGTTGGATGAAGTGCATCCTTTAGAGAGAGGCGATAAAAGGAATATTAAATTTTATTGCAAAGGCTCAAGAGATATATTTAGAGGGGTATAGAACTGGGTAAGATATACGTGATTTCTTTCGTTTGTTGTGACTATGGTAATAGTGTCACAAGTTCATCGCATTGGTTATAAACTATTGGAAAAGACTCGAGAAATGATTGTACAGACATTAGATCAAGTGTGATGATAAGTGCCTTTTTTTTTAAGTTTAGTAATGAGTAGGGTTGAAGCTTAGAGAAAAGATATTGAAATATCGACAAAGATGTGATCCTTGATGAGCAAAGATTCATGAATTCGTAAAAATCTTTGAGACATAACTAATGTAAATAGATAAGGGGATTAAGTCATACACTTAAAATTACAATTTTGAATTTTAAAAGTGTAAACCTACATTCGTGGTGATACATTTTGTGAAGGTATGATTTTGAAAGGTGAGAAAATAATCAATTATATCAGGTATTGAGTATTTCAAAGGACTTATACCTGGGATGAGTCGTAAAGCATATTACTTTATATATATTGAGTACCTAAGAACGATTTTATTTAAATAGTGTTGGGCTATGATAGGGTAAAAGGTAAGAGTATGATGATGGTTGTTAGTATTGTGAGTATGTTTCACTTTTGTTGGTGGATCCCTAGTTGTGGGTCAGGGGTACCAAATCCTGCGATTTTCTCTTGGTTGAGTGGGTGTTTTGTGAAGACGTGGTTAATTCAGATGACTTATTTGGTATAGTCTTTGAGTTGTTAAAGTACTTTAACGACTCTAATTGTACCACCTTGCTTATGAGAATTTATAGAAGAGCTACCTTGTGTATTCATGCTTGTCTGACAATCTAGATTTTCATCTTGTCATCGAGGTAATGTATTGATTATGTGTGGTTGAATGTGGGAATCCTTGAATACAATTCTACTGTTCTTAACAGGTTATCAACAATTACTAAATCTAGGAAGTTGATAGTGTTGTTGGATGGTTAGTTGCTTTGTATGTTTGGACATATCTCTCAAGGAGTATCTAATGCCTAAAGATGTAATCTTTTGTAACTCAAGTTTATGGAAATTTATATAGTGAGATAGAGATGTTTATATGATCTGTGATTGTTTGGGTATTACGAGCATGTATTGGTTTGTTTAGCTTCACCTCTATCTATGGCTAGTTTTGATTTTTGGCTTTTATCAAGGTGATGTGAGGAAGGAATAATCATGATGAATGAGTCAAGATCCTTGATAACATGTGGCAGACGTATGTACGGTCAAATTTAGTGGTTGTTGGTATTCATTTTGTTGATTACTTAAGTTTACATACAAAAATATATATCACTGGAATGCTTAGATGACTTCATTAATGCATTGCGAGGGACGATGTGTAGGTATTCAATTGGTTGGTTTAAGGTTGGACTTGTAAAATCCTTAGGGGGTAATGAGGTTCGGTAAGAAGAGCATGCGAGACAAGTATCCCTAGTAATATAATGATTCTGGTAGTACTCTACCCTTACTTTAGCTAGTATGTTCCTAGTTGATCACTCGGGGATGAGATGGATAAATTGTATTTACTTTAATGAGCTCATTCTGTCATTAGGGAATACAAAATGAAGAATGAATTAGCGCAAGAAAATCATTTCATAGAAACTTTTTCATACGGAAAAGAAAATAAAAAATGAATTGGTTTCCACCTTTCGACTTAAATATGAGATTGGTTTCCATGTTCCGACACACTAACCTTGATCGGATTTCACTTTCTGCTATGATAAAAATTTTAGTGTGGGTTCTATACGAGGACCATTTATTGGGTTCCATGAGTGCACTACTGAATTGTGTTGTGTGCCTCCTTGTGATTATTACGTTCATATCTAATGATGATTGATATTGGAAAACAGTATGTTGCCTCATTGCATTATTGAGAATCTGGGATGCTACAATTATCCTGAAAGCATGACTAATATTGAATATATTCGGTGTATGTTTGTTTTATAAAGTTGTGGTTACTTTCATGAGTTTTACTTATTGGGATAGCCGTGTGATCCTATTTATACACTGTGGGTGTGTACCAATACTCCACTTTCTCATATTTTTGTTTATCATAGGGCATCCTATGGCTTCTATTGACAAAGCCCGTTGAGAATGTCAATGATCATTTCAAATTCAAGGATGAAATAGTTCTTCCAGTCTTCTTTCAGTTCTCTTTTTTTAGTCCACTCTCTTCTGACTCAGACTATTTGTTTAAGGTGTTGGTTAATTTCGGGGTTCTATCCCTTGTTCTTACACTTGAAGTTATTAGAATTTTTGTATAATGAATTTCAGGTTCTAGGTATTTAATTGCGTTTGTTTAGTTAATTCACTTGCATTTGTAACTTAATTGCCTAAGTTTTTGTTTAGTCACTTGGTTTGGGATTGTAGGTAGGGTTCTTCCCCCACCCCGACGCCATATCCAACCCCACTACCCATACTCAACCTCACCCAATTTTTACATTCACCCCCCCCACCAATCACTTATCCCCTATCCATTTTACCAACGAATGGTAGTGTAGGTGACAATCACGATGTATGGGGCATGACTTCTTATAACAACCTTAAATGTTAATTCCCGTATGAATGATGAAAAGAAATTATTAATACCATTCATTTACCATAAAAATAATTTTAATTTGAGGTCAACTTTAAAGTTTAGTATCAATGAAAGAAGGGGAATATGAACATAAGCACACAATAATTTATATTTTAAAAGACACTAATTAATTGAAAAAACTTTGGCCAATGGTACTTTGAGAAAACGCACATTGAGTTAATGTAAAATTGAGAACTGAGAACGAATTCAACCACATAATTTCTTTTAGGTTCCACTAGTATTCATTTATAATTATATATTAAAATTAACAGTTATTCCAAATTGAATTGACATTTGATAGAGCAAATGATTAAATTATCACAATTTTGATTTATGTGAAGATTGAAAAAGACAAGTAATAAAAAAGTTAAAGGATTACTCCCTCTATTCCATATTAACTTAAACTATGAGCCCTTTTTCATTTTACAAATTAACATCAATTTTCAATCTTCAAGACTATCTTTAAAATATTCTTCCAATTTTACCATTTAAGTGAGTAATGAAATTAGTTATTATAATTTACTTTTGACAATAACTAATACGGATAAAAATGGAAAATTAGGTTAAATTTATATCCTAACCTTCTCTTCATAAAGAGTATGAAACACCTCAAAGCTTAAGCTAATATGGAATGGAGGGAGTACGAAACATGTAAAGGAAAATATTATAACTCTAAACAGATAATTAAATTGTTTTTTATGATATAAAAGTTAAGAAATATGCTTCACCAATTCGATATAAGCACCTGGTTCTCATAGTTCATAGTCGTTAAACCATAAACGTCGTGCGTTAATACAAAAAAAATAATAAAATTTATGGGAAAACCCATTCCTTAGTCAAGGAATAAAAAAGCATGACCTCCATCATGTAGGATTTCACTAATTTCACAAATTTCGAAGGAAAGAGGCTTCATGTTACATGCTAAAACTCCTAAGGACTATTAGTTCTTAATTACCCTCAAATCCGGAACACAGAATTGATATATTTACTATTCAAGAAGACACAAAAACTTTGTGTTACAACTCTCATTGACACACTTTCAAACTTAAAATTACAACTCAATAGTGATACTTTAACAATAAACTTATTTAGAATGAAAACATGGCTCTAGTTCTTCTTTTCTGTGCCATTGTACGCTCCTTCTACGACTTCTTTCCTTAGCTGAAAATGACGATATTCACTGTGTGCCAAATTTAAAGTATTATTATTCAACTTTATCCTTTTATAATCATCCTTTTTGGACATCCTCAAAACCGTAATTGAGTCTGAAAGTGGCTCTTCAATAGGTCAGCTACTCCTTTTATAGAACTTTACGTAGATTCTAATATATTCTCACGCGACTTTACTTTAATAATCATTTTTTGAATTCGACATTACATCAGGAACTATGAGAGAAAAAGTTCTCTTTAGGATTGATTTTGCGTATGAAAATTTGATTTTATTTGCTAACATGCACCTCTTATCATTTTTCGGCGAACTTTGGGTGTGTGTATATTCTTATAGATGTTAAATTCTAAGAGTTAATTTCCTTGTTATTGGTGGAAAATACTAAATGTTTTGATTTTCTTGAACAAATTAAACTAATCATATATATGCACTCTTCAAACTAACAGAATTGGTGTTCTAATTTGGTGATTAATTCATGTGAATAATGATACACTTTTTAAATGATTTTCTTTATTCCAATTCAATTTTTTTTATTACATTGGAAATAGGGGAAAATAAAATTAGGGAGGGAATAATTATCAGGGGGAGATTACCTAGAACCCTCACTAATAAAGTGAAAGTTTACATATCTAACTAATCGGGTATTATAAAAATTTCAAGAAATTTTATTATTTACAAGAAGTAAATCCATACATGTACATAGATCAAAGTACGCCAACAACCCCGTAGATAGAAGATGATCAATACGTCACATTTTCAAAACATCATTTAGGCTTATACAAAAAAGCAAGTAAATTAGAATGTAATGTTAATATCCGAATAATGTTATTTTCATCAAACACTTTGATATTATTGATTGATTTTGAAACTCCTATATAATGCTAACTAAAATTACTCATCTTATTGACTTAAAACAAAGTGAGCAATATCAGCAACAACCTTACGAATTTCGATATAAGAGATAATAAAATGAGTAATTTCACATACTATTATATCAAGATTCAAAAAATTGATCAATTACTTATATATAATACCATTTGATGAATAATACGTATCCTCATGAAAATCAAATTCACTGGCCTTTGAATAAGCATGAACAAGTTTAAATGTGAATATGACATGTGATTGACTGCTTTTTATATAAATATTGAGTAATATTTTCAAAGAAACGGATTGTTTTTATAAGAATGAAATATCACGATTATTTGTAAGTATCACAATTTGTTTTTACAATGAAGCCTTAACTTTCTAACCTAATATTGTAATCAAATCAATTCTTTTTCATGAAGAAAATATTAGAAGCAAAAGTAAATTGATATGATATTTCTAATGAGATATGAACTTCAAATTTAAATAGGCAAATTATTGATCAACTTACAGAATGCTAGGCTAGAATTTGACCATATATTTTCAAGTATTTTGGGAAAATAATTTTTTTTAAAATTTTGCCATGTGTTTGATCACAAACTTCTAAATCTTTTGGCAATTCATTTACTGGTGAAGTTTTGCCATGTGTTTGGCTAGATATTTACAAACATTCTTGACAAGTGAGGGTAGGGGGACGAAAGGGGGACTCCGCTCTAAATCCGCCACATCCCATCTCGGGTCTCACCACCCCCCAATTCCCTCAAATCTCCAAGACTCTCTCCACTCAAGTTTAGCCGTAGATTTTTTTGTGAGATATATTTGACATTTTCTTTAAAAAAAAATATATCTCTTGTATTTTTGAATATATATCTTGTATTTTTAAAAATAAACACTTACAATGAAAATATCATACATTTATACTTTCTACGAATTATAGCCATGACAAAATATATTAGTAAAATATTGAGTAAAGTTATTAATGACACAATTTATTTAATAGGATATTCTAATTATTATTAGTAATTTTCTCGCACCTAAAGTAAAAAAGTTATTTTATTTTTATTTAGTTATATTATTTTATTATATAATATTTAAAGGTTTGAACTAGTCATTACAAAGTGCTTGAAAATCAGCAGATCTATGATTTTCCAATCTTGTAGCATTGTGAATAGAGTTATCGTGTACTTATATTACTGGTAAAAGGTAACATATATCTTGTGAAATTTGTTAAGATACACATAAAATTTACTTGGTCACCTCATTATAAAATTTATAGGTAAAATGCATAAGTACCCCTTCAAACTATGCCGAAAATCACAATGATACACTTATACTATACCAATGTCCTATTACGTCAAGCATCGAGCCTACACCCTAGACTTCGCCGGTACTCCAGAGCCATTACTGGCCTTAAATGAACCCATGGTGTGACTTACTTACTTAGTGAAAGACTTAACAAGAAAATCTCAAAATATGACTTCAAAGATATGTAAAACTTAGCCAAAACGGCAACTGAAGTCTTTAAATAACATATAATGCAAAGACAACTAAACTACTAATTGTCTATGAAGCCTCTAAAACAAGGAGGGATGTCAGGCCAAGATCCACGGTCATCCTAACAACAAAACACTGAATACAAAGTAAAAGGAATCCTCCGAATGCAAAATGGCTCACCCTAAAGACTCCGAGTGCTCAACTTGATCAACGAGGCTCTCCGTGGTGATCCTTCTTACAGGGGTTTATATCCTGATACGATGTAGTCCGACTGGTATCAGTACCTTGAATGTACAAGTCTGCGAGTTGAAATGCTAAACAATTAAATATTCTGAAAGAAACACTTACCTTGAATCTTATCAACTAATGTATAACTTAACTTTAAATAAAACAATGAAACGCATGCAATATATGAAAACCATTATAAAATAGTAAAATCATCTTAGTTCGGTAATTAAAGTGCATTAACAAATTCAACTTTACTCATATAATAAATTAATATAGTTTGTGTGAGGGATTCTCTGACCGACAACCACCACGATGAGCCTAAGTGGTGATACAACATCTTATTCACACTTTCATAATTTTGCTATAGTTTGTCATCATATATAACTACTTAACTTTGTGGATCCACTACTAATGATAAAAAAATCTTAAGGAGTAATCTAAAAAGTTTGATCCTTTACTACCCATGATGGCTACAGTATTTATAGAGATTTGAGTTAATATGAACTCACATCCCCATATCGGTGCTCAATAGAACTCCAAAAATATGCTTAGCTCATGTGTTTGTAAAAACAAAACTTTTTCTTTGGTTTGATATAGTTACTAAAAACATATCGTAAAATCTATCTTGGAGTCGATGTTCCCTTTCTTTCTCAAATGAAAAATTATTTTAAAATTCTTGGGAATACGTGGTTCCTATATACTTCTTTGAAGAAATGAACTTCAAAACTGTACTCTTTACTTAATTTTACACTTGTCTTACAACAAAGTAAAAGCATTTGTGGAAGACTTTGGAAAATAGTATAAACTTCTCTTTACTTGCTACTTTACTTCTAAACATGACTTCAAATCTCCTTGAATTGAATTATGGATTCAAGGATTATGATTTGTGATAGGAATGATGTAAAAACCCTAAAAATGATTAGACCGGGTTCACGGATTGATGTGCGTTGAACCAGACCTCTGAACCTCTACAACATCAAAAGAAAAACTTCCTAGTTGCCTAGAAAGGTTGGGTCCAAGCCACTGTAGGCACCCCCCCGAATAGAAAAGATTTACCGGATTGAGTTTAACCGGACTTAAAACTGGGTATTATATTTAATCTTAAGTTTGGAGAGTCTAGGGGTAAAGAGGTCTTCTTCAGGATAAGGGTAGTATTGTAATTACCCTATATATTTAATTAATTAATTAATATGGTGTAGGACCAACTCGGGTATGGACGGCCGAAATTGACCCTTTAAGTAAAATCTTGCTCCACCCAGGTTCGAACCTTTTTGAAGCAATGATTTAATTTATTTATTGTATTTAGTGAATTAGTGTCACGACCCAAAACCGAGCCGACGACGGCACCACATTACCCTCCTATGTGAGGCGAAAGCAACAATCTGAACCTGTATCATTTCAAAATTATATAAACATAAAGCAATGCGGCAAAGACTGATTCGTAAACTCATAAAGATTAAACAGACAATTCAATACTTCTAAAAATTCAACATAATTTAATTCCCCCAAAAATCTGGGAAAAGTCACACCACAGAAACATCTATGATCAATTTACTAAACTAAGAGTATTCTAAGAAGCTTAAAAAACAAAATGAAAGCTATCTATGCCGAAACTCAAGGCACAAGGGACAGTGAGGACAGGAGAGATCCAGTCAAGCTAGAAGAAGCATTAGCTCACCTGAAGTGTGAAGACCGGTGTTGGTGTTTTGTGACGAAGACGGCTTGAAATACGTTGAGTCGAAGATGAAGATGACTGGCCGTTGCTGGCATACCCGAATACAAAAAGACAACATAAAAGAGGGGGTTCAGTACAACCACACGTACTGAAGTACAGATGGTATCATCGACCCAACTCAAAATAGAAAAACAGTAATATCAAAGTAGGAGTAGTAAACATCATAAAATCAACCTAAATCCTTAGCATGCAAGCATTTACAATTACCAAATGCCTTGGTTACAACACCAAGACCATTAATGAGACTCACAACTCCTCATCATCTCATTTGGGAGGAAACATGTCTTTAGATTGAGTATATTAGTATTTTCAAGATTCATTATATTATTTACTCTCGTGTCGGTACGTGACACGCGCTCCTCATTCTAGCCTGGTACCGGAACGTGCGGGAACCAGAATCAATATTACTATCCTTGGTTGTCGGGAACGTGAACTCCAATCCTCATATTTTTCCTGGGTACCGGAACGTTTATCTGCACCAGATCCATATACTATCCTAGGTGTCGGAACGTGACAACTTGATCCTCATATTCATCCTGGTTACGAATGTGGCCACACGAGCCATTACTATCACTGGTTGTCGGAAACGTGACAATCCGATCTCATATTCTATCATGGGTGTCGGAACGTGACACCCGATCCCCTAATCTCACTACTTTCGTTCATTACGCCTTTGTTTTTATACCAAGCATCATCATTAACAAAGTAGAATTAGGGTTTCTTCAAGTTTAAGATTCAATAGCTTCATCATGCTTTTTATCACAATCATTCCTATTATAAGACACTCATGCATTCACGCAATTAAGCATATTGAAGATTAATAATCCTACTCAAACACATATCATCGACTATAAGAGTTTACTACGAATAGTGTAAAAACAAACCACTTCACGAAGAGAATTGCGATCAACAAGGATTATTTCCCAATAAGCTGCGTTCTCCTTCTCCTTGATGATTCTCTATCTCTCGCTTTGCTGTTCTTTTCTGTTTCTTATTCAAAACACTCTTCTTACCCTAATGATCATATAATTAAGTTTTAAAAGATGGCACTAATAATTCACTAAAATAACTTAAGGTTACCTCTTTTTAACCCTTTCAAGTAATTAGACTTATTAAACATCTAAACCATTACTTTATAATAAAGCAGGAAATAGTCCAAAATGCCCCTTAAATTAATTAATCAGGATTCCGACCCCGCCTGGGAATACGCAGCCCGTGACGGGCCGTCGTTTGCCTGCGACGGTCTGTCCTGCTGTCAGTCGAAGGGTCAGAGAGTGAATTTGTTTTTACACTGAAGACTATGTGAGGTCCGTCACACCTTGAAGTCCGTCCTTCATTTCCCGTACAAAGTTCAGAGAGTCATTTGTCCAGTACCCAATTTCAGATTTTTTTTTCCAAGTGCGTTGAAACGACACCTCCCCGACGGTCCGTCGTTTTTGCAAGATGACGTCCGTCGTTGGCATCCGTTCAATTCTGCCAGTTTTTTCCAGAATAAAATCTGGTTGCCCTCAAAAACGGACTCAACGGTCGTTACAATAGATACAAATTTAACCATCGTTCGTCCCCCCGAACGATCACAAGAAGGAAAAAAGGGCGAAAAGGAATAACTGAATCTGTAAACAGATGTGGGATATTTTGCAATCGCCTCCTTCTACCAAGTAGCTTATTCCAACGGGCGATTCTTCCATTGAACTTGATCTTTGATAAGATTGCAATCTCCCTTGACCTCACTTGCGAATTCTGACTAAAAATGGCAACAGGCTCATCCTCATAAAAACAAATTCTAGCAAGCAAAACTGAATCCAACGGATGATGTAGTTCCACCCATGGTATTCTTTTCAACATCGACTCATTGAAACCCACCGGACTGTACCGGACAGCCCATGGAGGCAAGGCTAAACTCATAAGCAACCTCCACTGACTCTCTTAAGTACTTCAAAGGGCCAAGGTACCTTGGGCTTAGCTGCCTCTTTACCAAACCGCATCACCCATGTCATTGGCGAAATTTCAACAGACTTGTTCACCCTCATGAACCTAAGTCTCTAACCTTTCGATCTGCATATTCTTTTTGTTCTACTTTGCGCCGCTAGAAAGCTTATCTTGAATAGATTTCACTTTTTATATAGAATCCTCAAAGATACACCCCCCCCCCCCCCCCCCCCCGGACCCCAAGGTCTAACCTCGAATCCATCAAACCAACCATGGGGGACCTACATCCTACCATACAATGTTCAAAGGGAGCCAATATTAATGCTGAGTGATAGCTACTTATGTATGAAAAAAACTCCGCTAAGGGTAAGAAGCTTTTTTGATCCCAATGGCCACCGAATTCTAGCACAACATGCACGAAGCATATCCTCCAACACTGAATCGTCGCTCAGATGACCGTCGGTCTGAGGATGGAACGCAGTACTAAGATCCAACCTCGTACCCAATTTCCGCATTGTGCAATGTTTCCAAAAACGTAGAAGTAAACTGCGTTACTCTATCGATATGATGGAAGTGGAAACTCCATTTGCAATCGAACAATTCTGAGGATGTAAGTTTGGCTAACTCTTGTGCATTTAAGTCAACCTAACCGGATGAAATGAGCAGACGTAGTTAGTCTTCCACAACCCCAAATGGAGCACGAACTTGCCCAATGTCTTTGGTGAAACAACAACGAGTCCATTGCAAATTCTACTCTCCCATTTACATTCTGGAATGGGAATCCTTGAAGTGTTCCTCCGCGGGCCTTGGTGTTAAACTTTAACTTGTTGACAATTTGGACAATTTGGCAATAAAATCCACAATATTCACGCTTCATTCTTCTCACCAAAAAGTGTGGCTTTAGGTCCGGTACATCTTGGTGGCCACCCGGGATGTATCGATACTTGAATATGAGCCTCTGTCAGAATATTGTTGATCAAAATCACGGACGCGGGGTACACATACCCTTCCTTAATCCTCAAAAACCCTTCCTCATCGATTTTGCTTCTGGAGCCTCTCCTTGCAAACACTTTATCCGGATCCGGATCAAATTTTCATCATTAAAATGCTTTCCCTTCATTTGTCAAGGAAGGAAGATCTTGCCTCAAACAAGCTAAAATCCTCCCTTCTCATTTACTTCTAATCTCATAAGGTCGTTAGCCAGAATTGAACCTCCCTAGCTAATGGCGTGCTAGAGATTGCAAGTGAGCTAGACTTCCCATTGCTTCCCGCCTTTCTACTTAAAGCATCCCCTCTAAACATTCGCCTTCCCCGGCATGATTACAAAATAGTGATTGGTAGTAGTCCTTCAGTAGTTTCATCATCTCCTTGTCTCAAATTCAAATCTCTCGAGTGAAGACATACTGTGACTACGATGATCCGTTTATAGACCTCACACTTAACCCCATATAAATGTGTTCTCCATTGCTTTAGTGCAAACCACTACCGCGGCCAATTGCCACATCATGAGTTGGATAGTTACGTTCATGATTTTTAATTGTCTTGAAGAGAAGCAATCACATTTTCTCGCATTAGCACTGCACCCAAACCCCGATAAGATGCATCACAATACAAATGAAATTCTTGCCTTTCCAATGGTAAGGTGAGGGGAATTGGTGCAGAGTAGTAAACAGGTCTTGAGCTTCTGAAAGCTTTCGCACACTCATCCGACCATACAAATGGAACATTTTGCTTAGTCAAGTTCGTAAGTGGGAAGCAATAGAAGAGCATCCCTTGACCAAAACGACGGTAGTAGCTAGCTAAAACCCAACAAAGATCCTTATTTCTAACACATAGTAGGTCTTACCCAATTCTTCACTACTCGATTTAGAAAGACCACCATTCACTCCATCCTTAGAAACACGTGCCCCAAATAGTAACTGCATCCAGCCAAAACTTCACCTTAGAAGAATTGGCATAAAGCTTTGTCTCTTCAAAAAAAACATTTTCCACATACCCATTCTCAAATGCTCCTCATGTTCCTTTCCTTACTTTTAGAGTATATCAGTCGATCATCATAAAATACGATCACAAAGAGAGTCCAAAATAAGGCTAAAAAATCCCATTCATCAACTCATGAACGCAAGCAGGGGCATTCCGTAAGACAAAAGACATTCAATACAAATTCGTAATGCCCATACTGGTTCTAAAAGCAGTCTTTGGCAACATCGTGCCAGTATTTTCATTGATGAAATCGGGACTCAAGTCAATCTTAGAGAAGACACAAGCACTTGTAACTGATCGAAACAAGTCACAATGCAAGGAAGAGGATACTGTTCTAATGGTCACTTGTTTCAACTGCCAGTAGTCTATGCACATCGAAAACTCCCATCTTTTCTTCTTACAAACAAAACCGGAGCACCCCAAGGAGAGTGCACTTGGTCAAATGAAGCTTTGCTACAACAACTCTTGAAGTTGGGCTTTTAACTCCTTAACTCGCGGGAGCATCTATACGGGGGTATAGAAATGGGGGGGTGAAGTACCCGTGTTCAAGATTAATACGAAGTCAATATCCCTATCTGATGGCATTTACCCGGAAGATCTGCAGGGAAACACATCAAGGAAAACTAACGGACCACCGAAACCGACTCAATCGGACGGTACTGGGGGTGGTAGTGTCATCCTTGAGATTGTGCCAGAGGAAAAGCTAAACACCCTTTACTAACCCATTTCTTAGCACGAAGAAAGGAGATTATACGCACCGGATGAAGTGTAGTCACCCTCCCCACTAACGGATCTGTCCCAGGCTGGCAACGTCAACGTTTCGCCTTACAATCCAAGATCGCAAAATTGCGGAAGGAGAAGAAAGCCAAGTCGTTACCAGAATTACCATCAAAATCAACCATTTCTAAGATAACCAAACATCTACATAAGTGTTGCTCCCCACAAAGCTTCACCAAAACAAGGGACCTATATACCTTTTCAACTACCCCACAGGATCACCCACCGGAGTCTCGAAAACACGAATAGGCGGGTTTTCAATAATTCACAAGGTAAATTTAGGACCAGTAGCAAATGAGGAAGTACATAAGAAAATGTGGATCAAGGATCCAAACAATACAGAAGCCGATGCAATCACAAACCAGAAGATTACCTGTGATGGACAGCATCAGATGTCTCCGCCTTGATCTCCCAGGGAACGAATAAACAATGGGCCCTTTCGTTTTGTTTGTCCGTTGCCCCTACCATGTTGTGATGTAGTGGCTCCAGTTTTCCCACACCCCGGCCGTTTTGGTGAACCACCATTACCTGACCACCACGGTCATCCGGAATAACGGCCTCTGCCATGACACCTCTTACCTTAGTGTTGGGGGTCTATCACTCTGTTTGGACCATAACTTTGATAGCCCAGTCTCCCCACACCCATAACACTCTCAGATTCACGCATAGGTCTCTAGAGAAATGTTGACCGGTCTGAGGTGGACCCCCGACTACAGGTCTGTAGTGAAGACTGAATGGGGTCGAACTGAGTAACCTCCGGAAACCTGTATCTAGAGTAAGAACCAATTTTAAAACTCACCCCCTTTCGAAAACCTCTTTGATGTCGATGCCGTGTAAATTCATCTGGCGTCACTCCTTCCACGTCTACCACGAAATCTACACTTTGGGAAGGATTTTCCGTAGCCGCTACCTGTAAGGCTGAAATTCGCCAACTCTGATACTCAAACCCCTTCACAAAACGGCGAATCCACTCTTATGGACTGAACATAGGGGGGTTGGCATATATCTGGATAGTGCACGGAAACTTAGCCTCTATGCATTACCGACATCCTTCCTTACCTTGCTCTAGGCTCAAGAAACTGCCTTGTTCCTATCCTCAAAGTCCCGGGGGATATATACTTCTCATAACACCAGCTAGAGAATGAGGCCCCAAGTCATAGGTGGTGCTCGTGGTTGGTTGACACTCAAACATGTGACAGCACCACATGGTGGCATTCCCTTGAAACTGGTAAATCACGAACTCAACACCAAAAAGTTTCTTACTATACCCATCTTGGGTAGTAGCTCATGACAGTTCAAAACATAAAATCGTAAGCATCCTCAGATCTGCACCCCTTGAAGACTGGAGGTTTCAATTTCAAGAAACTTACTGAAAAGTTCATGCTGACATTTGGCATTATCGGCCCCGTAGTCAGCGTGAAACGTGCCTATGTCAATGATGGTCATCATACGAGGGGCCATAGTTGGCTGCATGTCCGTTTACCTCTGAAACAAGAGTGTTGGTTGCAGAAAACCATTGGGGGTGCCTGACCCGGATGAGACAACCCACTAAGATAAGCGAGAGACGAGAACCTGCGTGCTATTCGCTGGGGTAGGTGGGGTGGCATTTCCTCATTCTGTACTTGTTCATTCTCCCCATCCTCACTTCTCTTATTACTTCCTAGTCGGTGAGGAGTTACGCCCTCAGTACCAGATGGGCCTAGGTGCTCGTCCTATTCCCATAGAAGGACGTCCTCCCCACGACCTCTACCGCCGGCCTTGCCACTGTTTCCACTTGAGCGACAGCCACAGTGGCTGGTCAGATGCATCTTGTCTTGTGATGTTTATGTGGGCGTAGTCGTTGCTCTAGTTCTAACCATCTGCGAAATAGGTGAAGATGGTCAGATACCAATTTGTATCACCTCTAGATACAATTGGATCCAAGTAAATAGGCACGAAAGAAGGAAAGAAAGAATGGAATTTCCTAAAGTCTTATAGCTCTCTCAAAGAAAAGTAAGGCGTCCCCCTACCGTCCTAGACTCTACTAGACACCTTGTGCTTGTGTGATGAGACCAACGAACCTATGCTCTGATTTACCAAGTTTGTCACGCCCAAAACCGAGCCGCGACTGGCACCCACATTTACCCTCTATGTGAGGAACAACCAATCTGAACCTTATCATTTCAAAATTAATATCAACATTACGCAATGCGGAAGGACTTAAACTCATAATAACGACAATTCAATAACTTTCTAAAATTCAACAAGCATTAATTTCCCCAAAATCTGGAAGTCATCACCACCAAGAACATCTATGAATCAATTTACTAAACTAAGAGTATTCTAAGAAGCTACAACAAATGAAAAGAAAAACTAGGTCTATGCGGATACGTCAAGGCATCAAGACATGAGGAAGGAGATCAGTCCAAGATAGGAAGCATTGCTCACCCTGAGATACGGTGTTGTTGGGACGAAGACGGCTTGAATACTTGTTGAGTCGAAGGAAGAGAAGGCACGTTTGCTGCATACCACGATATACAAAAAGAAAACATAAAAGTTAGGGGTCAGTACACCACAAGTACTGAGTAGGTATCATCGGCCAACTCAAAAGAAAACAGTTCATATATACAAGTAACATCATTAAAATCAAACTATTATCCTTAGCATGCCAGCATTTACAATTACCATAATCCTTGGTACAACACCAAGCACATCAATGAGGACTCACGCCTCCCTCATAATACTCATTTGGGAAAACATGTTCTTTAGATTGAGTTATATTAGTATCTTCAAGATTCATTATATTATTTAACTCTCGTGTCGGTACGTGACACCTCCGCTCCTCATTCTATCATGGTACCGGAAAGTTGGCACCCGAAGCTGAACCACCCATAACCGACGCAAGAGAACCCCCCTCATCCAAGCCACATATTGCCTCCACACCAACCTCACAACCACCATTCCCCCCCAAACAAACCCCCCACCCCAACCGAACCACCCAAACAACGCCCGCATACACCTCCACCCCTCACACCGCAGCCATTAATCCACCACCCCAAACACCCGAACAAAACAAAACTACTATAATAAACTCCACACTCACATCCTTAACCCCGCACGTCCCCCTCGCCCCATCCGAACTCCAAGACCCCTATCCCCCCCACACTAAAAACAAAACGAATCCAACCCCCCCACTTGCCGTCACCAAACCCCAACCCCCCAACCCCCCCCCACGTCTCACACTCCATACCCATGCCCAACTTCCTTCCAGTACGCAAACTCCTACAGCTCTACCCCAATGTTGGTCGGAAATGAACTCCGATCCTAATATTTCTATCCTGTACCGGAATGTGGAAAAAGAGAAAACTGCAGGCAAAGAGAAGTATCTCTTCAACTCCCCTCAACTCCCCCTTTACCCACAACCAAAACAAACACGTCGGCCCTAGCTACGCCCTACCCAATTACCATTCAAACCCCCTACTACATCCCCCAATCACCTCCCACACTTACACAACACCCCCTCCATCTCTAAACCCCTAATACCCACCTCAAAACTTCGCACCCCCCCCCTACCATCCAACCCTTTTTACACCGCCTCAACACCCCATCCTAACCATTCCCTCTCTCCTCCACTACCCCCCCTCTCCACCCCTATTTTCCCACACACACCCTCATACCACGAACCGAATTTAAAATCTCAACTCCCCCTCCACCGAACTGCCCCCTTAATTATACAACCAACGACTGCCCCCCCACAATGACCCCACACGAAACTAGACACCCCAGCATACCCCCCTCCCAACACCCAACATCCCCACATTCCCCCCCTACCCCATACTACAAACATCCACGAGACTCAAACGCGAAACCACAAAAGATCAAACCATCTTCACTCCCTCACAATCCTGTCACAAACAATTGGTGCAACCAGACGCAAACAAAAGAAAGATGCTCCCTGTCCCGCCGCAAAAAAAGTAAACGCCTAAAACACCTGCCCCACACAACCCCCAACTGCAAACTTAATGAAAGCCAGACCACCACACCCACGCGCCGAGCAGCGCCCTCACTCTTTCCAAAAAAGGCACACCTGAAACGATCACCCACCCCACTAATTCACCCCCCACACCCGCCCTCCCCCTGCGCAACTAGCCGCCAACAACGCCCCCACTAACCGTGGCAATCGACCACGGCACTCACTTCGACAACACCCCTTCTCTTACACTATATTTACTCCCCATCCCCCTTCCACGAACCACCCTTCCACTACACCCACCATTTCACCTCAACGCAATGCACCCACATACCTACCCGACTATCACCCGAAAACACCCCACCCACACCAACCCCACAACCACAACTAAACCCTCCCCCGTCACCCTAACAGAATAAACCGCCTAACACGCATAGAATCGCTCAAGGCCATCTCTTCGAAGCAACCACAATCACCCCCAAACCCTACCCCCACCCCTACACCGGCATTCCTCTGCGCATCTGTCGAAAAGTGACATCCGATCATCATATTCTATCCTGATGTCAGGAACGTGACACCGATCCCCCTAATCTCAATACTTGTTCATTAGCCTTCTTTTATACCAAGCATCATATAACAAAGTAGATTAGCGGTTTCTTCAAGATTAAGATTCAATAGCTTCATTAATGCTTATTTTATAACCCCCCCCAATCATGTATATATATAAGATACATCATGCATTCACGCAATTTAAGCATATAGAAGATTAATAATACTTACTCAACACAATCATTCGCATTAGAGTTTACTAAAAATAGTTTGTAAAAACACCCATAACTACCTTTCACAGAAGAATTGCGATCAACAACATATCTTCAAAGCTGCGTTATCCTTCTCCCTTGATCGATTCTCTCTTTCTCTCTCTTGCGTTCTTTCTTTCTTATTCAAAACCCTCTTTCTTTACCCTAAGTATCATATAATTAGTTTTTAAAAGATGGCACTAATGATTCACTAAATAAAACTTAAGGTTTCCTCTTTTAACCCTCACAAGTAATTAGACTTATTAACATTAACCATACTTTATAATTTAAGCAGGAAAATAGTCAAAACGCCTTCTCCCTTAAATTAATATTAATCAGGGATTCGACCCTTGGGCACGCAGCCAGTGATGGCGGCCGTCGTGCCTGCGGACGGGCGTCCTGCTGAGTCGCCCAAGGGTCAGAGAGTGAATTTGCACTGAAGGACTATTGTGACGGTCGTCACACCTGTGACGGTCCGTCCTGCCTTCGTTACGAGTTTCAGAGAGTCAAATTTTTTGTGTTACCCATTTCAGATTTTTCCAGGTGTTTTGAAACGAACACCTCCACAGACGGTCAGTCGTGCCCGTGACGGTCCGTCGTGGCATCTGTCACTTCTGCCAGTTGTTGCCAGAATAAATCTGTTGCTCAAAACGACTAAACAGGTCGTTACTTTATCAATTCGTTAAATTAATTAATAATTAATTTGTTGTGTAATTTACAGAAAATCATATTTTTAATTTAAATAAACATAATAATATAATAATAATAATAATAATAATAAAACTAATAATAATAATAATAATAATAATAAGAATACTAATATAATAATAATAATAATATAATAATAAATTATTAATAGTATAAAGACTATCATAATAATAATAATAGAAGTCCTAGTTAGGACTAAGTCACCCACCTAACTCTACTAATCCTAATCCTCTCATCGCACGTCTATCACTATTCATCTCACATTTTCTATATTAAAGAACTGAAAAAATAGTACTATCACTCTTGAAGAACTTACCAACAAAAAACGCAAACGTAAGCTAAGTAAAAAAGAATGATCAACAACATTCTTCTCGATGAATGTGTTTGGGATTTTGGTGGTGGGGTAGTGGTGTCGTTGTGGCATAGAAGCATTGGAACAGTGTTTGGGAACGGACATTTAGGTATGGGGTTCTTCTCTCTTGGTCCCTTCCCAAGAGACCCATAAGTTCAGTTATTTAACTCCAACGAGAAAACTAAGGTTGTCCCGTTGCTGCCCCTGTCATTAGATCCTTTGAAAGATTCAAAGTATGTGTTAGTATGTCTTCTGGAAGATGATTTTAGGGCTGGTAGTGATTATGTGTTTGAATGTATATTCGGGAATTATGTAAGGAATGAAAAATGTATACCGGAAAAGTGTATTAAGTTAACTGTTTGAGCATCTGTGTGTTGCGAATAAACTATGTTTGCTACCTGAAATTTGTATGTTAAAAATGTTGTGTTTCACGTGTATAAAAATGTTAAAAGATTGATGTTCATATAAGGTTAATGTGGATGAATAAATTTCACCCAAAAAACTGAAAGAATCAACGTAAAAGAATGAGAGAAAGATGGATTTGGAAGAGACCAAATTTCAAGCTTGCTAGAAATGTTGTTCTCGGCATAGGTGTGGAAAATCTAGATATGTTTTAAAATATTTTAAAAATTGTGAGGTCAGTAAGGATTGAACCCAGGACCTCACCAAATGTAAACTACATAAAAATATCATGAGAAAACTGAAAGGAAAAATAAATGTGGAGAGTGGGAATTGAACCCACATCCTCTTGAATAAATGAGAGAGTTAGGAGAAAAATAAATGTGGAGAGTGGGGATTGAAACCACAACCTCGTGAATAGATGAGATAGTTAAGAGAAAAATAAAGGAGAAAAATAAATGTGGAGAGTGGGAATTTAACTCACGACCTCTTGAATGGATGAGAGAAATAGGAGAAAAATAGAGGAGAAAAATGAATGTGAAGAGTGGGGATTGAATCCACAACCTCTTGCATAGGTGAGAAGGTTAAGAGATAAATTAAGAGAAAAATAATGAGCTTGTGGGAGATTCATCCAACAACCTCGTTGCCTTAAACGAGAAAGAGAGGAAGAAAAGAAAAGAAATATTATGGGAGTGATGGGGATCGAACTAGCGTCCCCAAAATCTGAAAAATGCAATTATCAACTTTAATATAATATTAAGTGTTACTCAAGGGATTCGAAATCGTGTTCCCTTGCCCAATCCCGTATTGACACATAAGTCGTACGTGAACATATATTTAATTAATGCTGCCTCTAAGGATCGAAATCGACATCTTGTCATACCTACAAGATCCATAAGTTTTGTACCACATAATCTTGGGTAAATATGAATCACCTAGACGAACTATGAATGAAGGCTCATGGCTTGTATGTGTGGACTCATAAGTCTAGCATACGTTTAAAAGTAAGTTAACCTAAGATATTATGTGAAGAGATGATGAAACCCTAGAGGGGTTAGGTAACAGCGCGACATACATTAAAGGTCCAAGTGTATGGGTATACGATGAAATGACCATTCACCTAAAGTGGTGATTAATTATGAAGAGTAAATGTGCTAAAGTTAAAAAATGTGGTGACAAGATGATAAGAGGCTAATGCGAAAGGTGAGATAAATATAAAATGAGCCTAAGTAAATGCTACCAAGACGTACTCACCTATGAGAGTGTAAAGTTAATGCAGAAACCAGTCTCTATGCACACTCTAATGAAAGTTTTAAAGTTAATGCATACATAATATTAATGATGAGATGAGAAATCATGTAATGAGCTATGATGCCCTCATTCTAGAAGCCAACTTCTATGATATATGAGATGAATATAATGGAACTTTATACTGAGCACCGATAGGCTAGATATGAGTTGCGATTCATTTTTTTTGGAAGGCAGAGGTTTGTGTAATTCTCATGAGATGTGACTGTCCATCCAAACGGGTATGGGTCTCCTTATGTCTCCTAGTCTTTGAACCTATGCTGCCAATATAGGGTTCTAGCAGGGTTCGATTCCTATAAATGGCAAGCATGTTTGGTTAACTTTGGCCCGATAATTTCCACCTCTTTTCGTTGTGGCGGTTAAACTGGATATTCATGATGCTCACTGATCTACGTCGGTTTAAGGTTAAGAGTCCCAAAGAAAAGAATGAGGTCAACACCAAAAATGCACATTAATGAAATGAATGATACCAAGGTGTTAGGATAGGATAACAAGAGGGAGCTAGACTTAAGTAATGACACTAGTTATTCTTCCGGTCATGAATAGTTAACCGATTGTGAAGTCTAAACTACATCTAGGCATAGCTGGTGTTTACACTAGATAGAATGAATGAAACTGAATAAGTTATGAATGAATGAAGCAGAAGAATCTGTGTTTCTAAAGGAGGTCCCTAGTTGAGGTCCCATATGGTGACCCCATTTTGGGAAGTCTTATGTCACAAAGTCCATGATTCCAAGGTTCATGGAATATAAGGAATCAGATAAACTATGTGATATATATGTGCAATATGGTATGTGATGTTGCAAATGAATGTATGATGCATGCATGCTTACTCTCACATAGCATGACTTTCCTAATCCGATTTGGCTAGTCCACTGACGGACTTCCATACCATAGCGGTTAGGGAGAGGCTTTCTAATATGCATGTCTTGGGGTGTGAGTGCATTACACCATACTTAGTACCAAGTGTGTACTAATCCCATATAACTTTCTACTTTTAGGTGCAGGTGCAGCTGGATGCTAGAACATACGAATCGACGCTGAAGTTATCCGGACGTGATGCTTTCATCTGGATTCGGTAGGCCCTCATGCTTTCGAGGATGCTTACTATTGTACTCTAGCATTAGACGTATGCATTAGCTAGTGGAGTATGTCCCCCAAGTGTTTCTTTCCAAGTTTTTTCAGATATTGTATTGGTGCCATTTTTACAACTCTATATTTTATACAGTTATTGACTATGTCTTTGATTTGATTATCTTGTTATTAGATGGTTGTTGTGAACGCTATGAGTTTATGTAGATAGTATTATGCGAGTTCAACATTTCTCACTATGAAGTCTAAATAAGCAAAAGTTCAAATTTTCTGCTAAAATTAACCTAGATGAAGTAATGATGATGTATGTAGGCTTGTCTGCAACCTCTGAGAGGCCAACGACATCGTCTCGTCTGGGGTCTAGACTCCGGTCGTGACAAATGATTTCACGATGTTTAGGAATGTTTTAGATAGTTAAACATGAGAAAGGTAACGAAATTATCATCTTGGAACAAGTTTGCGACGCAGAGTCGCATTTGAATATTTGCTCATTAGATTAAATTTTTAGACACAGGAGTCCGTCTCCTGACCGTGATGCAGACTATTTTTTCTGAAACTATTTTAGGATGAATTTCGGTTAACTAAACATGTTTGTCACATAGGTGAATGAATCCAATTTTATTAATGACTCACATATCTTGTAGGATCAATTCCTTGGAAAAATTCACAACAAAAATGGATCGGTCTTGGAAAATCTTGCTTTTCCTCTTCAACTTTCCCTTGCATTCTTTCTCCAAAAACCCTAAGTGTGTTTTTCAAAAGCGTAAACTGAATAAGTTCAGTTTAGACCCCTAAGTAATTAAAAAAATCTAATTAAAATAAAAAGATAAGGAAAATATAAAACTACCCTCGTGAAATCTGTATTGGACATTTCCTAATTCGAACAACCAGCTTCCAAAGGTCATAACTTAATCATATGATCTCGAAACTGCAGGCAAACTAGGTTGCGTTGGAAAAGTTATTCGAAATTCTTTCCAACAATATCTGGAAATACACATATCTCATCCTGATATATGAGTTAGTGTTATTTGAAGTTGGATAAATCTTAGCTTATTCTAACTTAACAAAAAAATTAGATTTTTATTCTTTCCTAAAAAATTACTATTTCCAATTATTAGCTTCTTCCTAGTAATTGCAAATTGTGAGATGATACATATTAACTCCCCCTCCCCCACCCCCACGAACATATATTTTAAATAATTTTCTACCCCTTCGGCCTACGTTGCACTATCAATAAGATAGCTTGAAAAAATTTGAGCACGCACGCTGGGTAAGAAGATAGTGTCATGTAGGACAAAAAGGTGCGAGTTAAATTCTATAGATGCCGAAACAAGGATCTAAATATACCTAACTTATCATTTTTCAAGTAATACACTAGGAAGGTGATGCTCTTAGTAGTACTATCATGTTATAAGCTTGTAGGGAATACTTATACCCTAGTTATTTTCTCATATCGATAACAACTAAAGTTAAAATCTACTCATTGATTACTTACACAATTTTCTGAATGTGTTTCACAAATCCCCACCCCCACCCCATTAATTACTTGTTTCCCTAAATACATTAGCTAAACGACAATTAAGTTTATGTCTAAATCATTTTCCTCGTGAGATCGACCTCAATATACAAGTTGGGTTCTTTACTTTATGATGATCACTTATTTTTCTTTAGGGAAATTTAATTTGAGCGTATCATATTTTGGCACCGCTTCCATGGAATATGGCTTTTATATTAAGTTTAAATACATTATTTAAATTTTGTCAAAGATTTCCTAAATTTACTTCTATTTTTGTTTTTGTCTTTCTTAGATCAACTCTATTTTATGCCAAGTACACGGAGTTAAGGAGAAGCACTTACTTCATACGATTTAGAGCTCAACCGAACACTACGGGAATGAATAAGAAGGGAGCACTAGTTAACCCTATCAAGAAGAATTAAATGATGGTGTTGGCTCGCAACCTCCAAGAGTTGTTAATGAAACTAATCAAGCTCCAGCTGAGAATCAATTGGCAAATGCATTGAGTCACTGACGAAGTCGACCAATTGACCACAAGTCGACTGACAGTCCATACTTGTGGACCGTCATTTGTGACTGAGACTTGAAAATCAGATGGAGAATCGATGGAGTTGACTGACGGATTATAAGTCGACTGACGGTCCATACTGGTCGAGCGTCATTTGAGACTGAGAACTTGAAGTAAGCTCATCAATTGACAGAGTCGACTAAAGGATTGTATGTCAACTGACGGTCCATACTGGTCGACCGTTGTTTGAGACTAAGAGTCGGAAATAATCTGATCAATCAACAGAGTCGACTGACAAATCGTAAGGCGACTGACGGTCCACACAGATCGACTATCAGTTGTGGCTTAGAATTGAGAGTTACCTGGATCATCGATAGAGTCGACTGACAGACCATAAGTCGATTGACAGTCCATAGTTGGCTTTGTCGCTGGAACCTACAACTTATGACGATCTGCATTTTTTGTACTGTTTCGCATACGGGTGTTACCATGAAAATGTGTAAGAAGATTATGAATGAATTTTATGGTATTCGTCAAAATGTTGATGCCCATGCAGTGTCAAATAAAGCATCTTGGACAATAGATTACGCAGTTTTCCACCACAGTTAACCCTCGCCTACCTAGCACTCTCCAAGAAACACAATCCAAAATCCAAAGGATAACGGGCATTGTGTAACAGTTACTACTCGTGCAGCTAAGCAAATCATTCATCCACCTATGTGCCTAGGTGGAAATTGAGATTAGTGAAATGATGATATAGTTGAGATGAGGAGAGAGTCCGAGAATGCGACAGACAAAGAGGTTGTTGTAACTGGAAAAGTTATTCCCATACCTAGAATAGTACCTCCCTTCCCATAAAGGTGTTGGTAAAGAAGACCGAAGAAGGACAATATCACAGGTTTGTCACTATGCTTAAACACCTTTCCATTAATGTTCTGTTGATAGAAGCTTTGGAGCAAATCCCTGGGTATGTTAAGTTTATGAAGTACATGGTGACAAGAAGATATACGTGAGTTTTGAAGATTATGATAAGTTACAACATTGTAGTGCTATTACTACAAGGCCCATTATGTTGAGAAAAAAAAAAGAATTCATGTACTTTCACTATCCCATATAACACTGTGTTATAGTATATTTCTATGGGATTGTGTGATCTTGAACTACACCATTTTCGGCCTACAGCAACAACACGTAAGTGTAGCCTAAACTACCAAAAAGTAAGGCCTTTGATAAAAGGCTACACTTTTGGACATTCAGCAACACTTTTTAGGGGCTGCCCAAAAGAAGCGTAACCTTTGACATTAGGCAACACTTTTTAAATGTTGTCATTTTTTTGGCCTAAACTTATAAAGCGTAGCAAATAGGCAAAGGGCACACTTTGAGACGTGCATTAGCAACACTATTTTTTGTTTAGACTACACTTAAAAGCGTTGCTTTTCAGATTTATTGGTCACACTTAAAAAAGTGTTGCCTCCTGTTATTGCGGTCATCTATTGCAACATTTTTATAAAGTGTAACTTTATATCTCAGCTATTGCAACACTTATAAGGTGTATTTATATGCAGCGATAGCAACACTTATAAATTGTTACTTTATATCCATAGAGCAGCAACACTTTTAAAGTAGGAACTTCAACATTTATAGGCATCCATGTAGCACCAAACTATATATATTACAGACTACAAGTGACCTAAACACAAATGAAAACTAATTAATCACTAAAATTGAAGTTATATATTTAAAAATAAAACTTTCGGAAACATTTTATGTACAACCAAAACTTAGGAAAGTGATTTCTAAAGATCTCTCATATCAACAAGTTCCAAAAACCCAAAAAGTGTATTCAAAATATATGACAACAATACAAAATTTCGTCATTTTTGCCCAATAAGATCGAGTTTACTTCTGGCCCAAATTCCAAATCAATTACTGCATCTTTTCTTGGTGCACATTTAAAATAAAATTATAAGTTTGTGAATTAATTCATGGGAAGTTGATGTCATAGAGAATTCACTATAAGACAACCATCCAAATCTAATACAATTTCAATGTAAAAATTAACATTATAATGACTACAACATTTGTGCAGTATTCGTTGTTGGCTCTCAATTTTTAATGCCCTACATAATTCAGAATATACATGAGTAGGGATTCCATTGTGTCTCAATGGAAAATTGAAAACATCCCATGTCATGAAGTTTTTTGCAACAAATGTCTCTTGGACGGTGAAAAGCATTACATCAAATGGGCACCCAATAGCACAGGATACTATCTGCCAAGAAATACTCTAAAGTTGATGCAACGTAGATTAATAGTTCAGAATATTTACCAGAACACGTGATCAAAAAGTTCTCAAATTGATAAATAAAGAAAACAAAGAGTACACAAAATGCATGTCCAAGGTGCAAACCTTCTTCATATTGAAGAAAAATCGAAAACAACTAGCCTGTGCTCAAGTACAGGGGGAGAAACTCATTACCCACAAATCAATTGTGAGTTTTGAAGAAGAGGAATAGCTCGTTATTCCTACACTTTGATTAAGCAAAAAATTACTTCACATATGGAACAAAACAGCAACTCTAAAACTGTAAAAAACTATTTAATCAACTAAATTAGCATGAGTTGGAAGCAAAAAAGTACTCGAGTAAGCCAAGATTGCAGTAAATTAGAAAAAAAGGGTTTAAAAGTGGAAGGTTCGTACCAGAAGAAATCAGCCCAAGAGCATGGTGAGGGACACATCCAAAATCCTTGACTAGGACCTATTAGAGACCAAGAGAGAGAACAACATATACCAAAACATCGGAATAAAATACGGATGATAACCAACATTAGGACAAATCGAAGCAACAACCCATTATACGAGGTAATGGATTGGAGGTTGATTCTGGGGTAACAGGAAAATAAGAAGGAAAGAGAAAGAGCAGAAAGAAAAATGCGAGTTTTTCTTGATTACCTAAAGAGTAGCAAACAGACGAAACAGCAGTGCCTTCAAATACCTCAGTAGGACATATCAGTGTGTGGAAGAGGATCCACATTAGCATCAACAAACTTCTCTTTTTAACGTCATCAATTACTGAGGAAGAAAACAAAGTTCGAGCACATCATGTAGAGACTAAAGAATAAACAAGAAGAAAAATAAATAGAGCACGACTAATCACAAACTAAGATTCAAGATAAGACGACAGATAAAATACAACCAAGAAGTCTTAAACCAAAAGGATTAGCTTTAAATTAAACTTACTCTTGTTTTTAACTTATTAACACACAAACATAGGCAAAGAAAAAAATAGAATGAGAGGAAGACCAGCTGAATTTGACTGGTTATTTCTTCTTAAGAATATGAGACAAGCAGCTGCTCTTGTGAACTCTGACTTGCTCCAGTAGGTTGGGAAACAGAACTAGCTTTAGCAGCAGACGATGAAGTAAAATGCAGAGTTTAAAGCAGCTATGCTGAGGGCTATTTGGGTTGGTTCCATCTGTTTGTATATCCATTCTAAAATATAGAGAACAAGTCTAAACTTCTTGAAGCACTAATGAAGTCTTGTATTATGAAACCGTTGATGATACGAAAAGCTAATGTTCAGCAAAACAACAATATATGATATGGGAAAACAATGCCTCATTATTGCCCACCATGTATGATTCATGTTAAATTAGATGGTTATAGAATGCGAAAAACAAGATCAATTACCTCGAAGCAGCATGGACCAAATCCAAAGAGTATCAGAACCTTACTTTGTGGAATGGAGTTTCCATGTGCTGATTAAAACACGCAAGTCAGAGTGTTAAAAGTTGTGAGACAATGAGTTTCACGTATTATTTTTTCGATATTATGTATCCTATGAGGTTTGACAAAATGCAAACTTACATCTTATCTTCCAGTTTCATACCAAATTTAACCGATTATGAATTGATAGAGAGAAGAGCTTTGTCCTTACAGTATCTTTACATGATCCCATGAGGAAAAATGTGGTAATAGCTGGTTCATTTCCTTTGCACTTTATACAATGAAACATAGAGGTAAACCCTTCCAAAGATGTTATAGCTAGTCTACATATTTCTGTATCAACTTCTTTCGATTACTCGAGCACCAATGAAAGAACACGTACTTTCAATATATGAGAGACATAATATGACACTAACTAGTCTTACTGCCAATTTCAAAAGCACTTTGCTTTTCTTTGGCGGAGTATGTTGATTGACCAACCCAAAATTAAATGAAAACTTCAGGATTCTGTGTGCGGAGACCATGACAAACCTCACTCAACAAATCATCTTGGTGGAAGTTATAAATTTCCTCAACCTGTTATTGTATAGAAAATTTAACCTTTTGATATCACCAACCAGAAATTGTAATTTTATTTTAACTGAATTCTCTAGATATAACTTCAAATTTTCCTGTGGACATCCACGAGTTTAACATTGAAATCCTGTGATTAAAGACAATTAGAAGAGAAAAAGTTCATCATTCGGGGAAAATACGAAGGGGACAAGGGGATGCAATTATTAACAGAACAAGAAAAAAAACAAGTGAGGTTCCCCTGGTGGCTTCAGGAGTAATTGTGCTGGTAATTTGTTTTTCTCCAATACAAGGCCAAAAGCTGAGCTTCTGCTCCTTCCTTAGTGTGTTCACGTCACTATGGGTGAGATTGGTGAATAAAACAGACCAAAACACAATTAGCCTAAGCAGATAAAATAGGATAAACACAGGGTATTGTTAGTGGGATAATACCAACAATGCAAAGAGGCGCCTTTTTTCTACTCGAGATAAAGCCTCACCTCAAGAATCACCAATCTTTGCTGCTAAGTTCTGTTGATCATGGGACTTTGATTCCATGCCCAAAGAATATAAAGAAGCCTAGATTGCAGAAGAAAACACTCGAACGGGTTCAGTGAAGATGCCACCGTTAATTTAGAAAGGAAATCCGACGGTTGTTAAAATTATATTTTGGAACAGTTTTACAACAAAGTTCATAGTTAGCTTTGGACATATGAAAACAACAAATTAGACTTTAGCGTCGACAGTACGGAGAAATTGAAACATACATAAGTACAAAGTTAACATAAGTTCAAATTCGGACTGTCATTTAGGAAGCTTCAATATAATTGAAAAGAATCCTAAAATATCCCAGACAGATGTTTACGTAATCCAAAGAACAACCTCTCTGAGACTCTTTCAACATTAGAATAGAAGAAGCCTACATATCTTCTAGACATAGTCTGAGAACTGTTCAAGTGACGACTAGAAGGAGCTCATAACGTAAGCTTTGGCAACAGACTAAATTGGAAAGATAGTGTAGAATAAGAAAAGATTATAGGCACGACCAATTTAATATCCAAAGAGGGGAAAACTTAATGGTCGATAAGCATGCATACAAAACATCGACTTGAATGCTTTGTTGTTATGACTAGAAGTTTAAGGATATTCTGAAAAGTCCAACAGTATCAGAAGCATAGGTTTCATCATTCCAGCCATTTTCTCAATATGATTGATATAGCCAGAGCTTAAGCACACTGAAACAAAAGGAAAGAAAATTGTCTGGTTATTCTATACGTTCAACGGCACAAAAAAGCTTCTATGTGAACAGTCTCGAGAGATTACCATAAGGACCAAAATGGGCTGGAATATTGCAACAAATTGTGGTGTTCTTTTCCCTTGGTATACCCTACCCGGGATAACGTAAGAGTCACAATTAGCTCATTTTGAAGTTTTGGACCTGAAAAAAAAGTCATTGAAAAAAAAGTTTATTATACCAGCACAGGTCTCCTTTAAGTGAATTGCACATTGTGCTAGCCAATTGTGCAGCCATTTCTCGATCCTCTGAATCCACAATATGATTCAATTAAGAAAAATTCTATAAAGACGCAATTTGACCCTTAATGCAAGGGACATTCGTACCTCGAGCTATCCTCTCAATCCACCAACTAAGTAATAATGTGTTTCGTCGTGAGAATGGTATGTGTAGAGAAACTATGATAGCAATCTCAAGCGTCAGAATCCAATGTCTTCTTTAGGTCTGAGTTTTTGCACTGCCATCGATACGCAAAATGACAAATTACATTTTCAGTGAAGATGAGTGGCAACATTAGACATGAGAAAAACATTCTGTGATCAGATTCAGGACCTCTATCTTTCCACCTTCTTCAAGCAAATGCGGGACTTCTTCATGACAGAAGTACTTTTGCTAGAAGCTTTGACAGCAGCCCTTGTGCTTCACCAAACGCTTGAAAGGGCTCAACATGGACAAAGTTAAAACTAACTCAAAACCAGAGAACACACAAATCTTTTCACTCTCTCATAATAAACTCTACCTGCACTTTCCTCGTCGTCCTCAGGGGCAAGTGTTGATCTGATGGCAAGAGTCAAAATGACTTACAATGAAGGTGTCTCATAGCCTGAATAATCCGGGATTAATACGCGTTGACTTGGAGGGCTATTGGATTAGGCAAGATATTTCCTGGAAAATTATTGAGGTTCATTCAGAAATGAGAAACGTATACCACACAAGAAAATGGATGATCTACCTCTGTGTATGAATTGTACTTTCCTCTCTCGAGATGAGTATGACGGCCCTCTACCCAAGGTGAAAACCTCAGAAACCACAGTCCAAATATAGCATTTATTCATTTTCCAAGAGATGGATTTTGTAAGTTCACAATCCAACTGATTAACATGACAATCATTTAATGCGTGGTAAAAGAGTACATAATTCACCTTTAGCCCCAACAACAACAGCAAATGGTTGATTTATACAAACTTCGTTACAAGTAACAACCGAGGGCCATTCATTGAAAGACGTTATGTCCAGCAATACATGCGTCTTCAAGGATATCAAGAAAAACTTTGATACTACAGTTCATAAACACGAGAAAAATGCTTGACATGTGATTACTGGTGTAACGATTTCTTTTTTTTGAACATTACCTATTAAAGCTGAGCAGTAGTAGTGCTCTAAGGAATGATACTCATCATCGGTAGCAACCTTTGTGCTAATTGGAGAAAAGCCACAAACAAGGACCCAAAAGGAGCCAGATCTGACTAGATGGGAACAATTTCCATCATCTGAAATTATGCAATAGGGAAAAGAGTGTAAAATTCTAGAGGAAGCTTAATTCGATAAATATCGCATGTATTCAATTAGTTAATAGCAATTGGTTCAAAGCAATTAGCAGTAATAATGCAAAACAGCAACCATTATCTAAAAGTCATTAATTATACGAGAAAAAACACACTTTGAAGCATATGCAGTGTACGTACAAACCAAGACAGGTAAAAACTAAAGAGGGGGACCACCAAGCAAGACCCCTCTCGGAAACAATCTCAGGGTTAAAACACGCTCAATGGGGAGGATTTCTCCAGATCAAGAGTATCATTTATCTCTTTGAGGGGTTATAGGCTTTCCCAATCTTCGTAAACCAGCAGCAAAAGGTCAAAAATTACGTAGAAAAAAGGACGTTAAGGTCAATAACCAGAAACCACTATCTAAATAATTTTTATAACTAATAATAGAATAAAACACATTAGCAAAGAAAGGTATGTGAGAAGTTCTCTTCAATTCTCCCCAGGTTTTACCCACTGTTTACAATAAAGGTCTTCAGTGACTTGTTATCCAAAAGAAATTTTTTGTTAAGCTCAATATTCCTAGGGCTAATTTGACTTTTCCAAAATTTTCAATTCTTCCACTAGATTGAAATTCAGCAATAACAAATCCCAAACTAATAAATGACTTCTAAAAAAAAAAAAAACACAACAAAAAATTAATTATGGCTATTTTTAGTACGAATGATTAGATAGAAGAGAGTGAAAAAGGAATTTAGATGTATGAAATTGATACTACGCTTGATGAATTGGTCTTTAAGCTTCAAATATCGATCTTTAGTTCCTCGATCGATCCCTAGCTTCGTAGGAATTATTCAACTCAAACAAGCTCTTGATTTTGAGAAAAGAGAATCCAACTCAAACTCTTTTGATTTCAAGGCTCTTCTCTTCCAGTCTTCAACTTCCGATGTTCGATTCTCAGCTTCTACTTGTCGATTTGAAGTTTTGGAGAAAGATAACTTGCGTTGGTTCTACTCTTAGGTTAAGCGTTGTGTTCTAAGCCCCAATTTTTTTCCAGTCTACCGATTAAAAAAAGTTTTAATAATGTTTATAATTTTTTTTTCCAAACATAATGGGAGGGGAGTTGAAAATGGTGGAGGGAATCTAATATTTAGTGAAAAAGTTTAGCCACACTTCTAAATGTTGTTGTTACAATTATAAAAAATAGGACGCTTTTTAAAAGTCTGTGGCCATAAATATAAATAATGGTAGGCCATTTATTTATACTATGACAACGCTTATAACGTGTAGTCTATATACATGCAAAGGGTACACTTTTTAAGCGTTGCCAAGATTATCGTTGTGAAAGTTAATAAAAAAATAGGCTAAATTTAAAAAGTGTTCCAAAAATTATTGGCAACACTTTTCAAGCGTTTCTCATATTTAGTGTAACAGTAGCCCTAAAATGGTGTAGTGTTGTTTCTAGCATGAATCTTATGTGGTTGTCCATATATAAGAAGTTGGGATTGGGAAACCCAAAACCAACTATGATGAAGTTTCTTATGGACGATAGAACTATTAAGAGGACCATTGGTTGACTCCATGATGTGCTAGTGAAAGTGGACTCATCATTTTTGTGGCAGATATTGTTATTCTTTATTTTGAGGTTTACTTTGAGGTTCCCATAATTATAGGTAGACATTCCTTTCCACAGGGCGTGCATTGGTTGATAAGGAAAAAGGGAAGATGAACTTCAGACTCAACAAAAAAAATGACCTTCAATATTTGTAGATCTATGAAGCAGAGTGGTGAGCTCCAATCGATATCTTCTATAATATATAGAGTTGCGAGTGGGTTTGAGGTACAAACTGAAGAGAGACTATGTGTTGAAGCATTAGAAGAAATTGAACTTTTAGAGTGATTGCATTTAAAAGTTAATGTGTTGGTTGCCACACTTGATAAGTGTGAATATCAATCAAAACCTAAGAATTTGGAGTTAGATATGAAGAATCATGATTATCATCCTGCGAAAACGTTTGTTGAAGAGGCACAAAAATTAGAGCTCAAGGATCTACACCCACATTATAGTTATGTATTCTTCAGTAGATTTGAGACTCTATTGGTCATTATTGTGGCAAATCTTAATGGGTGGGTGACAAGTAGAGTGTATGGCATCGATGTTGAAGAGGTTCAAGTGAGTAATTAGGTGGACCATTGCAGATATTATTTGGATCTCTCCCGATATTTTTTCTCAAAAAATCTAACTCATGCTGGATCACAAGCCTAATATCGAGCACCAGAGAGGATTTAACAGTCCAATTAAAGAGGTAGTTAAGAAAGATATCATCAAGTGGTTGAATGTTGGAGTTATCTATCACATTGTAGACCATGATTGGGTGTGTCCTATTTCATGTGTTCCTAAAAGGGTGGTATTACTTTGGTGCCTTATCAAAGAAACAATATTGTCTCGATGCGGACAGTTATCGGATGGAGAGTATTCATGGACTACTGCAAGTTGAATGCTTGGAAAGAGAATGATCACTTTCCTATGCCTTTCATGGACTAGATTTTCGATAGTCTTCCGGTAAAGGGTTGGTATTTCTTTCTTGATGGTTAGTCAGGCTACAATCAAATATCCATCACATCAAAAGACTAAGAGAAGACTATGTTCACTGCCCCTATGGAAATTTCTCCTTCAAAGGCATGGCGTTTGGGTTATGCAATGCTCCAGTGACATTTTAGCATTGCATGATGTCTATTTTCTCTGATATGGTGGATAACACTATTGAGGTGTACATGAATGATTTCTTAATGGTAGGTGACTCATTTGATCGGTGTTTGGATAATTTGCAGAGGTACTGAAAAGGTGTGAAGATTGTACCTTGGTGCTAAATTGGAGGAAGTGTCACTTTATGTTCAAAGAATGAATAGTGTTGGGGCATCAGATTTCTAAAAAATGCACTGAGGTGGATAGAGATAAAGTTGAGGTAATATAAAAGATTTTCCCACCTATCTACATTAAAGGAGTGAGAATTTTTCTTTGGCATGCAAGATTCTAGTGGAGGTTCATAAAAGATCTCTCAAATATTGCACATCTATTGTGCAAACTGCTTGAAAAGGAGAGAGAGTTTTTCTTTGGTGATGCTTGTCTGATACCATTTTGAGAGTTGAAAAAGAAGCTAGTATCTGCTCCAATCACTATTGAACTAGATTGGGAGTAACCGTTTGAGGCCATGTGTAATGCAAGTTGGGTAGCGGTTGGCGTAATAATGGGTAAAGGTGTGAGAATATACTTCATCCTATTACTATGAAAGCAAGGCTCTAAACGCAGCACAGAATAATACACCGTGACTAAGATAGAGCTTCTAGTAGTGAGGTTTGCATTTGAGAAACTTCAATCTTATTTTCTTTGTACTAAGGTCATACTGCATATTGACCATTTGACATTGAGGTATTTGATGGCTAAGAGGTATGCAGAACCACAAATGATTAGATGGGTGTTGTTATTGCTAGAACTTGATTTGTGGTGAAATATAGAAAGGGCACGGAGATTCAAGTTGTCGATCACTTGTGTAGATTGGAGGATAAATCATTGCTCAAGATTAGTGATAAGACTGAAATTAATAATGTGTTTCAAGATGAACAAGTATTGGCAGCTTCTGATGATATCATTCCTTGGTTTTTAGAATTTTCTAATTACTTGGCAAGCGATTTGGTGCCCTCGGATTTGTCTTTTCACCAAAGGAAGAAGTTTATGCGTGATTTGAAGAAATTCTTTTGGGATGAGCCTTACTTGTATTGTAGTTGTCTGATGAAATTATTCGTCGTTGTATGCCAGAGGTTGAGATGTTGAGTATTCTTGAGGCGTGTCATCCATTGCCTGTTTGTGGGTACCATACTGGTATTCAAACTGTACATAAGATCTTGTAGTGTGGATACTACTGGCGTACAATCCACAAAGATTCTCATGACTTTGACGAATCTTGTAATCATTGCCAAAGAGAACATGGGATTTGAATAAGGCAAGAGCTTCTAAAGAATCCAGTATTGGTGATTGAGTTGTTTGATGTATAGGTCATTGATTTTATGGGGCCATTTGTTAGTTCATATGGGATGAAGTATATTCTTGTTGCAGTCGATTATGTATCAAAATGGGTGGAAACAATTGTACTCCCCAACAATGAATGTAAGAGTGTCAAAACATTCTTAAAAAACAATATTTTCTCCAGATTTGGTACCCCAAGGGCGATTATCAATGATGGAGTTTCTCACTTTTGCAATAAGTTGTTCAAAGCACTACTAGAGAAATACGATATCCTCCATAATGTAGACACTCCTTACAATCCACATAATAGTTGACAAGTAGAGGAATCCAACATACAGATCAAGTAGATCTTGGTAAAGACTGTGAATGCCAATAGAACAGATTGGTCAAGAAAGCTCGATAATACAATCCTATCACACTTCATATAAGACTCCCATATGTATTTCTCCATACCAACTTGTATATGGGAAGTCTTATCATTTGCTGATAGAGATAGTACCTAATGCTATGTGGGAGAATGAAGAAGTTGAATATATATTGAGCTCCACATCAAATCAAAGAGTAAATGACTTGAATATTCTCGATGAGTTTCACCTACTAGCCTATGAAAGTGCAACCTTGTATAAGTTGAAGATGAAAATTTTTCATGATCAAAGGATTAAAAAGCGACATTTTGTTGTTAGGTATCTTGTGCTTCTATTCAACTCAAGGGTTCACTTATTTTTGGAAAATCATAAGTCTAAATGGACCGGACCGTTCTTACTCAAGTAAGTGTTTCCACATGGAGCGATTGAGCTCAAAAACAGTGAGGGAAAAAGGTTCAAGGTGAATAGGCAGAGGATCAAGCTTTATCTGGGAAACGCACAGAGTGTGCAAGAAGTGGTTGTGGCCTACTATCTTGATGAAGTCTGAGTAATCAAGAGTCCTGCATCATGCCACAATGTTAAGTCAATCGCTACCTATAAGGCAACCCGAAGAGTATAATATAGTCAATGATAGCTTTTAGACCTCTGTGTAGCAATTTTTTTTTTGCTTATTTGATTCTTTGTTGTCAATTAGATAGGTGCTTTATTTTGGGTTTAGTGTTTTCTAGATATATCATAGGGTCTGAGCCTTAAAAGTGTCTAGAAAATGCAAAAAGAATATCCTAATTGTTGCTACAAGTGAAGGTGCTCAATTAAAAAATCTACAGAAAAAGGTATGGTATATAGGTCTACAAATTCCATAGATGGTCAGTAGTTCATTCTACAGACTGTAAATGGTTCTCCTAGATCCCATGTAAGTGTCTAAAGTTTTCTAAGTGTAAAGGTGATCTACGGCCCTAACCTAGGGACCGTAGATTAACCTACGAACCATAAGAAGGGTCTCGTTTGTTCTAACCAAACTTTGCCCGACCCGACCCAAAAACCTCCTATTTATGAATGCCCCATTCAAAATTCACTCCCACTTTAATCATTTTTCTCCAACAACCTTTTCAAATCTATCAAAGCCCCTATATCACTCTCAAAATAAACATTCACTTCCTTATATATCATTCCATCCTTCATCCACAATCCCAAATTCCCAAATTCAAATTTCTCTCATATTCCGCAGAAAGTACTATTGTGTCCGGGTGCTGTGCAACTAGGTGATATTTGTTGGTGGTATTGGAATGATAGTGTCTCCACACAATCACACCACTCCTCATTGCTTGTAACATAATACGGGGTAAGGAAATGTTAAAGTGGCAATGGGGTACAATCTTAAATCAGCTACATTCGATCTTTCATGTGGGGTAGGAAACTGGTGAAGGAAGGAACCTTTGACGTAATACGAACATATTCGGGATGTATAGGTGGAATCCCCCTCTATTGAGTCTATTCCTTGGGTGATTTTAGAGATCTTAAGGCTCAAATCCAAGAGTTTCTTGATAAAGGATTCATTAAGTCTAGTGTTTCCAAGTGGGGTAATCCTTTTTTGTATGATAAATGAAGGAGGGTAGTACGAGGGCTAATTATTTTATCTTAATCAATAAGAGAGCGGATTAATACTGGAAGGACAAACTTATGGACAAATAAAGTTCCACTGAGTATACTTGGGTGAAGGAAATTGACATTTTAGTAAGAGAGTGTGTACCAAGATTGGGTTAGTCCCTTGAATTTGATGAGTTTACCTGAGTTTGAGGTGTCGTATTGATGAAATGTTTGCTTCATAGCGATAGTCAAGGCTTACTGAGCATATGGTAATAAGAGTTTATAGTAGATTTTGACACAATTCAACGATATAATGAGATTGTGGCTAAGCAAATTTAGAGTAGTAATATGACTTGCAAGTATGGTCGTGTTTTTCTAATATTATTTGAGTACTATGGTTGTACAAAATGTTTTAAGAAATGGTGGGACACCACTCGAATAGAATTTATAAGAACTAAAGTCATAGTGAAGAAAAATAGTAGGATGAAGTGCAGCCTTTAGAGAGAGGCGATAACAAGAATATTAAATTTGATTGCAAGGTATAAAGAAGTATCATTAGAGGGGTATATAATTGGGTTAAGAGATATGTGATTTCTGTAGTTTTGTTGTTACTATGGTCATAGTGTCAAAAGTTCATCAGTTTGGTTATAAACTATTGGAAAAGACTCGAGAAATGAGTGTACAAACATTAGATCGAGTGTGATGATAAGTGCCTTATTTTTTGAGTTTTGTAAGGAGTAGGGTTGAAGTTTAGCAAAAATATATTATAAGATCTACAATGATGTGATCCATGATAAGTCATTCATGAATTCATAAAAATCTTGGAGACATAAGCTAATGTGAATAGATAAGGGGATTGAGTTATACGGTTTAAATTACAATTTTGATTTTTTTTATTGTAAACCTACATTCGTGGTGATATATTTTATGAAGGTATGATTTGGAAAGATGAGAAAATAATCCATTGTATCCCATATTGAGCATTTCAAAGGACTAATGTCTGGGATGAGTCGTAAAGCATATTATTATATATATTCATTTAAAAACTGTTGGGCTATGATAAGTTAAACGGTTATGGTGTGATAATGGTTGTTAGTATTGTGAATATTATTCACTAGCTATTATCGTTCACTTTTGTGGGTGGATCCCTAGTGGTGGACCAGGGGTACCAAATCCTGCGATGTTCTCTTGGTTGAGTTGGATGATTTGTGAATATGTGTTTAATTCAGATGACTTATGTGGTAAGGTCTTGGAACTGTTAAAGTACTATAATGGTTTTACTTGTACCACCTTGATTATGAGAATTTATAGAAGAGCTACCTTGGGTATTCACGGTTGTCTTACAATATTGATGTTCATCTTGGTGTCAAGGTCATGTATCGATTATGTGTGGTTGAATGTGGGGATCATTGAATCCAATTCTACTATTCTTAATAGGTAATCTACAATTACTAAATCTAGCATTTTGATAGTGTTGTTGGATTGTTAGCTGGTTTGTATGTTTGGAGATATCTCTCAAAGAGTATCTAATGTCTAAAGATTTAATCTTTGTAACTTAATTTTATGGAAATTTATGTTGTGAGATGGAGATGTTTATATGATGTATGATTATTTGGGTATTATGAGCGTGTGTTGGTTAGTTTAGGTTCACCTCTATTTATGGCTAGTTTTGATTTTTGGCTTTTATCGTGGTCACGTAAGGAAGGATTAGTCATTATGATTGTGTCAAGATCCCTGATAACATGTGACAGATGTATGAACGATCAACTTTAGTGGTTGTTGGGATTCATATTATTGATTAGTTAAGTTTACATAAAATAATATTTATCACTCGAATGTTGAGATGACTTCATTAAGGCATTGTAAGGGAGGATGTCTTGGTATTCAATTAGTTTGTTTGAGGTTGGAGATGTAAAATCCTTTGGGGGTAGTGAGATTCGGTAAGAAGAGCATGCGAGACAAGTATTTCTAGTAATACAATGATTGAGATACTACTCTACCCTTACTTTAGCTAATCTTCTTCTTATTGATCATTGGGGAAGAGATGGGTAAATTGTATCTACTGTAACGACCTGATTCTGTCGTTAGGGAAAAGTAAATGAAGAATGAATTGGGGCAAGAAAATCTTTTCATAGTAACTTTTTCATAGGGAAAAGCAAATAAATAATGAATTAGTTTCCACATTCCGGTAAATATGAGATTGGTTGCTATGTTCTGGCACACTAACTTGGATCGGATACCACTTTTTGGTACGGTAACAATTTTAGTGTAGGTTCTGTAAGAGGACAATTTAATTGGGTTTCCTTAGAGGAGCATTGAATTGTTTTATGTATCTACTTGTGATGATTACGTTAATATCTAATGATGACTGATATTGGTAAACTATATGTTGCTATAAATTTATAGTCAATGTGCATTATTGAGAATGTGGGATAGTACATTGATCCTGAAAAGATGACTACTATTGTATACATTCGGTATATGCTTGTTTTATAAAGTTGTGGTTACTTGCATGTGTTTCACTCAATGGGATAGCCGTGTGATCGTAATAGTACATAGTGGGTGTGTAATGATACTGGACTTGCTCTTATTTTTGTTGAGTATAGGGCATCCTCCGGCGACTATTGACAAATCTCGTTAAAAATGTAAGGGATCGTTTAAAATTCAAGGGTGATCTAGTTCTTCTTTTTTTTAAGTTCACTCTCTTCGGACTCAGACTATTTGTTTAAGGTGCTGTTTAGTTTTGGGGTTCTATCCCTTGTTCTTAGAGTAGTCGTTAGTAGAATTTTTGTACAATGAATTTCAAGTTCTAGGTATTTAATAGTGAATTTATTTAGGTAATTAACTTGATTTTGTAACTTAATTGCCTATGTTTTGGTTTAGTTACTTAGTTTGGGTTGTGGTAGCGGTTCTCCCATCCAATGGTTAGTGTTGGTGTCAGTTACGATGGTCTCGGTCATGACAGAATATAAACTTTAAAATGTTAACTTCCTCATAGCAAAAATAACAAGGTATTATTAATCCCGCTCATTTAACATGAAATAATTTTAATTTTGAGGTCAATTTTAAAGTTTAGTATTAACAATACTATATTGTTTAAAAGTAGAGTGAAAGAATGGAATTATGAACATAAGCACACAAACATAAACACCTAATTCATTTTGAATACTTTGGCCAATGGTACTTTGAGAAACGCGTTAAGTTAATTTCAAAATTGAGAATTCAATCAGATAATTTCTCATCCAAATGTACCATTGAATTTGATAGAGAAAATGAATATAAATTTAACAATTGATTTATGTCAAGATTGAAAAACACAAGTAAAAAAGTTAAAGGATGCTCCATCTATTCCAATTAACTTAAGGTTTGAGTCCTTTTCCATTTTTCAAATTAACTTCAGTTTTCAATCTTCAAGACCGTCTTTAAAATATTTTTCTAATTTTACCCTTTATGTGGGGATTGAAATTAGTTATTAATTAACTTTTAGTTATTTTTGACAATTACTAATAAGGATAAAAATGAAAAATTATGTTCAATTTATGTTCTCCTAACCTATTCTTATTAAAGAGTGTGAAACACCTCAAAGCTTAAGTTAATATGGAATCGAGGGAGTATGAAACATGTAAATGAAAATATTATAACTATATAAAGATGATTAAATTGTTTCTGATGATATAAAAGTGAAGAAATTTGTATCACCAATTCGATATAAGAACTTTGTTCTTGTAGTTCTTTAACATAACGTCGTAATACAAAATAATAAAATTTTACTAGGGAACCTCCTTAGTCCAGAAAGTAAAAACTATGACCTCCATCGTGTAGGATTTTTAACAACTTCTCACTAACTTCAAAGAGCGGCTTCAGGTTACAACGCTAAAATCTAAGAGACTAACTCTAGTACCTCAACTCAAGTGAATCACTATAACAGTTATATTTACTCTTCAACAAGATGCAACAACTTCTTGTTACAACTCTCACAGACACAAACTTACGATAATTACAACTCAATAGGGATACATTAACAATAAACTTATTAAGAATGAAAACCTGACTCTACTTTTTCTTGTTTCTGACAGTGTACACTCCTTCTGTGACTTCTTGCCATTTTTTGAAAACGACGATATTCATGTGTGCCAAATCTTAAGTTTTACTATTCAACTTTCTCCTTTTATAATCATCCTGTTTTGCACGTCCTTTAAACCGTAATTGAGTCTTAAAGTGGCTCTTCGATAGGTCGACTACTCCTTTTATAGAACCTTACGTAGATTCTAATTTATTCTCATGCAACATTACTTTGATAATAATTTTTAGAATTTGACTTTTCATCAAAAAGTATAACAGAAAAAGTTCTCCTTAGGATCGATTCTGCATATAAAAATTGGATCGTATTTGCTAACACTTCTTATCCTTTTTCGGCGAATTTTGGGTGTGTGTGTATGTATACGTATATTATATATTCGTGAAATTCTAAGAGCTAATTTCGATATTAACAAAAAAAAGTACCAAATGCTTGAAATTTCTTGAGTATATTAAGCTAATCATAGAAATGCGCTCTTTAAACTAACAGAATCAGTGTTCTAATATGGTGATTAATTCATGTGAATAATGATATAGTTTTTTTAAGGATTTTCTTTATCCCAATCAATTTTTTATTACATAGGAAATAGGGGAGGATGAAATTGGGAGGAAATAATTACAAGGTGGAGAATAGCTAGAACCCTCACCAATAAAGTGAAAATTCACATATCCAACTAATCGGGTGTATAAAAGTTCCAAGAAATTTTATTGTTAAGAAGAAGTAAATCGATACCTTTATATAGATGAAAGGACGCCAAAGACCTCGTAAATAGAAGATGATCAATACGTAACATTTTCAAAACATCATTCAGGCTTATACAAAAAGCAAATAATTTAGAATGTAATGTTGATATCCGAATAATGTGATTTTCATCAAACAATCTCAAATAATTGATTGATTTTGAAAGTCAACATACTACTAACTAAAATTACTCATCTTATTCACTTTAAACAAAATCAGCAATATCAACACCAACCTTACGAATTTTGAAATAAGTGACAGTAAAATCAGTATTTTCACATACTATTATATCAAGCTTCAAAAAAATATTCAGTTACTTATATATACAATACCATTTGATGAAAATAACAAGTTTAACACTCTGGAAATGCCATGAATTAGACTAGAACTTTATATATTAAGTAACATTTAAAATAATGTTTCCAAAAATATATTAATGTAATAAACACATTTGGAAAAGGTTAGAGCAAAAACGACTAAGAAAGACTTCAACGTCCGGAAACTAGCTAATTTGAACTAGTTGAAATCCCTATGTTTGGTGAAAGTTTCAAAGTGCCAAATGAAGTACAAAACTTGTAAAGACACTTTGGATATGTTGTATGTAGTACAAAGGGTCAAAATGTCCTGTAACGACACCCCAAGGACAACCCGAAGGGTCCTTGCTGAGGACCCAAACATGGGCGGGCAGCCCTTGCAGCCTGCGAGCAAGCAGAATTAGAGGCAAAGCGTGCTCCGCGAGCCTGACACGTAGGTCACTGCCTCAAGATTTGTCGTGAGGCTGACACGCACCTCACTTCCTCAACTCAAAATTTAATAAAAATGACGGAATTTGGCACTGCGACGCGCAGCTACTTTCCAGAATCGTTAAAGTCGTATATTTGGTAATTTAACTTCTTAAAACACATTTAATTGGAGGATCTTTTGGGTAATTCATAGGATGACTATATATGGATATTAGGTCAGTTTTAAGACACTTGTACATGTCCAACTCAAGAATGCTCTCTTTTTCAAACTCCATTGAAGAACAAGAAAAGCTTAAAGAAAAGACGAAGACTTCAAGTTTTTCATCCAGTTTTTGTGGATTCTTCATCTATAAGGTATGGGTTTTTCACTCTTGGGATTTGTTTCCTCAAGACGTCCTTTCAAAGATAAGTTTTCAAGAACTTCAATTCTAGGGTTTTTACTCTACAAAATGGATTTTCTTCCTAACTCTAGATTTATGATTTCGATGAAAAGTAAGTGCTTTCTATGGTCTATTTCACACGAATAGATGGGTATGTGGTTATTTATGTTTGAATTTCGTGTGAATATGTTCTTATCTTGATGATGGTTTCCTATAATTCTTTCTACTACTTCATAATATGAAAACGTAGGAATTGAAACTAAGACTAGAATGAACTCTTAAATGACCATTTCATTTACCCTACATTATGCATTGATCTTGTATATGATTTGAAGAGTTGTTCTTGATTATGCTATTGAGTATTTTACTAAGTTATGATTATGAATGGTTTAAGTTGTAACATTCCGGAAAATCATATGCCTAATGAAGAGACCAGTATTCCCTTAGGATAGCCTATTGGGGATAAATAGGCATTCTAATGCCCAATATTGAGAAATATTGGGCATAGTATAGAAAATTTGTTAAGGAGTATTAGCCAATTTCTATATAATACCCAAATAAGCAAAGTATTGGGTATAGTAGAAAATATTGACTTAAAGGATGTTGGCCAAATTTTCTAAGTATTAATGTGCTTGTTTAAGAAAAATACCTACAAGGAAGACCATAAGCTAAAATTCAGAAATTCATCAGTTGCAAACACATTAGTACTAGACATCCAAGCGTCAAGCCTCGTACCCTAAGTACATAACCATTTAAAATGATCATGTAGAGTGAACAGTGCCCAAGGACATAGTGAGGGTCCTTCGGACAATAAGAAAACTTTACCAAATGAACCATAAACAATAGTTAGTTAGGAAAGTACAACCAAGCCATGTTCAAGCACATGTGCAAGACATGCGAAGAAGCAGCCAAAGGATGAGACCACCCTAACCGAATTCGGTTAGGGTAGATAGGCGGGAAAATGTTCACAAGGGACAATTCCATGAGGTGCCTTACTTCCTAACCAATTCTGGACCAAACAAAATAAACTAATTAGTGCACCCGACAACCTAAGACTAAACCGGGTTGACACTAACCTAGTACTAGTTGAAGAGATAACCTAGTACCTAACCTAGGATGGTCCAAAAGGTTGGTTATGGTCCTAACAACTTAGGGATACTTAAATAATTAGCCTAGGCTAATTAATTAATTAATTTAGAAAATTAATTAATTAATTTAAAGGGGCGAAACCAAAATCACAAAACAATTTTCAAATTTTGGTTAAGACAAGAAAGGGACAACATAGTACCTAACCTAGGATGGTCCAAAGAGTTAGTTAAGATCCTAACGACCTAAGGTTTACTTTACTAATTACCTTAAGTCACCTAATTAATTAAATTATCCATTTAATTAATTAATTTAAATGGTCAAAATAAAATCCTTTCACTAACCTAGTATAATTCAAGAAACATCATAGTACTTAACCTAGGATGGTCCTAAAGGGTTGATTATAGTTCCAATGACTTAGGGGTACTTTATTACATACCCTAGGTCCCTAAATTAATTAAATTAAGGATTTAATTAATTAAAATAAACTCAAAATGTTGACCAAAACCATAGTCAACACCAATTTCTAGATTTGACTATGTGTTATATTATCCTATGTTTAGTCAACTTAGGAGGGGAATTTTGGTAATTGGCTAATTAGTTTATTAAATTAACTTATTAAACCTAAGTTTTATAATTCAAGATAAGTTCCTAAACATAGAATTCACGATCAAAACACTTGGAACGAAAACTCAAGAAAGAGGCAGTAAACACTAAAACGGAAAAAGGGCATAAACGTTCTTAGGCGATTTCAAGGTATCTTCATGGTTTCGTTTGAGGTGGTCTTTGTAGATTAAGTTATACTCAAGGTATGGGTTTCTATCCTGGACTTATTTCTCCAAGAGAACTTTCTTTCCAACGATTCAAAGATCTTGAATCTAGGGTTGTTCCCGTTCTCGTCGAACTCCTTCTCTCCGTTTCCATTTCAATGTTGAATAGGTTAGAGATCAAGTTGCTGGTATGTGGTGATGGCTGATTTTATGTGCAATGTTCTTTAATGATGAATGTTGCATGAACCTATGAACTTAAGATCGTATGAATCTAATGTTTTCAACATGGATTAAGAATCGATCAGATGTTAGTTACATCCGTAAATGTCAAATGTTGATGTGTGTGTGAGGAATGTTGACTTTCTGTTTTGTAACGTTGTGAGGAGGCTAAATTCATCAAATGGTAATATGATGTTGTCCAATATGTCTTAAAAACGGTACCCTAAAGTCACGAACTAAGATTGATTAAAAAGGATCTCTATGAAATCACATCTTGAATGAATTGGCTATTTGGTTCCGATAAAATTGGCTAACACTATTTGTTTTTTTGGAATGCATGTTAAAGGCTAAGGGCTTATGTAAATGATTGAAAGATTTGCTAAGGGTTCATACATATTCAATTTAAATATGAACATTCGTAAAAGTGGCTTATGCCAATAAAAATGACTTACTTGTTTAATATCCCAAATCTTGAGAAAATACTAATCATATGCCAATTCTTGTGTAGTAAGAGTATCAAGTATATTATAAGCATTTATAAAGTAAATCAATGAATCCATAACCAAGGGCATTTCATTCATTGGGGAAAATCTTAGCATGCTCTAAAAGAATGAACTATGAACATGTGTAACTCATTGAAAGAAGTGCTTATTATCCATAAACGATGAAATGAAGCTACTACATTAAAGTAAATAAGTAACGTGAGTTATACATAATTAAAGGGGTCTAAATTAAGTAAGTGACCAGATTGGGGTGTTAAAGAAAGTGAGACAAGTCTCACTCACACCTAAGTTAATATGTTAAAAGAATAACTCACGAATGAAGGTGTTAGAACGTGTGAGACTAGTCTCATTAACACCTAAGGATGATACGTTAGGACAATTAACATTCATCAATGTAAAGTAGGGATGATATGTAAGGACAATTCACATTCATCAATGTAATGTAAGGATGACAAGTCATCAAAAGAGTAAGTAAATCTCAATCAAGAAGCAATCTTCCATAATGCTTGAGTCAACTCTAAAAGATAAAGAAGATAAAGAAAGTGAGCATAGCACCGATAGACTAGTTATGATCATGTGCTTGCACGTGTAAGTCTCAAGCGACGAGGCCACCACCGAGGTGGATAAGTAGTATCATTAAATCCCTAGTCTTCGAACTATGTCTAGCCAACATATGAACTAGCCAGTGATTTCCACCTAAGCGATCTAGGCCTGTATGGTTTCACCTTGGCTGGTGATTCCACCCCTTTTTGGTGTAGATTAGACAAAGGATTTCATGTTTAGCTCACATGATCTATGTCGGTTAATGCTCACGAGATGATATTGGTTCACTATAGTCGTGAGCCACTCCTTGTCGGTCTGGAGTGAACACTTGAGATGGATTTGCCTTAGAAAAGTATCACCTCTTTTCGGTGTGGGACAAACACCGGATTCCATGAGAAGCTCACATGGTCTAAGATTTATTTTAAACGGTGAATCCCCTCTTTTCAGTGTGGGGGAGACACTGGATTTCATGTTATTCTCACATGATCTTATTCCTAATGTTGTCACTATGAATGTGACAATGATGATGATGATGGAACATATGTTAAAACTAAGAAATGATGAAGAGCTTAATAATTTCAAGTGTCAATATCACACTAATGAAGTTTCAACAAATAATGGGCACAACCAAATAAGAGTGGCTTATAATGACTTCTTATTTGATGTCAATAAAGGGAAGTAGAAATCAATGTTAATTGAATACCTCATAAATTCCCCAACATGAAAGTAATGAATACATGGCATGGACACTATAGAATGGCTTCTGAAATGCAATAAATATATTGTTAAAGAATGAATCCACTATAAGGGTAGGGAAATCATTCCTTAGTCCTTGATTACTTACATCGAATTCATTGTGGATGGGAATACATGAATTATTTCACGTGTAGTACAAACATAGGACTAAAGGAATTAATGAACTACACCACAAGAAGAAGAAAAGTACTTACAATAAAACTTTAGTATGGACGACAGAGCTCTCGGGTTAGGGGTACTTAACATGTAAATAAAATCTTCGTCTGGGTTCTAGAATATATTTTGATGATCAATGTCTTGCAATTCCATATAAAAAATGAGTTTGTGTGTTTTGAATGCATTAAAATACTCATATTTCATATCACATTCCACAATACGAATTAGAAAAGTTTAGTTATTAGATTAAGACTTTCAGAAAATGCAATTTTGTTTAGAAGAGGTTTCATTGATCATACATAAGCTTTTATGTGTATTGTGTGCAACCCTATACTTAGTACAAGTGGTGGACTAACCCCCTACTATTTACACTTTTTTATAGGTGCAGCTCCAAGAGCAGATTTGACGACACTTGTACGTTTGGACTTCAATGTCTTCTCCAGACCCATATGTAGGTCCTCCGGATTTTCATAATGCTAACAAGCATAGTCTAGCGTTAGATATCACAATAGCGTAATCTACTCGATGTGGTGCCCTAGCATTTTTTTTTCATATTTCATTTCGAACCTTTTGATGTAAGGCTGCGTTTGGCAAACTATTTACTATATATTAATCTTCAGTTTCGAATTATTACAACTCAATAGTGATACTTAACAATAAACTTATTTAGAATGAAAACCTAACTCTAGTTCTTCTTTCTTCTATCATTGTACACTCCTTGTCGCGCCCCATTTTTCGTAAAAAACGGGAAACTAAATGATAACAATAAATGAGCATTAAATAAAAATTTAAAGATAAACGAGGGGACACAAAAGAGGCAAATAAATAAGCAATCAGTTTTATTGTTTTTATATTAATCTTCCACAAATAAATTGTTAAACAATTAAGACTACTTCAACTATTTATTGTTTGAGCATACGAACTATATGATTAAAAGTATTGACCAAATATTAAGCATTTAATAAAGAGATAAACAAAAAAGCATAATATGCACAAACCGATAAAAGTAATTCAATTTAATTTATCATGCCACACCAAACAAGAATAAGAAGTGCAAAAATAAATTTTTTGAAAAATTGAGTAAAATCTAGATAGAATTTTTATTAGAAAAAAATGTTTGTTTCTTTATAGGGATGATGCAACGATATTGTTAATCGTGCTCCTCCACCATAGAAACAATTTTGCTTTGAGGTCGGTCTTAGAAAAATAATAAAAGCTTATATTTTGAAGATGATTTAAAAAAGGAATTAATTTTTGCATAAGGCCACAATAAATATTTACAATATAAATACACATAACCCTTTTGAAAAAATCATGGGTAGGTGGTACTCCCCGAGACGCGTTGGCTTAATTTTAAAAAATTTGGAATTTGACCTCGTATTCCTTTGGAACTTTCCCCCACTAACGATAGGTTAGGAAGACATTACTTATGATTTATATAATGTATTTTAAAACAATTCCATAATCCTTCAATAGTTTGAAAGGAGGATTGCACAACGAACTAAAAGTATGTTTTTTAAATCTTTGTAAGAAAAAAAACACTCGTAGAGCATTTATTGTAGTCCAATAAATTAAGAGCCAAGTTTAAAACTATGAAATGTAGTTAGAAGGCAAGAAATTTTGTTTAAATGCAAATATGAAAAACGTTTCTATTTTATTTTATTATTATTATTTTAAAAAAAGACAACATATTCATCATAAGATGCGAAATCTTCAAGAGGGACAAATAAGATTACTACTTAATAATATTAGCTAATTTAAAAGGAAAAAAATATTCACAACAATTTTATTTAATTATGGGTAGTGCTAAAGTTTGTTTACAAACCTATCAACATGATTTCTAGATGTTTTAGAATGAGCAACCATATAGGGCATGATTTTGTAACTCTAAATGATATAAACATTTTAATCCTTGGCATGGTTTCTACGTGACAAGACATGCTGAAAAATTTATAACAATTTTTAAACGTCTAAACCGCTGAGCAAATTAATTAAGGTTTTGATTTGTACCATTCAATTTATTGAATCTAGGTATTTAAAATGCATTAAACAAACAAAGCGTCAAACATGTGAAATTCGTTAGATTACAACACCTACAAACAATAATTCTAAGGTGTCAAAGATTCAAAATAAGATCAATCCTATAGGCATGATTTCTAACTTTGAAAATTACGGTAAACAAGTTGCATGTAAATACCCTTCCCTTAGGTGATCCCTCCAAATATTTTATTTTACATACATTTTTTCATATTGAGTGTTAGAGTTATAAATTATTACAAAGTAACAATTATACATAAGAACATAAGCCAAATAAAATCGTCTTCGCTAATCTTCCTTCTCTTGGCGACTCTTCTAAATCTTGAATCTTAAATTCAAACCTGCTAAAAGGATAAGGTGACACAGATATATAATAATAATAATAGTATCAAATACTCGTAATAACCGATTGCTTTCACATAAACAACACACCAAAATAGATAAAGAATCATCATGATCGCACATAAAGGGAAAGGGCAATGAAACTAACTCGGATGCTTCCTTGTTGTTTCACTTCTCAACATACAAATATTATAATTATGCAAAAAATGAAGTTAAAATTAATAAAGTGGACTACCCAATTATGCGGAAAAGATTATCAACTTGTATTATAAGAATGGGTGATGAGTTGAGAGAATGTGAGTTCTTCTCAAGATGTGAGTGTGTATGAGCAATGAGAGAATGAGAGAGTTTAAGAATAATCTAGAATTTGTGGTAAGAAAGTAAAAATGAGTTGTGTAAAAATAATGAAAGGAGGGAATCCTATTTATATAACAAAGAGGGGAAGCACATAAGGAAAGGAATAAATTAAGAGTAAAAATATTCTTCTACCCTAAATAATGAAGAGCCAAACAATATTCTTTTATCATATATAAAGAAGTAAGAAATCAGATTAGGAAGAGTAATATTATTTTCCTTGAGCCAAAATTAGAATTATTTTAAAATTATTTTTTACCAAATATAAAACAAGTAATAAATCAGCCTTTATTTTATACATATTTTTTCCAAATATAAATAAATAAGAGAATATTTTTTTCCTTAAATAGAGAACTGAATCAGTAAATAATTCCGCAATTACCAAATGAAGCTAGTAATAGATTTTTTAATTTTTTAATTAAGGTGAAAATAAACCAACCAATAAGAGTTAATAAAGCAATCACCGAATCTATTTACCTAAAATAGGGAGGAAGGATCATATAAGAGCAACACTATTAAATTATGCGGATTGACCAATTAGGGAAGAAACTGATTTCATACAATCAAAAAATAATAAAATGTCCTTCGCACAAATAAAAACATAAAGGAAGGATATCAATTGGCAGAGACAAAAATCACATAATAATATATAATGAACTATCCTAATTAAAAGAATAAGAATATTGACAAACTAATAATCAGTTGAACATGAGCCATTGGAGAAAATTATCAGGAAAATCAATTAACTATTACCAAGCAAGTATTAAGGCATTAATCACGAGAGGATTATCATTGGAGTCACGGCAAACTGAATGGAAACATATTATAATCCGAGTGAACAAATAAACTAGAAGTCGAAGAACACAAACATTTGCAAGTATATGACATAGTAATGACGATTTAATCAACTCCAATCTGCGAATAATATAGTAAAATGAGAAAATGATCGGAGGATAATAAAGATTCATGCTTAGAAGATATACGCAACTAATATTCAAGGAAGATCCCAAGACCCAAGATTGGATTTTTAAAAAATGTTTATGTAGAAAAGTAAGATAATAATGTAACCAAAACGAACCCGGACGGTCTGTCCGAGATCCGATCTGCAAATTAAAGCATCCAAGCAACTTTCATGTGATTCTTCTCACTGTTGTTGTTGTCGCCTGAAAAGGGAGGGGATGAGCAGACTGCTTGCTGGCGGGAGGTGCTGGAGCTGCTGATGGGTTTTGCCGGCATCTGCTGGTCGCCGGCTGCTTCTGCTGGAGCCGACTCTATTGCCTTCAAAGAGAGAAGAAAAGAAAGGAGAAGAGAAAGGAGAAGAGAGGAGATGGGAGGGGAGAGAAGAAAAGGGAGAAAGGAGAAAGAAAAAGAGAAAGGAGAGGGGAGGCGGTTTGAGGGAGAAGGGGAGAAGGACGGAAAGGGGGAGGAAGAAGAATGAGTTAAAATTTTAGGTTTTGGGTCTTTTGGTGTTAAAGAGAGATAGAAAAAGTTGATCTCAACCGTTAGATTAGATAGAGATGAAGGGTTAGGATTTGATTAGAATTTAATGGATGGGTGAGACTGAAAGGTAATATTCTAAAATTAGATTGTATGGCCAAAACTGAAATAAATATTGGCTAGAATAAAAAGGAAAAGATGGCTATGGACTTGAAATAAAAAATTCTAAAACTTTAATAAATTTAAAATATGTATTTAAATCGAATATTAGGCATTCTAAAAGGTTACAGGTCGGTCGAAATTGGGTGTCAACAGCTTGGCCCCTTGGTTGATTTAGAATGAAGATGATTTTGTCATGCAACCAACATGACTTAGTAGCCGCCCGTTTTGTCCGACCAGACGACAGACGTCAGTTGGATCAATTGAAAATGATATAGATTTGTAAAAAGGGTATGAATAGAGACTTTTGGTATTAAGCCGCCTACATAATCTGGTTATACGAGAATCAGGTCGTGTGTAGTTCTAGATTTAAGAGCACTGAAACTTAACAGTTGAAAGAGAGCTAAGGTATTCAGAGGGGCACGATATCAACTTGAATGAATAGATTAGAGTATCGAGAAGAGATAGATATCGAGCTAGAAGAGCCATGACAGGAAGCAGGAAGAGCATGATACAGAGTGAGTTAATCAGGCCGTTTGAGCAAGGTTTTGGAGTAATGAAGTAGCAAATGAAATGAATGGTTCTTCGTTGCGATCGGTGATAGCCTGATAATTGTAATCAAGGGGCGATCGATCATAATATGCAAATCCTAGCTACAAATGTTAATATTAAAATAGATAAAGTATGAACCAATTATTATAAAATATGAGTTTCCTAAATTAATGACAAGAGGTGATAAGTAGCGTGATCTTTCTTTTGAACTGCCCTCATAGACTTGGCTTAACTTGTTGAAGAATTGCAACCATCTCGCAAAGGTTAAAGTCAACCTCCAATAGATCTCACAGTCTAGAGATATTAATAATATAAGGAAAATGTCCCTGGTTGGGGTAAGCTGGTGTACGTAACATCCCTGGTGTTAGGGCAGAAGAGTCTAAAACGTCATTCAGAGGCGGAAGGCCTAAGTGTCATTTTTAAGGAGGGACGAGCCTAAGTGTCATTTTCAGGCGGATGGATTTAAATGTCCTTATAAAGCGGATTGGATCATAATGTTCCTATGAGGCATACGAAGCCTAATGTCCCTTTAAGAAAAAAAAAAAAAAAAAAAAAGAGAAAGCGGTACTTGGCCTAATATTCCTATCAGGTAGAACGATCCTAAATGGTTGTTTACGGCGGAAACGAGCCTAATTCCTATTGTAGGCCGGACCGCGCCTATATTTCGGCATTGTAAGGTTGGACGAGCCCTAAAAGTCGCGTTGTAAGGCGGACGAGCCTAGAAATGCGCAGTTGTAAAGGCGTACGAGCCTAGATGTCGCATATAAAGGCAACGAGCCTAGATGTTCGCAATTATAAGAAGGACGAAGCCTATAATGTCCGCTAGTAAAGGGCGTACGAGCCTACATGTCCGCCGTGTCAGGTGAAACGAGCCTATATGAAGAACATTAGGTCACAGTGGCGAGTTGACTCCGAAGAAAATCTTCAGGTAGCTGAGTAGCCCTAAATGAATAAATGCGAGTAGCCAAGAAATATTTTGGAGCCCTTTTTTTTGTAAGCAGGGAAACGACGTTCAGAAGGCTGACTTTGTCTGTAATCTGCACAATGTAATTGTAATGAATGGCTTTAAATAGAGGTGTTATAGCAGAATAAGCGGTATGTACAACATGATGCAAATTTCCTATATTGCCCATGAATGTTTTGCCCCTTAAGACCATGAAAACTGATTTCTTAGGCTATTATGGTCTAGGGGGCCCAATGATACGCCAAAAATGTAATCCTCAAGGGTCATGAAAATGTTGTCTTCATGCCATGGAAATGAAACCTTCAGACATGACACATTCGGATCACTGCTAGAAAAAAAATTAAACCGTAGGCCATGATTGAATGTCTGCGGCCTGAGGATGAGGCCTTTAGATATGAAATACCTTAGGAATTGACAAGCATAAATTAAGTTCCTCCAGGCCAATGACATGGAGTCCCGCATATGCCATAAAAGATGATGACTTTGGAGGATGACAACCTTTGGAATATAGTAATGAGTAAGAAGCATATTTTTTCGGGAATCTGTTTCATAGACTTGTACTTTATTTTATTCGGAAATGGGAAAGTGCAACTTCCTGATACCGATGCAATCCTTTGGCTTATGCAAACTTCGGGCCCAATGCAAGTTCGAAGTCACAATGCAATGATACATTTCTTCGGGCACAAATGGCAATAATGCATTTCTTTCTTCTGGGCGCATGCAGTATCGATCACTGAAATGAATGCATTTCTTCGGGGCATAATGCAATATCGGATCACATGCAATGATCATTCTTTTGGGCACATGTCAATATCGGGAACATGCAATGAGCAATTTCTTCGGGGCACAAGCAATAATCGAGCACAGCGAGTGCACTGTTCGTGTGTTTTCTCTTTGTTCTGGGGGCGATCTGCGGGGAGGTAAATAGTATAATGATGCATTCTTCAAGCATAATGTTGATATCGGGAGTTTAGGTTCAAAATGATGAATATCGGGCAGAATGCAATTTGCCGCCAGCACAGCAGTTGCTTGAGGGCGAACAGTAAGCTTGGGCATTTCCCTCTTGTTGGGAAAAGTTCGGGTATTACCGATAGTTTTCTATATTTGGTCTTGTTGGAAGGAAAACCGTTTTGAACTTTGAGTGCGATTTGTTGTACTCAGGCGATCTTTGGAGCTTTTTTTTTTTTGTCCATAGGGGCAATGTACTCTCTACATTCACGAACTTCATGTGGAGTTTAATGAAGTGTGGGGGGATGGTTAATCTGCTTCGTCTGATGTGTTATCCTTTGACCAGCCATCCACACCTCTTCGGGTATCTGTTTTCATAAAAAGGCATAGGAACTTTAAAAGATTTTGAAATTATCATTTAGTAAAAGAAGCTGATGTCGAATCCTTGACCATGGCATAGGTTGAGACTTTACAACATCTGACTCAAAATTAGATCTATCATTCTGATCTTCATTGTAAGTTGACTGCTTGTTGAGAATAAATACTTTTGACGGAATTTTTGAGTTTACTCAAAAATTCTGCCCCTAGTATGGGGAAATGGTTCAAGGAGAAATCTTGATGGAATTTTTTTGAGGTCCGCTCAAAAATTCTCCCATTTAATCAATAGAAGAGGGTAAATGGAAAGTTTTTAATTTACAATAAGACTGAGCCCCATAGGAGCGCCTACGTTCCCCCTCTTAAACGGGAATCAGTCCCTGGACTGTTCCCAAATTACAAAAGAGCATGAATCATCTCTAAGTAATATTTTTTTCGCGAGAATCTGAGTTGAATAGGTTTGTTTGCCATATTCGTCCATCCATTTTCTCTGCAATTATGAGCGCCCCGCCTTATCAGTAATCGAAGAGACTAATGTAACGAACCTTTTGCCAGTTTTGGCGAGAATTTACTACACCCTTTGCTTCGTCTTTGATTTGGGAAAATCCACTTAAAACTAGTTCCCATGTGAGAAATGTCTTGGGTTTAAACCTTCTTGTTTTGAAAAGCTCTGGCCAGTCTCTTCCTAATATAAGCGGACCCATGAAATGGATTTAATTGTTACTCTATCTATTTATTCAAATATTCCGTGCCCGGCCTTGTATCTAGTTAGCAATCACCATATTTTTGCTTCTTTGAATGATCCTTAAGGGGATTGGTATCTCTACTTTCCTCTATAACATCCTACTTCGGCTGGGTAATCACAAGCTTTAGTGCTATAATACTCAAAGTAAAGTGTGGCCCCGTGGAAGTTTAAGATTATGGTACGATAACCCCCGCAATGCGAAAAGGTAGCTTGTTTTCCGCCATGTTTTGTGGTGATCATCATCCTTTACCAGTAGCCTTTTGATGTTTTTTGTTTGCTGTCCACTCAACCGCACCCGTTCATATTTGTGGTCATGTTTTCGGTAGAGTTTCGATGACTACATCATGACCTCTTCACACATTGATCTCATAGATCACTGTTTAGGGTTGTGCCGTTTCTCGGTGATGATTGACTTCAGGAATTCTTAACCTCAATAATGTTATTTTTGACGAAGTCCCATCCACACTTTCTTTGTCCACTGTTTGTGGGAGGTTGCCTAACCCACTTGGTGAAATAGGTCAATGGCGAACAAGAATAATCTGTGTCCCGTTGATGTTGTTGGCTCTATGGACCAAGACATCCATGCCCATGCTGCAACACCCAAGGTGGACTATGACATGGATTTTGTTGGGGGGTGGGGGGGTACTTGAATCATATCTGCGTGAGTCTGATATTGATGACATTTCTAGATGTAGCAAATACAGTCTCTAAACAATTAAGACTACTTCAATTATTTATTATTTGAACATACGAACTATATGATTAAACATGTTGACCAAATATTTAGCATTTAATAATAAGATAAACAAAAAGGCATAATATGCACAAACCGATAAAAATAATTGAATTTAATTTATTATGCCGCACCAAACAAGAATAAGATGTGAATAAATAAATTTTTGAAAAATTAAGAAACTTTGGATAGAATTTTTATTATAAAAAATGTTTGTTTCTTTATACGGATGATGCCACTATATGTAATCGCAGCTCCCTCCACCATATAAACTTTGTTTTGAGGTCGGTCTTAGTAAAATAATAAAAAGCTTATATTTGAAAGATGATTTTAAAAAAGAATTTAGTTTGCATATAGGCAGCTAATATTTACATATAATATCATAATTCCTTTGGGTAAAATCATGGGTCGGTGTACTTCCCGTGGCGCGTCGGCTTAATTTAAAAACATTGGAATTAGACCTCGTAATTCCATTAACTTTCCCACTAATGATTGGTTAGAAGAAAGTACTCATGATTTATATATATATTTCAAAACAGATGTCATAATCAATCCATAGTTTGAAAGGAGGATTGAACAACGACTAAAAAGCATGTTGTAAATTTTTGTAAAAAAAAAACTAATAAAGCATTATTGTAGTCAATAAATTAAAGACAAAGATTTTAATATGAAATGTATTTAGAAGTCAAGAAATTTATTAAATGCATGAAAAACTTTTCTTTTTATTATTATTATTATTCTTTTTTTAAAACACACATATTGCGTCATAAGTACGGAAATCTCAAGAGGACAAATAAGATTACTATTATAATAGTAGCATTTAAAGGGGGCAAAATATTCCAACACCACAAATTTTAATTTAATATAGTCATGCTAACAAGGGGTTTTTTTACAAACCTATAAACTGATTTTAAGATTGTTTCAAAACTGAGGAACACATATAGGCATGTTTTGTAACTCTAAAATGATATAAACAATTTTTAAATCCTAGGCATGATTCTACGTGACAAGAAATGTGAAAATTATTAACCATATTTTTTAAACGTCTAACCGATGAGCCTACTAAATTATTAAGGTTTTATTTTAACATTCAGCTTATTGGAATCTAGTATTTTAATACTCATTAACAAACAAGCGTCAAACATGTTGAAAATTAGTTAGATTACAACAACCTACAAACAATAATTGTAGGGGGTTAAAGATTTAAAATAGAATAAACCTATAGGCATGATTTCTAACTTTGAAAATTACGGTAAACAAGTAGCATGTCAATACCCTTCCCTTAGATGATCCCTCCAAATATTTTATTTTACATATATTTTTTAATATTGAGAGTTAGAGTTAGAGAGTTATAAATTATTACAAAGTAACTTGGCGACTCTTCAAAATCTTGAATCTTAAATTCAAACCTGCTAAAAGGATAATTTGACACAGGTATATAATAATAATCATAGTATCAAATATTCGTAATAACCAATTGTTTTTCAACACTAACAAACACAACCAAAATATCTAAGAATCATGTTATCCAGCACATAAATTGAAAGGTCGATGAAACTAACTCGGATGCTTCGTTGTGTTTCACTTCCAACATACAAATAGTTATAATTTTAGGCAAAAAATGAAGTGCAAATTAATAAAGAGGACTACCAATTATGCTAAAAGATTATCCATGGTATTATAAGAAATGGGTTGATGATTTGAGAGAATGGTGAGTTCTTCTCAAAGTATGTGAGTGTGATGAGCAATGAGAGAATGAAGAGAGTTTAAGAATAATCATCATTTGTGGTAAGAAAGTAAAAATAGTTGTTGTAGAAATACTGACGGATGGAGTCCCCCTAGTTAGCTAACAAAGAGGTGAAAGCACTAAGGAAAGGAATAAATTAGGAAGTGAAAATATTCTTCTATTCTACCCTAAATAAATGAGAGCCAAACAATATTTTTTTTATCATCTATAACGAAGTCAGAAATCAGATTAGTAAAGTTTTATTTTTCCTTGTCCAAAATTAGAATTATTTTTTAAAATTATTTGTTTTACCAAATATAAAACAAGTAATAATCATCCTTTTAAATTTTATACCTCTTTATAACCAAATATAAATAAATAAGAGAATATTGTTTTCTAAATAGGAACTGAATCAGTAAATCATGCCTGCAATTACCAAATGAAGCTGTAATAGATTTTTTTCAATTTTTTAAATTAAAGTGAAAATAAACCAGACCATAAAAATTAATAAAGCAATCACTGAATCTTTTACCTAAAATAGGAGGAAGGATCATATAAAAGCAACACTATTAAATTAATGCTGATTGACAATTTAGGGAGAAAACGGGATTTCATACATAAAAAATAAATAAAATGTCCTTCGCACAATAACAACATAAAGGAAGATATAATTTGGGCAGAGCCAAAAATCCATAATAATTTATATGAATACCCTAATTAAAAGAATAAGAATATTGAAAAACTATAATCAGTTTAACAATGGAAAAAGATCCATTGGAGCAAAAGTATCAGGCAAATCAATTAACTATTATCAAGCAAGTATTAAGGCATTTAATCGACGAGAGGAATATCATTGGAGTCCACGGCAAACTGAACATGGAAACATAGTATAATCCGAGTGAACAAATAACTAGAGTCGAAGAACACAAACATTTGCAAGTATATACATTAGTAATGAACGATTTTAAAATCCAACTCCAATCCGCGAATAATATAGTAAAAATGTAAAATGATCGGATGGGAGGATCCTAAAGATTCATCAACTTAGAAATTACGCAACTAATATTCAAGGAGATCACAGAACCAAGATGGAATTTTTCAAAAAAAGGTTATGAGAAAAGTAGATAATAATTTAAACAAAAACGAACCCGGACGGATCTGTCGAGATCCATCTCAAATGAAAGCTCCAGCACTTCATGTGATGCTTCTGACTGTTGTTGTTGTCGCCGGAAAAGGGAGGGGACGAGCGGACTGCTTGCTGGCGGGAGGTGCTGGAGCTGCTGATGGATTTTGCCGGCGTCTGCTAGTCGCCGGCTGCTTCTGCTGGAGCCGACGCTATTGCCTTCAAAGAGAGGAGAAGAGAAAGGACAAGAGAAAGGAGAAGAGAGGAGACTTTGCGGTGTAGAAAAGAACAGGAGAACGGAGAAAGAAAAAAAGAAAGTAGAGGGGATGTAGGTTTGAGGGATAAGTGAGAATTGAAACGAAAAGGTAGAGGAAGAGAATGGTTTAAAATTTTAGGTTTTTGGGTCTTTTTGGTGTTAAATATAATATAGAAAAGATTGATCTCAAACGTTAATTACGATTAGAGCTGACGGGTTCGCTTTGCTTAGCAATTTTCCTCGACTTGGTGGACACTTGAAAGGTCCATATTCTAAAATTAGATTGTATGGCCAAAACTGAAATAAATATTGGCTAGAATAAAAAGGAAAAGATGGCTATGATTGAAATAAAATTCTTAACTTTAAATAAATTATAAAATGTGTATTTAATCTAATAGCATTCCTAAAATGGTTAAAGGTCGGTCGAAATTGGATGTCAACACTCCTTCTGCGACTTCTTGTCGTTTGTTGAAAACGACAATATTCATTGTGTGAAAAATCTAAAGTTTCATTATTCAACTTTCTCCTTTTATAATCACCCTATTTTTCACGTCCTCAAAACCCTTCATTGAGTCTGCAAGTGGCTCTTCAACATGTCGACTACTCCTTTTATAGAACCTTAAGTAGATTCTAATTTATTCTCACGCGACTTTACTTTGATAATCGTTTTTAGAATCTTACTTGTCATTAAAAAGTGTGGCAGAAAAAGTTCTCTTTAGGATCTATTCTACATACAAAAATTGGATTGTATTTGCTACAACCTCTTATCCTTGTTTTGGCCCGAATTTTTGTGTGTTTGTGTGGTGTGTTGGTGTATATATTATATATATATGATATATATATATATATATATAATCCATAATTCGTAAAATCCCTAAAGCCCTAATTTTCATTGTTAGCAGTAAAAATACAAACGTTTGAATGTTCTTGAACAAATTAAACTAATCATAGATATGCACTCTTTAAACAAACACAATCGGTGTTCTAATCTGGTGATTAATTCATGTGAATAATGATATACTTTTTTTAATTATTTTCTTTATCCCAATCAATTTTTTTATTACATAGGAAATAGGGGAAAAGAAAATTGGGGAGGGAATGATTACAAGGTGGAGAATAGCTAGAACCCTCGCCAATAAAGTGAAAGTTCGCATATCCAACTAATTGGGCATTATCAAAATTCCAAGAAATTTATTGTTAACAAGAATATAATCCATACCTACATATAGATGAAAGGAATCCAACAACCTCGTGGATAGAAGATGAACAATACGTCATATCTTCAAAACATCATTCAGCCTTATACAAAAAAGCAAGTAAATTAGAATGTAATGTTGGTATCCGAATAATGTTATTTTAATCAAACAATTTGAAATTATAGATTGATTTTAAGCTCATATTAATGCTAACTAAAAGTACTCATCTTATTGACTTTAAACAAAGTGAGCAATATCAACAACAACCTTACAAATTTTTAAATAAGCGATAATAAAATGAGTACTTTCACTTACTATTATATGAAGATTCAAAAAATTGATCAATTACTTATATATAATACCATTTTTTGAACATCATGAACATCAAATTCACTTGCCTTTTGTATAAGCATGAACAAATTTTGAAATGTGAAGTATTACCACCTTCATTAATATAAAGTATTGATCAATATTTTCAAAGAAAGAATGTTTATAATAATGAAATATCTAGATTATTTGTAAGTATCACAATTTGTTTATATGACGAATCATTAAATTTCTATACTAATATTGTAATCAAATTAATTCTTTTTCATGAAAAAAATATTATAAACATAATGAAATTGATATGATATTTGTAATGAGAAATGAAATTTAAATTTAAATAGGAAAATTATTTATCAACTTACCTAATGCTAGGCTAGCATTTGACCATATATTTCCAAATTATTTTGGGCAAATTATTTTTTGGTAAAATTGCCATGTGTTTGATCACAAACTTCTAATATTTTGGCAAGTCATTTATGGATGAAGTTTTGTCATGTGTTTGGCTACAAATTTACAAATATTTTTGGCAAGTCGTAATTGGGTGAAGTATTTTCATACAAGTTTGGCCATAGATTTTTTTGGGAGATATATTTGAATTTTTTTTAAATAAAATATATATAAAAAATATCATACACTTATACTTTATATGAATTATAGACATGACTAAATATATTAGTAAATTATTGAGTAAAGTTTACTAATGACATAAATTAGTTAATCGGATATTCCAATTATTATTGGTAACTTTCTCGCACCTAAAGTATACAAGTTATTTTATTTTTAAGTTATAATATTTTATTATATATTTAAAGGTGTGAACTATCATTAATCACATTGCTTGGAAAATCACTAGATTTATGATTTTATTTAAGTCCTTTTCTAGCACTCGGAATATGAGTGTCGTCTTACTGTATTATTGTTATAAGGTTAACATATATCCCCGTGAAATTTAGTTTAAGATCATATAAAAATTTTCCTTGAGTTCACCACATTATTAAAATATATAGGTAAAACCGCCTTAAACTATGTCTGAAATCTCAAAGACACACTTATCCTACACCAAGGTCCTATTACGTTACGCCTCGAGCCCACACCCTAGATTTGGCGGACACTCTAGCCCCATTGATGGGCTTAAACGAACCCTTGGACTTACTTAGTTACACACCGGAAAACTTAATTTAACAAGAAAGTCTCAAAATATAACTTTTAAAGAGATATAAAACTTAGCCAAAATGGAAACTTACGTCTTTAAAAAAACATATGATGCAAAGACAACTGATATACTAACTGTCTATGGAGCCTCTAAAACAAGGAGGGATGTTTGGACAAGATCCCCGATCATCGTAACAACAAAATACTGAATGCCAAGTAAAGGGAATCCTCAGAATGCAAAAAGTCTCACCCAACATACTCCGAGTGCTCAACTTGATCAATGAGGTGCTCTGTGCTTATCCTGGTTACATGTGTTTACATCATGATACAATGTAGTCCAGTTGTTATCACTACATTGAATGTACGAGTATGCGCGTTTGAATGCTAAACACTTCATAGGATACATCATGATACGATATATTCCAGTTATTATCACTACATTGAATGTACGAGTATGCGAGTGGGAATGCTAAACACTTCATAGGATTGAAAAGATTTTGAAAGAAACACTTACCTTGAATATTCTCAACTAATGAATAACTTAACTTAAAATGAAATAATGAAACACATGTAATATATGAAAAGCTTAATAAAACAGTAAAAACATCTTAGTTAGTTAATGAAAATTCAGTAACAGACTTAACTTTACTCATATAATAAAGTAATATAATTTTTGTGAGAGATTCCTTAACCGACAACCACCACTATGAGCCTAACTGGTGATACAACATCTTCCCCACACTGCCAGAACTTTCCTATACTTTGTCGTCATATGTAACTACTTAACTTCGTGGATCCACTGGTTTAAGATAAAGAATCTTAAGGAGTCATCTAAAATGTATGATCCTTTACTACCCATGATTACTACATTATTTATGGAAACTTGTTAATATTAACCCACATCCCCATACCGGTGTTCAATACTACTCCCAAAATATGCTTAGTTCACGTGTTTGTAAAAACAGATCTCTTTCATTGGTTTGATATAATTACTCAAAAAACTTAGTTTAAAAGCTCTTTTGGAGTCAATGTTCCCTTTCTTTCTCAAATGTGAAAACATTTTAAACTTATTGGGAATAATTAGTTCCCATATACTTCTTTGAAGAAATGAACTTCAAAACTTTACTATTTACTTAATTTGGAACTTAAGTCCTAAAACAAATTTAAAACGTTTGTGAAAGACTTTTGAAAACTTTATAAACATCTCTTGACTACTTAACTTCTAAACTTGAATTTAACTCTCCTTGAATTGAATTATGGATTCAAGAATTATGATTTGTGATAGGAATGATCTCATAATGTTTAGGAATGTTTTTAGATAGTTAAACATGAGAAAGGTCATAAAATCATCGTCTTAAAACAAGTCTGCGACGTGGAGTTGCATTTAAATATTTGATCATTAAATTAAGTTTTTAGACAAAGGAGTCCACTTCCAAACCATGATGCGGAACTAATTTTTGTTCACTAAGGGAATAGATCCACAACGGGACCGGGTACCTGTTCTTGTTTGACTTTTTTCCTCTTCGTTTTGCAGCCCCAATTTGCCTAAACTCGACTATTGTTCTCAAATTCATTTTAGATTTTGATACCCAGATTATGTACCCAAGAATCTAACTAAAAACAACTCTAAACTGAACGTAAAGATCTCGCAAACTTCTAAATTTAGCCTAATTCAACAATGATATTCAAATTCAATATGACAAGAAAATAAACTTTCAAACTCTTTTAGGATGAATTTCGCTGAACTAACATGTTTGTCGCGTGGGTGAATGAACCCAATGTTATGAATGACTCACATACCTTGTAGGATCAATTCCTTGGAAAATTCCACAACCATAATTGATTGTTCTTGGCGAATTTTGCTTTTTCTTTTCTCCTTTCTCTTGCTTTCTTTCACTAAAAACCCTAAGTCTATTTTTCAAATGCGTAAACTAAATAAGTTCAGTTTAGAACCCTAAGTAATTACTAAAAATGAATTAAAATAAAACGACAAGGAAAATACCAAACTATCCTCCTAAAATCCGGATTAGATATTTCCTTATTCGAACAACCAACTTCCAAATGTCATCACATATTCACATGAACTAGAACCTGCGCAAACTTGGTTGCTTTGTAAAGGTTATTCCAAGATCTTTCAAACCATATATGTAAATACACCTATCTCATTTTTATATAGGAGTTAGTGTTGTTTGAAGTTGGGAAAGACTTAGTTTATTCTAAATTAACACACTATTTCCAAATATTAGCTTCTTCCTAGTAAATCCAAATTGCGAGATGCTACATATTACCCCCACCCTCACCCGAACTTATTTATAATAACTTTCTATCCATTTTTGGCCTACGTCGCACTATCAATACGATAGCTTGACAAAATTTCAGCACGCGCGCTCGGCCAGAAGATAGTGTCACGTAGGCCAAAAAGGTGCGGGGTGAAATTCTTTAGATGGAGGACCAAGGATCTAAAGAAACCTAAATTAGCATTTTTTATGTAATACACTAGGAATGTGATGCTCTTACTAGTATTATCGTATTATGAGCTTGTAGGGAACGCTAATGCCTTAGTTATTTTCTTATCTTGATAACAACTAAAGTTCAAATCCTGCTCACTGATTACTTACACAATTTTCCAAATTTGTTTCACAAATCCCCTCCACTAGTTACCTATTTTTTGAAAATCATTAGCTAAACGAATATAATCGTTAGTTAAGTTTAAGCTTAAACCATTTTCCTCATGAGATCGACCCCAACCTACAATTTGAGTTCTTTACTTTATAATGATCACTTATTCTTCTTTAGGGAGGTGTAATTTGAGCTTATCAAATTTTGCACCGCTGACAGGGAATTGGATTTTAGATTAAGTTCAAATACATTATTAAACTTTAGTTAAAGATTTCCTAATTTTACTTTCATTTTTGTTTTTGTATTTCTTAGTTTCCAACTCTACTATATGTCAAGTACACGGAGTCAAGTAGAACCACTTACTCCATACAATTAAGTGCTCAACTAAAACTACGGAGAATGAATAACAGGAAAGCACCGATTAACCATATCATAGGAGAATTAGGTGATAGAGTTGGGTTGCAACCTCCAAGGGTTGTTAATAAAAATAATCACGATCTAGCTGAGAATCGATTGGTAGATGCATTGTCACGACCCAAAACCGAGCCGCGACTAGCACCCACATTTTACCCTCCTATGTGAGCGAACCAACCAATCTGAACCTTATCATTTCCAATTTAATATCCAACATAAAGCAATATGGCGGGAAGACTTAAAACATCATAAATAAAAGACAATTTCAATAACTTCTAAAATTATACATCTATTATTCCCCCAAAATCCTGGAAGTCATCACCACAAAACATCTATGACAATTTACTAAACTAAGAGTAATTCTAAGATAACTCAAAACAAAATAAAAGCTGTCTATGCCGGACTTCAAGGCATCAAGACATGGAGGATGGAGATCCGTCAAAGCTATAACATTCGCTCACCCTTAGATTCACGGTGTGACCGAAGACCGGGCTTGAACTCCTGTTGATTCGAGATGACGGCACGTTTGCTGGGCATACCACAATATACAAAAAGAAAACATAAAAGTAGGGGGGGTCCAGTCAACCACAAGTACTGAGCTAGATATCATCGGCCACTCAAATAGAAAGCAATAATATCTCAGATAATATCATAAAATCAACTAATATTCTTACAATTGATAGCAACAAGTACAAACATCATTTATCATATCACCGATCATATCTATAGGACTCAAGCCTCCATACATACTCGTTGGATCATGTTTCTTTAGATTGAAGTATATTAGGCATCTTTCAGATCATTATCTTATTCCTCTGTGGTCGGTACGTGACACTCCGATCCCACTACTACTATGTGTCGGAAACGTACACCTCCGATCCCCTATCAATTTTGTCCCGGTACGTGATACTACTTCCGATCCCTTACATCCTACGTGTCGTTTTCGTGACACCCGTCCCACTAATTCTATGTGTCGGTAGTGACACTCCGATCCCTACTCTACGTGTCAGTTCGTGACAAACTCGTCCCCACTAAGTCTATGTGTCGGTACGTGACACTAAACTCCGATCCCTTACATCTACGTGTCGGTTCCGGACACCCCGTCCCACTATTCCCTATGGTCGGTACGTGACACTCCGATCCCCCTAATCTCATTCTATTAATTCAGCAAGCCTTTTTTATACCAAGGCGGTCATCCATCTCAAGAGATTAGGTTTATATCAAGATTTGGGACATAGCTTCATCCTCTTGTTTCAGATCACACTCAATATCTAATGGCAATTCACATCATGTCATACACACAATTAAGCATAAAGAAGACCTATAATACTAACCCAAACACTATCATCTCGCTATTAAGAGTTTACTACGAATAGTGTTTAAACCATAACCTAACCTCACCGAAGAATCGTGATCAGCAAGCAAATTCCTCAATTTCTTGGTTGTCCTCTTCGGTCCTCTCTCTCTCTACTCGTCTCCCTCTCGTTTTTTCTTTCTGTCTTTGTTCTTTCTATTTTTTCTTCATATTCAAAACCCTCTTTCTTTTACCCGAATTAATATTAATTAAGATGCAGAATGGCAATAATAACCCCTAATTACCTGTAAGGTTTACCCTCTTTTTAAACCCCAAGTAATTAGGCTTATTAACCTTAACCCTCTAACTTTATAATTAAAAGCAGGAATAGTCAAAAACGTCCCTACAAACGTGTAAAGAATAACGACCCGAACTGGTATTTTGCGTAGCCGTGCGGCCGTCGTCGGCGCCTGCTACGGTCCGTCCTTGCTTCCGTCGCAGCAAAGAGACTTGTTTTTAAGGTGGATTGCCTGTGACGGGCCTCCCGAGCCTGCGACGGTCCCGTCCTGCCACTCCGTCACGACCGTTCATGAGTCGATTTTTCATTCACCCATTTTCAGATTTTGTCTAGTGTTTTGAACGACACCCTCCACGACGGTCCGTCGTGCCCGTGACGGTCCGTCGTGGCCTCCGTCACCTCTGCCAGTTTTTCCAGAATAAAATCTGTTGCTCAAAATGACTAAACAGGTCGTTACATGCATTGAGGTTATAGGACCCACTAGAGCCACGATATCATAACAATTACATGATCAACTTCAATATTGTTGATTCTGATGGACCGCTTGTCCCACCCCCTCAACCACCTGGTCACACCTTTGTGGTGAATAGTAGCTCTATGGAGGTGCTCGCTTATTTGTAGGGTTGGTGTCTGATGACTCTCATGCTCATATAGTGAGGCTCAAGGTGGTTTGAAAAAAATTGTGTAAGTCGATCGGACTGGGACATGGATATTATTGGGTTGCGATTATTCCCTCTATCATTGAATGATAATGTAGGTGTTTGGTTTAATGAAATCCCTTACAGCTCAATTTACACGTTGGAGCAATTTAAGGATGTGTTCTTAGAAAAATTCTTTCCGGTGTCCAAGAAGCTGAAAAAAAAAAGGATAAACAACTTCATGGCGCTACCTGGAGAGCTTGTGAGTAGTTCTTGCCACCGGTTCACTACTTTTATTAGAAGTGTTCCGAATCTTTACATTAAAGATGAGTCGCTGAAAAAATATTTCTATCGAGAGAAGGATGAAAATAGTAAGGCAATTCTTGATACGAGTCTTGGGGGTTCGTATGGTGAATGCACTTTTCAGCAGATTGCGGAGAAACTTGAGAAGATCTCCTGGAATCTTCTTCACATTTTCCTTGGTCACATTGAACCTTCTCATTATCTTCTGCATCATATCCTCAATATGTAACATATTACGTCATCTTTCGTAAAGGAGGTACGAGCGTGCTAGACAACTCATTGAAATTCACTAAATTGTCCAAGTGTTGTTCTTCATTGGTGTCTAACCCAAGGGATGACATGAGTCACTTCATGACAGGAGTGTTCGAAGACTTGGTAGAAGAAAGTCGTGTGGCTATGCTTCATGATAATATGGATATCTCTTGGTTGATGGTGCATGCTCAACAAGTGGAAGAGAGTAGGCTAAGGAAAAAGAATAGAGATGCTAAGAGGGTAGATTCATATGAAGGTGGCTCTTCTAAGGGAAGGTTGGAAATTCAAGACAATCCTAGGTTCAATAAGAGGTTCTCTAACCAAGTCCCTTCCAAATTCCCCAAGGCTCGTGATGATAGGGTGACTAACCCTAATCCTCAATATAAGAGGTGCTAATTCACCATTAAAGAAGCCTACTCGTGGGAACTGTGGCAAGAAACATTGGGGTGAGTGTCTAGTTGGGACAGAGAATTTCTTTGCATGTGGCAAGAGTGAACATAAGGTTAGGAATATTTCTAATGTGAGGAGTCAAGATAAGGGGAGTGGTAAAGCTCAAGCAAGCGTTCCTAATTCTGATGCTCCAAAGAGGAACCATTTTTTTGCTCTCCGCTATAGGGGTGAACAAGAGAGTTCTCCCGATGTGGTGAACGGTTTGTTACAAGTCTTTTATATTAATATTTATGCTTTACTTGATCCCGGTGCTACCTTTTCATTTGTTACTCCTTTAGTAGCTATAAAATTTGATGTATTGCCCGATTTATTAAATGAACCTTTTATGGTGTCTACCCCGGTTGGTGATTTGGTAGTCACAAAAAGAGTCTATAGGAATTGTCCTATAATGTTTCCCAATAGAGTAACTCATGTTGAATTGGTAGAACTTAATATGGTTGATTTTGATGTCATTTTGGGAATGGATTGGTTGCATTCTTGCTTTGAGTCCATAAATTGTAGAACAAGGGTCGTCAAGTTCAATTTTCCTAATGAACCCATCTTAGAGTGGAACGGGAAATTTCTATTCCTAGAGATTGTATCATATTTTCTATAAAGTCTTGTAGGATGATTTATAAAAGGTGTCTATACCATATAGTAAGGGTCAAAGATCTAGACTCGGAAGTTTATACTATTGAGTCGGTCACCATAGTGAGGGAATTTCTTGAAGTTTTTCCCGATGACTTGCCCCTAATTCATCCCAAACTGAAAATTGACTTTGGTATTGATTTATTACCGGATACGAATCTCATTTCAATTCCTCCTTATCAGATGGCTCCGGCTGAACTGAAAGAGTTGAAGGTTCAACTCAAGTATTTACTAAACAAAGGTTTCATTCAACCTAGTATTTCCCCCATGGGGTGATCAAGTGTTATTTTTGTAAAACAAGGATGGGTCCCTTAGGATATGTATTGACTACCGGCAACTCAAATGGTCACCATAAAGAACAAGTATCCTCTCCCTAGAATTGATTATTTGTTTGATTAACTCCATGGTGCAAGTTACTTTTTGAAAATTGATTTGAGGTCGGGATAACACCAACTTAAGGTAAGAGGTTAAGATATTCCCAAAGTGGATTTTCGAACTAGATGTGGTCATTAGGATTTCCAAGTCATGTCTTTTCGGTTAACTAAGGCACTGGCGGCTTTTATGGACCTATTAGATAGAGTGTTCCGGAATTACCTTGATGCTTTTGTAAATATCTTCATTATCTTGGTATATTCTAAGAGTGAGGATGAGTATATAGGCCATTTGAGGGTGGTATTGCAAGTCCTCAAGGAACATCAACTCTTTGTCAAATATAGTAAGTGTGAATTTGGTTGAGATCGGTTGCATTTCTTGGTTACATTATCTCTAGTGAGGGTATAGAGGTCGATCCAAAGAAAACAGAAGCGTTTAAGAATTGGCCTAAAACTTTGGCTCTAACCGATATCGATGTTTCTTTGGTTTGGCTGGGTATTATAGAAGGTTTATATAGGTTTGCATCTATTGCATCTTCGTTGACAACTCTAACTCAAAAGAAGGTTAAGTTTGAGTGGTCGGAGGCTTGTGAAAGAAGCTTCAAAAGTTGAAAATAAGCTTACCTCCACTTCGATGTTGACTTTACCGGAGGATACCAAAGGTTTTTGTAGTGTATTTTGACACTTTCCGAGTAGGTTTGAGTTTTCCCTCATGCAACATGGTAAGGTGATATCTTATGCCTCTGGACAACTCAAGGTGCATGAGAAGAATTATCAAACTCATGACCTTGAATAAGTGGCCATGGTATTTGCCTTAAAAATATAGAGGCATTATCTCTATGGGGTACATGTGTAGGTATTTACCGACAACAACAGTCTTCAATATGTGTTTACTCAAAAGGAGTTGAATCTCTCTCAAAGAACATGGTTGGAATTATTGAAGGATAAGAACCTGAGTGTTCTCTACCACCCTGGCAAGGCTAATGTAGTGTCGAATGCTTTAAGTTGTATGACCATAGTAGTGTGTCTTATGTGTAAAATCTAACAAAGACCTAGTGAGAGATGTTCATAGGTTGGCTATGTTAGGTGTTCGGTTAGAAGATTCCCCAAATGGTGTTTTTATGGTCCATCATAACTCTGAATCGCCATTAGTGGTTGAGGTGAAGTCTAAAAACCACCTTGATCCATTATTTGGGGATTTGAAGGAATAGGTTCTTGGTAAATTTAATGAGTCATTCTCCTAAGTGGATGGTGTGTTTAGGTACCAATATAGGTTGTGTGTACCAGATGTTGATAATTTGAGAAATCAAATTTTGGAGAAAGCTCATGGTTCTCGATATTCTATTCATCCAGGTGCCACCAAAATGTGTCGTGATCTTAGAGAGGTCTATTGGTGGGATGGTTTCAAGAGGGACATTAGGAATTTGTTGCTAGGTGTCCAAATTGCCAACAAGTTAAGGCCGAGCATCAAAAGTTAGGTGGTTTGACTCAAATATGGAGGTGCCTACTAGGAAGTGCGGATATTAATATGGACTTTGTTGTCCTCGATCACGTAGGCAAAATGACTCAATATGGGTTATTGTAGATAGGTTGATGAAATCTTCCCACTTTATCCCCATTAAGTATACTTATTCAACGAAAGATTATGCTAGGATCTACATTAATGAGGTTGTGAGTCTCAATGGGATCCCTTTATCCATCATATCAGATAGAGGTGCTCAATTCACTTCTCGTTTTCGGAGGTCTTTCCAAAAAGGGTTGGATACTCGAGTAAGTTAAGCACCAGTTTTCATCCCCAAATGGATGGTCAAGCGGAGTGTACCATTCAAACATTAGAAGATATGCTAAGAGCTTGTGTTATTGACTTCAAGGGAGATGATTACTTGTAGTTGATTGAGTTCTCATAAAATAATATCTACCTTTCGAGTATTGTTATGGCACTAGTTGAAGCACTCTATGGTAGAAGATGTAGATCTCTGGTTGGGTGGTTTGAGGTTGGTGAATATTCACTCCTTGGTCCCAAATTAGTCTATGAGGCTATTGATAAATTTAGTTGGTAAGGGATAGATTGAAAACAACCTCTAGTCGGCAAAAGTCTCATGCCGACAATAGGAGAAGAAATCTTGAATTTGAAGTAGGTGATAAGGTGTACTTGAAAATTTCACCTATGAAAAGGGTAATGAGATTCGGCAAGAAGGGGAAGCTTAGCCCTCGGTATGTGGGTCCCTATGAGGTATTTCAACAAGTAGGAAAGGTTGCCTATGAGTTTAAATTACCAAGGTGAAATAGCTTCGATTCATCCGGTACTTCATGTTCCTATTCTTAAGAAATGTTTAGGAGATATGGTATCCATTCTCCCTATTGAAGGGTTAGGGGTGAATTAGGACCTCTCTTATGAAGAGGTTTCAGTGGAAATCCTTGATCGGCAAGTTAAGAAGTTCAGGAACAAATTAAAGAGGTGGACTTCGTAAAAGTCCTATGGAAAAAACACCTAGTTGAGGGAGCAACATGGGAGGCCGAGGCCAACATGAAGTCCCACTGCTTATCTTTTCCCTAATTGAGGTTACTAGTTCCTGTTAAAAATGAAAATAATCAATAATATGAATTTGGCTTGTTTTCCTAAGCGTGTGCATATTTTGGTAAAGGTTTATGTCAAAATGAGTTTTTATGAAAAAGGTTTTTTGTGTCAACTTGCACTAATATGAAATGCATGCTTTTGTCTTCTTGAGATTTTTGGTCTTTTGATGTTATCTCGAGAAGAATAGCATAGTAACTCTGGTGTTATTTTGAGCTCATATTGATGTTGCGAAAATAGTTCCTCATGTTATGTTATGAAAAGTTGAGCTCTTATGTTTTGTGACTTATGATTTGAGTTGCTATGTGTAATTCCATGTTTATGTGTTGAGTCGAGTTGTGAAGTAATCCTATGAGTTGTGACTCATTATGATTATGTTATTTTTTATTGTTGGTTGGGCTGATAGTATTGAGTTTTGTGTCTCTCTATGAAAAGATTTTTAGTGTCATTCGAGGACGAATGTTCCTAAAGAAGGAATAATGTAACACTCTGAAAGTCCATGACTTAGTCTAGAGCCTAATATGAATAACCAAGACATGAAACATTGTTTATTACCCTAAAATAATCTATTAAAATCAATTAGGAAGTGTTAGAGTCAAAACATCAAAGAAAAACCTTGACATCTGGAAACTAGTGAAATTGAACTAATAGACATCCCTATGTTTGGTGAAGGTTTGGGAATTTCTTATGAAGTCTAAATCTTGTATAAAGACTTTAAATAGGAAAAATGTAGTATATAGGGTCCAAACTTCCAGTCACGACTTCCCAAGGACCACCTGAAGGGTCCTTTAGGAGGACTCGAATATTGGCAAGCAGGCTGCCAAAGAAGCCTGCATGCAGCAAAGATTCAAAACCTGTCACACGTCGCGCAGCCAACACTGGACAGTCAAAAATTTTCTCGCGACGTGGGTCCTTCACGAGGCTCACTGCCTCAACTCAAATTTCAGAAAAAAGATTTGAATTGACCCCACGATGCGCACCCACTTTCTGGATTCGTTCACGGCATTTTTAAGTCAATTTGACTTCAAAAAAAGACCCAATTAAGTGAGGGTTCTTTTGGGTAATTTAGGGGGTGACTATATATTTATTTTTGAATCAGTTTTAAATCATAATAACCCACTCAAATCAATTCCCCAAATTACTCTCACTTCTCTCTCCCCTCAACCACTATTGAAGAGCATTGGAAGCTTGGAGAAGAAGGCCAAGTTCTCAACTTTTCTTCTCAAATTTCGTGGAATCAAGGTATGGGTTCTTCACTCTTGGGTTTCCTTTCCCCAAGAGGTCCATTCAATGTTGATTTCTACATTACCCAATTCCAAGGATTTTTCTTTACAAATGGATTTCCTTCTAAACTTGAAATTGATAATTGAATATGACGAATTTTGATAACCTATGGCTAATTAAGTGCAGATTGTTTAGTATTTGATATTGATTAATGGGGTTTTTGTGTTGTTCGTGTCCTTTCCCCAATCCCCCCAAATCTTAGATCTTGCTTATAAATTGATAGGAATTGATGAATGTATTGATTGTTAGACTTGTTTTAACTATTCAATTTCATTCATGGACTGCCTATGGTCATGTATTGTTGTGATTGGATCTATTTATTGAAGAACTCATAGATGAACCCTTTTCCCTAACCCTAGTTATGAATTGGACTTGAAAATTATTAGGATTGTTAGAATTGCTTATGTTATTGTATAATTCACTATATTATGATGATGATGAGTGGATCATTGAATAATGGTGATGAATGTAGGGTAAGATCTTGAAGGTGGTGCTTGGAGGCTATTGGTAAAGACCATAATGACTATGAGCTTTCTATTTCATTAATGATGGTGTATTCTTGATGATGATATGCAAATGAAGTATGATTATGTGTTTAGATTTAGAAGATGATGATATGATGATTACGATGCCATGATATGAGTATGATGAATCGTGAGATCTTGATAGGGGTATGATCAAGCAAGTTGGAATGTGATTCTCTTGTGTGCCTTATTATGATATAATTATGATATAGTGATCTCACTAATGGTGGTTTGTGATGAGAAGAAGTTCTCATCCTATACCTAATGAGCTAATGATTATGATATACAAGTGGTTAGTCTCCTATGTCCTAATTGATGATTAAGAATGACTTAGAGGCATTTCAAAAATGGTCTTTGGCTTAGCACCAAGCAAACTAGATATGAGAGGTGTCCCTCCCAATGTTGGAAGGTAGGTTCACAATGGTTCTCATGAGATGAAGATTACAATGCAGTTGTGCATAAACAAGGTCTCTAGTATATCCCCTAGTTCTTGAACTATGTTGCCCCCATAGGAATACTAGCTAGTGGATCCACCTAGAATGCTATGTTCAAGTTTTGGTTCTACCTTGGAAAGTAGAGCACCTTCTTTGGTGTAGTGTTTCATGACACCAGATTCCATGTTTAGCTCACATGGTCTATTGTTGGTTAAGGCAGATGTTCCCGAAAATAAAATGAAGAAAGTAATGAATATGAACACTATCTATGGGACTCTATCTATACATTGGACAAGTTGTCCTTAATGGGAGTCCTAGGAGGTTGTTCTTATGTTATTATGCTCATAATATTATGAAATGTATGCGATTCGTTAATATATGATGTTACTCTTATATGATGTTGGTTACATTGATGGACATGATATTGGTCTAAATTGTTATATATGATGATGACTACACATGATGGTATGTTTATGAAGCATGGAATTACTTATGGTTCCTTTTCTTGTTTACTTGGTTGTTTGGCTTATGGGGACTTCACATGAGCATTGCACTTGTAGCCTTGGTATGGAATTGTTGGTAAGATTCTTGAATGTTGACGATATGAGCTAATGAACATGAAATGCTAATATGACCTTGTGATGATGTTGTCCTTTTGTGAACATGTATTATGTCATTGTGATCCTTAACTTGTATATGCTCTCTTGTGTGTGCATAAAGGTTTTCAAATGACTTAGCATGTTTCTAAAGAAATGGCTTCTTTTGTGTATGTCTTCAAATATTTTAGTTGCATATATCCATACTTAGTACAAGTGGTTGTACTAACCCATATTTCTTACGTTTCTACAAATATGTAGGTTCAGGTCATTAAGGTACTTGAGACTAATTGCAAGAAGACTTGGACATCTTTCTCCAAGTTTTTGTGGGTTCTCTAGTTTGAGGATGGTGCCACATACTCTACATTAGTAGTATTTGTATAGTCTAAATACATTATTTTCTTTTCTATTGTTCAAGATATTGTTGTAAGCCCTATGTGGCAATTATACATTTCAGTAAGGGTTATGCCCGAATGTTTACTACGCTATTAAATGGTTTAATGTGAGATTGTATTATTATATTAAATCTTTATATGTTGGTTATTTTGCCTAAGTAAGCTTCATGTGCGAGGATCCTATGTAAACTCCCTATATGATATGTGAGAGGTCTGTGTAGGTACCNGCCCTCCCCCCACCCCCCACTCGTGTGCCCTCTCTCCTCCCTCCTCAGTATCGTTCGCCTCTCCTCCCTCTCCCAATCTGGTTTAACCATATTATACAAATAACAAATGTATACTATAACAATTATCTAACTAATAAAAAAAAAAAAAAAAATACATATACATTCACCTCTTCCCACTCTTGTCGTCGTTTTCCCAGTCTCGCTCGCCTGTCTCTTCGTATAACATGTTACCACGAATTGGCATTAGTTAAACGAGTGTTATGGAGAGTATGTGCTATTTGTGAGTGGCTATAAGTGAAAGTTCCTCTTTTTATAAATCTGTATTTTCTTGAAAAGGTGAACTTCTATGGAATTTTTAATGAAGTTTTTGAACAATCAAGTAGATAGATACATTCTGACACTTGGATCGTGTTAAATATTTCAAAGAGTAGAATAACCCTTGATAGTTTGTTTATTTTATATTCACAGACAACATGTTGAATCATTATTTCTAATAGACACAAAAATATAAGTAATCAATTTATCCTCTAGGTTAACATTTCCCACAAACTACACCTCCCATATATAATTTGATATCATGAGCTTGAACATGCAGGTCCACTTTAGAGAGAATATTGGTTATTGCTAAAGTTCTTTTGCGTCCCTAAATTGTTTTCGTCATATTTCACCTAGACAAAACCTCAACGGAAGTAATCTATTGAACACTTCTACGGTTCAAAACACATGAATCATTGAATACTTTTGTGGGTGACATGGCATCATGTTTGTAATACCATTAAAGGCGAGTTCAAAAGCCAAATATTTTTTACGGATGATCAACTTAGACATGCCACATTAGAGGAACACAATTTCTATAAGAATAAGTAATCTACACATGCCATTCTTTATTTTGTTTACTCACCCCACATTCTCATGTGACATCGCCATCAGCCTCAACACACCTATCTACTCGGCTGCTTCATCATCATGATCGTCACTTTTTTTCTTCATCAGAAAACCACTAATAATTAAATAAATAAAATTAAATCGAGTCAAATAAATTGTAAATTTCTTTTTTCGGAAAGACTAATATGAATATAATTGTTTTCTTTGAACCTCTAAAAATTAAAATTCTAAATAACCCCGCCCACCACCAATAGCGATGAATAAAAAATATCAACAAATCTGGATATTATTCCGAAAAAGTAAATGAACATTGAGAAAAAACTGACAGATATCGTAGTAATTGGTTTTAGCCAGAGCCCCTCTGCGCATTTTTCGTTTTTTTCGGCGAATATAATATGAGGAAGAACGAAAATCACATAGGCATTTGGCGAAGAATATCCAAAGAGAGTTTTTTTTCTTTTTTTTTTGGCGAAAAATAAATTTTTTATTTTATTTTAATATTAATATATATTTTAATTACTACTATGGGCCCATTGCTACATGTTCTTTTCTGATTAGTTACGATGTCACGTCATTGCGAGTGTATGACATACAATTATGTTTTTAGTTTTGTCAAAAATATTTAATAGGTATTGTTTTTTACTAAAAAAATGTTCATAGGAACCATCCTAAGAGAGGTGTCCTAAGTGTAAGTATTGAGATTATCTTTAGTGGCTACAGATGAATAAGGCACATTAGGAGGGGTTGAGTAATATGACAATCTTGATTCATTTCATAGAATAAACCATTAAATAAGAAAGAACATTTCAAGTTTCAAAAAATTAGAGATAATATGTTTTATAACAAAATAGGACCCTAATTGCATTTTTTATATTAATCCCTCCGTTCAAAAAAGAATAACTCCTTCCTTTTTAGTTGTTTAAATAGAATGACTCTTCTTTTTTTGCAACAAATTCTTTCCACGTGCACATGTTTAGACCAACAAGATTATGGAAAATTTTGACATTTACATAACTTTGAATTTAGGACCACAGGGACAAAAGTCTTCTTTATTTTCTTAAACTTCGTAGCCAAGTCAAACTTGACCATTTTTTGTGAACGGAGGGAGTATTATGTTTTGGTAAATATAGGTGTAATTTTAATGTGTGTGTATGAATGTATCAAACTAGCAATGTATATTACACATCAATATACACATTTATTATATTTAAATTTTGCACCAAACTATTATTTTCCTTAAATAGACTATCTATTTGTATTTTATACACATGTCTCTTTTCCTTAATTTAATTTGTTTTTTTCATCATCATTTTATTCTCTACTTTCCTTACGTACAATATTAAATATTTACACTCAAATTAAAAAATATCCAATATTTCCTTCTTTCACTACCCAAAAAAGTTGATGACACTTGTCTTAATCCACCAAACAATTCAATCTAGAAATTTCAAACCAAATATAAAATGTGGAAGTAAACAATAATGCATGACTAATTTCATTTCAATATCGAGGATATCAAATACTAATCACCTGTAACATAACTTAGTTGTCACGTGTATAAGCTTAAACTAATAAAGATATGATGTTCTGATACGCTCTAATTTACTACTTCTCGAAACGAATGTTAAAAGCGGGTCGCATCAAGTAAGAATTCACCTAGTGAGGTTTGGATTCGTTTCCCACGCGGAAATGGTCAAAGCTTAACTGTTATTCGATTATTACTTATATTAGTCAAATATCCCGAACCTACTAAAGGGTTGTGATGGGGGGGGGGGGGGGGGGGGGGGGGGGGGGGGGGGGGGGGGTGCCCAGCATTACAAATTAAAGTAAACAAGTGACAGGTTCCCAGTATTGGAGTTTAATCAAGTATGAGAGTAACTAGGGCGTAAGTGTTCCCCACAGCTCCTAACTCACTAATTCTATCTATAACAATCCTTATTTAGTAACTTGCATCAAAGTGATAAGTTAAGTATCTCACAGTCCTTGGTCCGGCATCTGAGAATTTCACTCCGCAACCTTGGTCCCGCTACATGGCGTTGCTTTACTAAATCTTATATCTTTACTGCATATTAAGCATCATATTCGATATTTGACTAAGATGTAACTTCGGTACCAACCAACACTAGCCTATTAGATAGTGTACACTAAATCTATGTTTTAATTATTCTTATTCCTATTATCCTACCTCCTTGGGACCGGCAGTAGCAATAGGCGAGTTCTAAACTTTGGGACTCCCTCATAAAGACTTCTAAGCGAAAAGGAATTAGTCAAGCATGCAAGACACTATTCTAAATTGTTATTTTTACTGATTTTACCTTGTTATTTTACCCACGTTCCCACAACCCTAGTTATGCAGTTAGTTCCGCATGGCTAATTATGACACAATTCATATTTTATATATAAGATTCATGCACTTACTTTTAGAGAATGAAAATCCAGAAATTTTCCACAAAAACTCCAACATTGATTACGAAAAAAGGTAATGATCAAAACAAAATCAAGATCGATACTTAAGACAAGAGAACTAAAAAATATCCAAAACTACCACAAATGAGGGGGTTGTTTTTTTTTTACAAACTATTTTATAATAAAATAAAACTCTATCAAGGCAATCTACCCAAACGCATCTGAATTGCGATCCCTGCGACCGACCATCAGCATGGACGACGACCGTCGGGCTCCGTCATTCCATACTTGGCATAATTTTTCTGGTGCTTATTCATCAACTTTCTGTTCCCTCGACGGACAGATATGACAGACCGTTGCAAGCACGACATTCAGTCGAGGGGTAATCTTTCCACAACAACTTTAGAACTTCTGAAATTTGGGTACTAGAACTACTACTCTCTAACAACCACGACAATATGTAGACGGGATCATCATGGCCTATGACGAGTCCCGCCTTGAGCTTTCGTAGTACCAGACACTTTGTCCGACTCGGTCCCCAACTTCCTTCAGCAGGAGGCCATTTTTCTTCTCCTACGGTGCCACCTATGGACCGTAACAGTCTTAGGACCATCGTGGGCTCCGTAGGTGGCCCCTTTTAACAATTTCTGTTCTAAATCATCCCTCGTTCTCCTTCCGGATAGATTTCCTGCAAATAAAGAGAAACCTATATCAAAAATCAATACAAAAGCTTGAGACCCACACTAAACTTAAGAAAAGACCATTACAGTAATCATGAAACACGATACCTAAACACCTTCACTTAAATTCATGTTGTCCCTTAATTGACGCACTAATGACTCACTACAAAATCTTGTACAAGTGTAATCCGTCTATTAACTTTCATACTCATTTGCTATCAATCCTGATTATCTTATTATATTCATGGCATTCTATCACAGTAGGATTGAATTATGTGGATCAGACCATGACACATACTCACCAACCACAACTTGACACTTATCCGCTTCGATCCCTCACCTAGGTGCTAATTTTTCTGGTATTGCAACTAGTGTCCTCACTTCAAAAAAACTCCTCATTTTTCACATATGATTTTCAGTTTGAGTATAAGATTACTTTTCAACACTCGCGCGCAAACAACTTCATTCCCACTCATTAAACATTTCCATAGGCTTGCCCTTATGTTTCAACTTCTTTAATTCGCCATAGACAACTCTGAGGATTCACGATAGGAATTTCTTAGCTGTAACATAGGCTAAGGATCAGGAGGGTATATTTTAATGACTTGTTGCCCTCCTTGACATTCAGTTAAGTGTACAATCTTTTTCAATCATATTATTTCTGGCCCTTTTTCTATATTATTTTCACTTAATATTTTCTCCTTCTTTCTTCTTTTGTGTATTTGACCCTTTCCTTTTCCTTTGCAGTATTATTCATATATATAATACATATATATATATATATATATATATATTATATATATATATCATTTCACTTTTCTTTTCAAACTGGTTTTGAGTCACTTTTCCTTTGTTCTTTCTCCCTCTTTGTTCTTTCAACCCAACTTCCGAAGAATTCCTCAATATACACCCCAACTCAATGCTTTGCATAGTCAAAGTACACAATACCCAAAGTTGTGTAAGGGCCACGACAAGGTTTGTTTGCCTCATTACACCCTTAACTTAGGCTTGCTACAAAAGTTGAGGTGCCCTGTCCCAAAGGAGGGACCAGGGCCAACACATTATTCCCAGAAAATATCAGATTGCGTGACAAAGAAGGTCTTTTTATTTAAGCTCAAATCATGTGGATAACAAATGGATTAATTTCTTCGGTTTCTGTTATTTAGGCTAAAGATTTGGCTATCTTGAACAAGGGCCTATGATCCTTTCCTATTGTCTATTCCAACTTACTTTTAGCACATACCGGAAAGTTTCTAGCTCACAGTACAAGGTTTGACTATTCAAACTTCCTCACACTCACTTGACATCCTCTCATACTCTTACCAGATATGAGACAACCTAGTTCGAGTCTTAGACTTAGGTCCTTGTTGGTGTATCTATCTCTATGTTCATGCTTAGAGGCCACCACACAATTTATCAATTCTAATCCTAGTCCATGCATTATTTTCATTACATTAAGGAAGAATCATTTCTAATGTAAACTCCATGATTTAGAGTTATACTATGTACATATATAAGAACATGCTTGTTCAACAATTAAAATAATCAGTCTCTCGGGAAAAAGAACACCAGGCAATACAAACCCCAAAAGAGGATCCTGATTTGGGTGACTCATACACCCTAGCACTCACTCTCCATTTACCCACCCCCCCAACAAAAAGATATGCAATTGTCCCCCAATCAATAAAAAAATCCAAAAGTAGGTGAAGCAACCTGAGGGCAAAAGCGTCGTCGATCAACAAGCTGCGGGTCCGTGTTCCGGAACCCACTCCTCTGTAAGTTAACTGAATACCCTCATTCGTTCCTTAAGCACACAACACCCATCCAGTAGTCCCCTCTCAACAATCACAACACCTTCAGTAGTACTCTTCTTGCCCTCAACGTACCTGGAGCTGTTACACCCTATTTTTACCCAGGCCCACTTCCTCTTTCGCCCATCCTTCCTCAACCCAAGGAGTGTGAATCCCCAGAGGGGGGGGGGTGTATTTCCTAATTCCCAGCCCACCACGGTGAGGGTTCCCTTAAACCGGAAACGCGGCACCTCAACCTGACCCAATTCACATTCTAGGCCCAAACATCCCACCCACTAATCCAAAAAACAATTTTCCCCGGGCCCCTGCCCTTCTTCTATACCCACCCAAATTCCTTTCCGACCCGACCGCATCCCTTTTCCCTTCCTTCTTCCCCCCTTCCCATCGTGATTCCAGAAAAGTGCGAACATTCCCAGAAAGCAATCCAAAAAACCGCGTTGCAAACAGACACCACAAAATGGAAAACCCCTCTCTCTCGCTCCGTTCTCTCTCCCCACGCCAACAGCCCCTCTCTCTCATCCCTTCCTCGTGATCCCTCACGCGACCTCTCCCAGCGAGCTGCAATGGTTCTTTGGAGCCGTTTCCCTTCCGCCAAATCGTAAGCGCCAGTGAGCAGTAGCCAGACCCATCTCACAGCCTGGACTGGGGTCCCGTCCTTAATGGGGCGATTTACCGCCACGTAGCTAGCAAGGATGGTGACTAATCTCTTTCCCCTCCACCGTCTTTCCCGCTCGATCTCTTTGAATACGGTTTGAGAGTTTCGAATTGCAATGGCCGAAACTCTTGGACCCATCTCAATTTCAAAACCCTAATCCGTCTTCTAGTATAAACCCCCCCCACCTAGACTGAATGAGGGTTAGAAAAATTTTGGTTGGATTTCAAATTAGGATTTTTTTTTGGTTGAAAAAATTTTGTTTGTAAATTTGGGGTGAGAGTTTTTATCAGCAAGGATCGAAGATGTTCCCTGAAAAAGTATTCTGTTTCGTCTTTCCTGTTTCGTTTTTGAGGCGCGTAAGGAAAGAATGAACTTTTAGAACATTCACGGAGGAGGTTTCAAAGGGTTGGGGGGGGGGGCGGCGTCCAGTTTTTCACAATTCCACGACCCTAAACTTGATTCCTTGTTCGAGCTTCTTTTTGCGGTGAAGTCGTCAGCTCAAGTCGTCCCTTGTTCGCTGCTTTCGAAGAGGTAATTCTCTCGACCCTATACTCTCTTTTTTCCTCGTCTCTTCAATCTCGAAATGGTCTCCTTTGTCGATTACTGCTTTTGTGAACGGCTGTTGATTCCATCTTGGTAATAATTACTTGTGACTGTTTGTGTTTGGTTCTGGCTCGTTTATTTGTGTGCCCATGCTTTGATTGTTGTTCCTTTCTATTTTCATCTTAAGTTTATTTTTGTTTCCCTCCTTCTCGCGTTTAGTAGTTTGATTGTTGTTTTTCTAGTTTCGGCTAGTTTTCACTCATGTCCTTGTTTCACGTCGTTCTCGCCTCTTTCCGAGGTTCGTTTGATGTTATAATTTCCCCTGTTGTTAGTATATTCATTGTATAATTTGTTCTTGGTCTGCTGTTTGCTTAGTCCCATAGCATGTAGTCTAAATTGGTATGGTTTGTGATTATGTTCGTCCCCGTCTGTTTCATCAGCTATGTTCCAGATCCCATTCAAGTTTTGTTTTGTGTTTCAACACTGTTTATATGTCTTTTTAGGAGGCAGCCATGACATTCCCTTTTGTCAAATAGAAGGGTTCTTGTGATGATCTTTTGCTATGAAAGTGCCTGTTAGAACTAGTTGTTTGTGGTTTGTTGTAGGGTTTTTACTTCAAGTTTGTAGTAAAGGTTGATGGTTTGGTATTCCCGAAGCTCTTTTTCTTGAAATTTCTTTTTTCTTCCAAACTTCCTTCAGTATAGTTTAGGGATATATGAAGCTATGTTCCCCTTTACAATCACTTCCCAAGTCTTTGTTTTTATGTATTAACACTGTTTATAGAAAAATTCGGTTCGGTTTATCCTCGGTTTCTTTCTTTATTTCAATCTTATTACTTGAGCGTATAGTTAACCGATTGCTTATGTCTCCATGTTGGATCATTTCTATTCGAGTCTCTAGTGTTTTAAATTATTTAAAGCATGACCTTTAGTTTTACTTCTCATTGTGTGGTTGCTTGCCTTTCAATCCCCTATGGCTCTCCCTGGTTCAGAATGTGTGGTGTGTTTTCAAATGCATTTCGCACGTATGTTACACTTGGAGTTTTGTTCCCTTTTCTTCTATTCCTTCATCCTTCTGCTCATCATGAACTCCTCTTTGACTTATGTTTTCTAAATGTTATTTTATTACCGATGTCTGACCCGGGGTGGAGGGTTAGTATTTCTGGATCGATTGGGTTGATCTCCCTCTCATAAATACTAACCACTATTTTACTATGTTTTGCATCAAACGGCCCGAGTTTCCCTAGGCAATCTCTCTCCTGCAGTTCGAGAAGAGTCGTAAGACGTCACTTTCTTCATCAATTCAAATAGCAAACGACAAAGGGTGGCCAATCCCATTCCCTTGAAGAATGAAGAAAATTCGAAACGGATTGAAGACGTTCTTCCTTTTTGTTTTTTTTTTTGGTATTTGTGTAGGAGATGGGCGATACTTCGCGCGGTGCGGGTTGTTCTTTTTTATTTTCTTATTTTTTTGTCTGTTGTATATTAGGACATGTACAAAACGGGTCAAATACCCGAAACGGTGGGGTGTCCAAACTCGGTCAAGGCCGAACAGACTCCGAGCTTGGACCCAAATCTCTCCTCTCGACTCCCCTCTTCTCTTCTCTCTTATTACGTGTTGTGTGCGTTTGTGGTAGGGCGTAGGTTGCCGTTAGTGGTGTTTAGGTTAGAAAACTCCAACCCCGGGGGGTCGAAATGCGTCTCTACTTTTATCAAGATTAAACTAAAATGTAGAGTTTTAGAGAAATAGTGAGTGGGGGGGTGGAGATGTGGTAGGGATGGGGGTTTTGAAAGTTTGGCTTAGAGAAAAGTTTAAAAAGTTCACTTTAGCGAATTCCTGAATGCTAGAGTATTTCATCAAAGGGTGGGTTCGTTTTGATTTTTAAAAGGGCTTTAATCTTAATTGAAATTTTTCAAGTTAAAATTAATCAATATTTCAAAACTTATAAATTTGCCTAGATAAATCTCGAAGTTCGATAGACTAAAAATTTGCAAGTTAAATAAATAGTCAAATAAGTTAATCGTTGGGAAAACCGTAGTTTAGTCGGATTGTCTTAGGTGCCCTTAACCCCCTTCCTAAGACACTAATATGAATCCCCGAACCCCCTAAAATGTTCAAAGACAATTTTTTCTGTTTAAAGTTGTTTAAGAAACAAAGTTTTCTTGATTTTTTCTTTAAAAAGTGGTGGCGCCTCTCCTAAAGTTGAAAATATCTTCAAAAAATAAAACAACTCTTTTCGAAAATCACTCTTTCGTAAAACAGAAAGGTGTGCGACTCCGCTGGGGACCCGGAGGATTCTAACCTTAAGACTAACTCTTTTGACTACTTGTTTAATTGTTTAAATTTCTTTAGTTTTAGAAGTTTGCATTTCATGGCATAAATTTCCTCCAAAACGGCAAATAGTTGGCAAATTAGAACGGAAGTTACGCGGCTTACGCGACTTCTCCTCTCAGAATTACCCCAAGAACTTACTTGGGCGTATCGAATAAATAGTCTGAATGCGTTCAGTCGGCGGTCCGTTATTCGTAGCTCCACCGGGGGGGCCCGAGTTTGTCCGACTCGGGTAACGTCTATTTTGAAACAATTCTAGAAAACCCAAGTTAGAGCGAACGCAAAAACCAAGAATTAGCATCAGCCTAGACGACTAATAACCCAAGGCGTATTCATCCTCATTTAGTAGAACACCGCAACATCGCGTCAAAGGTCTTCGACCCCTGCACGACGCATCATATTATGTGACATTCGAAGTGTAATTGTGTGAAACACCAACTTTGGGGGTCAGGGAAAGTTTCCCACTACAAAACGGGTTTTCTGTTTTGCAGATATGACCGTTTCCCCAAATTCACATGGTCATCCTCCGCGCCAACCCCAACTAACCATGTGGCAAAACAAACGAAATTAGACCGGAGATCAAATAGGCGGACTCTCAACAAGTATTTAGGGGCCCTTGACCGGCTAATCCAACATGGACGGTTGGCCAGAGTTTTTGATAGAGGTACTCACTGGTATTGGGACAGCCAAGAATGTCCTTCTGTTTTGGAACGGCGAATCACCCCTACTTAGAAGAAATAAGAGATTGCCTAGACCTGGGGCACTGGTCAGAAGAAGATCCCGAAGCAATAAGAGACGTTTTTATCCCCAACAAACCTTCCGTTGAGGACATCTCGATTGTTAGGGCTTAAGAAATGATTTCACATATGTGTCAAGACTCCCACATAATGTTCAGGGACGGTACGTTTAGATTTGGACACTGCGGTTTTTCTATGGCGCCCGTCGGATAATCGGGGAATTTTAGAATCCTACAGGAAGTGGAACGGCTCCGCCCATTGCGTTTGCCAAGCCTTGTTGGGAACATGGTCTTCCCGCACGGCCCCCCGAGCCCTGACATCAACACCAGATCTAACACTCGTCCAACGCTATTCAAATGGTACGAGAATCAGGAAGGAACGACAAAGTACTTACTCCTAGCCCCTGTCATATTGTCGGACCATATACGCGCTTTTGGTAAGTTGCAAAGGGGACCATCGGTATTTCACAGGGGTGTATCTTCTCCTCCAATGGTGGATTCTCATCACTTGGAAAAGGTCTGGAACTCCGAGTAACTCACACTCTCGACAACATAACACCCTCAAGGACCTGAATGACTTGTTATTCTGGCAAACATGAACAATCGGAAAACGAGAGGGAGAGGGGCCCAAATTTCTCCGATTGAGAGAAAGGACTCCAATGATGCTTGACCGCTTCTATCCAAAGAAGTTGTTGTAGAAAGTCCGAAGATTTTCCGTGCTTCCTCTACCCTGTATTCGAGGAATCCGCCCTTATACGCTCCTTCCGAGTCTTGGCGACAGTTCGGGAGAAAGCAGACGGTCCTATGAAGCGTAATTATGGGCTTATTTTATATGACCTTGGGGAGATAGGGTGGGAACGACCTACACAATCTCAGAGAATGGAAGAACGCAGGCTTATGGGTAAAGACCTATCGCCCTGCACGATTCAACGCTGGATCCACAAGGGTACAAAGCATGTTGAAAGAGATATCGCAAAATATCTCCTTTCAATATTTCCGCTAGCTTTCGCAGCGTGACAGACAAGAGCCAAAGCAGTGGCCGATTGCGAGAGTTAAAGAGGAGGCTAATTAGGTCCTAATGCCAAATTCGTAGAGAATCAAGACGCACTCGAGAGGGCACGCAAGAGATCGAGAGACTGAAAGCAAAGGGTTAATGACTAGTTTCGGAACACCTGGATCCCGCAGAAAATCGAAGTATGCGATATGAGAGTCTGGAAGACCAAGGTCGTCTAGGTGGAGTTTTTGTTGATGCTGAGGTAACATGTTCCACAGCACAAAAACCAGAAAGCGCGACGGAGCAGGACCATCCGGAGCAACATAGTGGACATCGCCCCTTGCGCGGGTTTTTCTTTGTTTGTAATCGCATTATTTTAGCCCCTGCGTGGGCCTGATATTATCGCACGATCTAAATTAGCCCCTGCTTGGTTTGTCTATTTCTCTTTTCGAACATTTTACTCGTTTTAAGTATTATTTTGGGGGAATATTTTCTTTGGTTTTAAATCCACTACATATCTCTAATGCGCTAGGCCTACCTTAGGCACAAAAGGGTCCCCCATGATTGATTAGGACACGATATATGTGTATTTAAATGCTTCGTGGTACGTTGCCTTTGCATGAGGATATCGTAAACCCACTCTTACCAATTCCAAAAAGAGTACACAGAAGTCACTATACACAAATCCGACCAAATTCCCAAGTCTCAAGTTTCTCACGAAAATCCATCTCCCATGACCATAAATCCTAAATACTCTAATCTACTACTAAATACTAATACTCGACTACACGGCCCTATCATCTCAGGAAAGTTGAATCCATACACACCCGCTATGGACAAAGGCAAGACACGTCCAACGGATCTCACTGTATGAGAATTGCAAGAAGATCAGCGAGTCACTCGAGAAATTCATAAGATTACGGAGGAGGGACTTAAAGTGACATGACCACGGCAATTACAAAGTATGCGGTCACGACCTTGGATGAAATCTGGCGTCCACAGATAAGAAGAAAGATGAGTTGCGCTTTGAGACCGAAGCCTAAGAAAAAGGTTGAACTTGCTTCGTTTGGAGATACGCGAAGGAAAGGCGAGAGAGGCGAAGATAGTATCGAGACCTGCCGTGTTTTGGCCAGAAGTGCGGCACTCTACGAAGAATTGCGACCCATAGCAACCTAAAGGGCGGAAAATACCCTCGCCAGTGATCATGGAGTAGAGTCACAGTACGCCCGTCCGTGAATTGATTGAGGAGGATGATGAAGAAGAAAATCATCTACAAGCCTCCAGTTTCCGACTGTCTTACGCAGCCACAAGACAAGAAATCGCCAAATTTGTCTTCTAGAAATTTTAATTTGTTTTCATTCCCTTGTATCAAATGATAGAATGATGAAAAATGTACCGAACTACTGACGTTGGGGCCTGAATTCTCCTCTGAGATACGTACACCTTTCCGGCCCGGCCCCTATCCCCAAAAATTTTCATTCTCCGCCCCTCTCCCCCCCCGTGTTTCGGAGGTACGAAGATAAGATCAACGACGTCGAAAAGCAGCTGCAGAAGACCATAGCTCAACGTATCAGCTTTTCCCGATATGACGTCAAAACAAACACATTCCTGTTTGTCCAAAATATATTTTCCGTCCCATTCGTGGATTAAGATAACTCAAACCCAAACAAAGCGACTTGTTGTATTACTGTTTTGTATGCGATATTATGCATTTTGTACTCTTGATATGCACTACAAAGTTGCCTGTGAGTTGTTTTCATCACCTCTTCAAGAGTACCTTTTACTGATCTTGTCGATAAAGTGGCATATCACCCCTACTTCATTTTCACCGATCAAAATGTCCCGCATATTCCTTCCCCGACCAACCACAATACAAGACATGGAGACAATAATGAATCAAGTCTCTCACAGACGTCGTGGTGGCTCAACCCACCCCGTGGCATATCAGAATGAGCTTTATTGCGCAGCTTATTCAGCAAATAGCTGATATGAGGGTAGAGATGCACCGAGCAAGACACTCTCCGCCCCCGATTCGCCCAACTTTCTCGATGCAAGACCTCCTACCTACTTCCCCTCGTCAACTAACTGGATCCTATTCAGCAACCGTCCATCGACAGCCCCCCCGTGCACAACCCTTTCGGATATATGACCACACAAATCGCCCAAATACGCTTCAGTATCCTATCACACTTCCCTCACTCACTCCCAACAATCCTCCACAAATACCACCACAACCCCCAAAACACTCAACATTAACATCCCACTACCCCAAACAAACCCAAAATCCCCCGACTTCAATTCCCAAACACCGCATCCCACTTAAAAAACAAATAAGCCATCCCCACAATTATCCTCAAAACTATCAACGGGGGTAAACACAGAACGTCCAAGCCTTCCATAGCTCCAACCACCCCCTCCTAAAAGCCTCACATTCCAGTCCTGTCCCCGGTCGAGCAATGAAGGTGCCGGCTCCATTTGGACATATGAGGAGCCGAAAGAGAGTGAGGGAGAGGGAAGAAGCGAATAGAACATAAAGGAGGAAAATCAAGAGGGCAATGAGAGAATTGCAAAGTACTTCTTCCAAACGTCCGCCGGGCTAAGCTAACGCAGCACTAATGCATCCACCCAGACTTGAACCTACCTGACGGGTTCAAGATCCCGAAGTTGATACTTCGGAGGGTTGGGCAACCCATGGCAACCTAAGGGCGTATTGTGACCAACTCGTGGGAGTTGGCAAGATGAATCGTTGCTGCTGATGAGGTGTTCATCATCCGAAGCCTGTTCGGTGAGGCGTTGGAGTGGTTCACATCCACGATACTCGACATGGGCCCAGTTGGGATCGCCTGTCTAAGGAGTGTCATCGACAGATTCGCGTAATGTCGAAATGAGTCCTGATCGGTACGCCTTGGAGAAGATGAAGCCAGAAGCCCACAGAAAGCTATCGCGAGTCGCTTACAATGGAGGAAGGAGGCAGCGAGGGTGAGTCCTCCAATGACAGAAGAAGGAGATTGTGGAGTATTCCATAACGGGTGCAGGAGACCCGAGTATTATGACAGAGTCATCTTACTAATCGGCGCCAAGTTCGCCGAGATAGTCAAAGTAGGTGAGACTATCGAGGAATGGTCTGAAGTCGGGAAAGATAACCCCCGAGTAGTCTGCATGCTGGATCTTCGACTGGTAGGAAGAAAAGAAGAGGAGGTTACGCTATCCTCCACGGGGGGAAGAAAAATCCCCAAGAACTTTAAACCACTTCCCCAAGGCCGCTCCAACCCCATCAAAGCCTCATCAACCTACCATCCACACTCAAATCACTCCGGCCACTACATGCCTGCCCCCATACCAGATGCCCATATTGTTCTATCAGAACCCACCCCCGATTCCACAAATTTTCCCCTCCACATATCCAAACTCCCCCAAGCTTCCAGTCCCTCCCATTACCCAAGTGTCGGCTCTAAGAATGCGCTAATGTACAACAGCCAAGCTATCGAGCATCGTCTCCCCATTCAAATACAAACCCCGCATAGCAAAAAGCCCCCCATCCAAATTAACCAGCCCAAGGCCAAACCCCCAACAAATCCTACCCAGAACCCCCAAGCTCACGACCAAACTCCCGCAAGTACCACAAGTCCCCCTCCCCCCAGCAGGCGGTATGATCCCCCCCTCGCCCCAGTTTGAGACCCAGCCCTCCAGAACTTCATCACCCCACCACCGGCGTTGGCTGAAAGCAGAACTAAATGGTTCGCAAGATTAGCCGCGCCAGGTACTCCAACCTGTGGGCCCAAGACCGTGGTGGTCATTCCAGATTCACAGCCCGGAAGCCGAGATGTGCTTTACCATTCCAAAGTGTTGGACAGAGTACAGAAGATTGAATTAATCTCAAGCACAAGATCCGGACTTGGATTGACCCAATAGTGGTCTCTCTCCCTTCAGCCCGCGGCGCCAAACGTTCAAATCACGACTCGTTGCAATCATGGGTTGGAACAATCACATGATAGAAACTGACGAAGATGAGCGTGACGCCAAGAGAATTACTCCCTGTTGTTCAGAGGACTTGGAGAGGGCTGTTCGCTTCTTCTTGAGCGTCAGGGAGAAAGGAGCAGTTTGTTCATTCTGACACCACCTGCAAGGCTGTGGCCGTGGTGCCCGCAAAGACTCGCCGCCAAGCCCCAAGTTCCCGTTAAGCAAACGGTCGTGGCTCATGCATGAACTATATCTGGCAGATGTTAACTCCTGACGAGCTTGCTCCTCTGAGGACAAAAGAAGATCATGCCAAGAGACCGATCAGTCGAAGCAGAAGCTGAGGAGTTTTTGGAGGAGAATCCAAAGCCCAAAGACTACTCCATCGTCCAAGCACTTGGAGAAGACTCCACCAGCCCAATTTCGGTGTGGCCCTGCTGATGAGCTCCTGGTCCCCAGACAGGCTTTGAACGAAGCCCTGGATGACAACACGTGCCCTCGGGTACGAGCATCACAATGGTAGCGCTGCTATGATTCACCAGGTCATTCGGGGACACCGTATCAGTTTTTGCGATATATGTGTCGGCCCGAAGGGAGGTCCCACCACAAAGCTCTACATATCATCACCGTGATTTTTGCGAAAGGTCTCAACCGTGTTTTGGTAGACGGAACGGTCTGTTTTGAACATATGGCCCCTGTCCACATTGAAGCAGTCTGAGTTTGACCTCGGAAAGCTGGAGCAACACAATGTCAATGTAGCATTCGACGGTGTGCATAGATACCGGGGAGCTTGTGAACCTGCTCCAAATGGGCGCCCGCGGAGTTTCGGGGCAAGTTCCCCAGGTGTTTTGGACATCCGACACCAGCTAAACTCCGTTTGGGAAGTGCCATTTCATCCACGCGGCTGGGGAGGCGCCCTCCACTCTCCACCAAAATGATAAAAACTGGTTGGAAAACGATAGAACTGGTTATTCATGGTGAAAAGGCCCAATCAGGAAAGCAAAGGCCGGTCTTGGACGGAGACGCCGCAAGGGTCAGAAATATACACGTGAGTTGGTAAATGCCACCGCTGAGGGCTTGGACCCGCAGACTCCCATGCCGGCGTGACAAATGATGGCCACGGTAATCCTGCAGAGCGATTCGAACTAGGTTCGGATTAGGAAGGAATGCGCAAGGGATCATCGAGCCAGTTCTGTCCTTGCTTACAGGATCAAGGTAGGGTTTGTGGTACATCCCCACAGTGATGATATGAAGATGAAGGAGGAAAAGGGATCAAGGGTTGACAAGACGATCCCGATCTCTATCAATCCTTCCAGTACGGGAGCGGACGAGCCTGAAAGACGAGGGGAAGGAATCTGTGACACTTTTCCGTGAGATCAATTGCCATCATCGAGTAAGAGGCTGAGCAGCTGGCATTCGTGACGCTGAAAACCAGGAGATGCTGCGAATGGACGTTCCACGCCAATCCTGATTACAGAACTCTGTGGTAGAAAGGAGTTATTTTGTGCATATGAAAATCGGGGTCATCCGGAAGAGGCCCAGACCCACCATTTCATGATTTTCTTGATTTTGAGTTTATTATGATGTTTAAAAGGCAACATGGCTCGCGCCATGACCCAAGTTTGCCTTTTTGATTCGACTTTAAATGAAGCCTCATCTATTTTGACTTTTCTGTTTATTTAATTACGTGTTTATTTACTTTCCGAATTTTGTCTGTTTATGAAAAAAAATTTCAGTAACCGCAAGTTACAACTTGCCAATATCATGTCATGTCATGGAGCTAAATGAGCAAACCAAGCAAATGACGACGACGTAGAATAACACACAACAGAGTTTCTTTGAAAATAGGGAAACCGGACATAGGCCGAAGAATTTTACAGTTCGAGAACCAACAGAAAACAGAACCTGGAGGAAACAGAGACGGTTGAATTTGGGAGGTTCAGAATATCCAAAGAGGTTAAGATCAGACTCATTTGAATGGAAACTAAGAGGAGAGCCTGGTTCGCCTGCTTGCCGAATACCATGATGTGTGTTTGGGAGCGTGACATGCAGGGTTGAGTAATGATGTGGGGTCTCATAAGCTGCCTATTCAATCAAGGGTTCGAAACGTGAAGCAAAGACTCGAAAGTTAAAGCTGAATTGAGTCTGAAGATAAAGAAGGAAATCACCAAGCAATAGAGTCCCGATTGGTGGAAGTAACGAAATAATCCAACCTGCTGGACAATGTAGTTGCAGGTCGCAAAAAAGATGGAACAAATCAGCATTGCGTTAGATTACAGGGACATCTCAACAAGGCTTAGCCAAAGGTAATTTCCGTTGCCACATATCATATTCTGATGACACTGTGCCAAACATGAGATGCAAGTCATTTGTGGATGTAGCGGGTTATCACCAGATTTTAATGGATGAAGAAGACGCGAAAAAAAATGGCCTTCATCACACCTTGGGGGAGTCACTCACTAACAGGGTATGCCGTTTGGTCTCAAGAACGCCGTGCTACTAAATGAGAGCCATGACGGACCATCTTTCACGACATGATTCACAAGGAAATTGAAGTGTACTTGGACGATGTCAAATCAATCCGCGAGAGTTTCAGATATGTGACACACCTGAGGAAAATTCTGAACGTTTGCGTCGTACCAACTTGAAGCTAAAGCCGGCCAAATGTGCTTTTTGAGTCCCAAGCCGCGGAAGTTGTGGGGTTATAGTCAGCAGAAGACGTATTTGGAGCTCGGACCCTTCCAAGATCAAAGCAATTCAAGAGTTACCTCCGCCGAAAACAAGAAAGAGGTGATGAGTTTTAGGGAGGTGAAACTATATCAGACGGTTTATAGCAACAATCGACCGTGGTGTGTGAGCCTATTTTCCCCCAAGTTGCTGAAGAAAGACGCCCAACTAAACTGGATGAGGAGTGCCAGACCGCTTTCGACGCTATCAAGACGCTATTTGTCTAACCCACCAGTATTGGTTCCTCCGCGAGAAGGGAGTCCTTGGTTGCTATATTGGTCTGTTTCAGAAAATGGCTTTGGATGTGTACTTGGTCAAACACGACGAGACAGGGAAGGAAGGAAAGGGTATCTACTACTAAGTAAGCAATTTACTCCGTACGAGTCTCGCTACATTTAATGGAGAGAACATGTGTGATTCTGACGTGGCTTGCCCAGAAGCTGAGACATTATTTGTCGTCATTATATACGTATCTCATTTCCAGAATGGATCCATTGAAAAGTACATTTTCAGAAAGAATTGCCGGACCGGAAAGTTAGCGAAATGAAAATTCTGTTGAGTGAGTTTGATATCGTGTAAGTGACTCAGAAGGCAATAAAAGCAAAAGCTTTGGTTGACATCTTGCGGAAAATCAGTGGAGAAGAATATGAACCACTCCAGAACGTATTACAAGATGAAGAAGTGTATTGTGGGTGAAGTCTATCCGAAGCTTATCCAGGTGGAGATTGTTCTTCGATGGGCGGGGAATCACTAGGGTAAAGGTGTTGGAGCAGTTCTGGTACAATCTGGTAGCATTATACTATGGCGGCTAAAATGCGATTTTTTTTTCAATTGCACAAACAAACATGGCTGAGTATGGAAGCTTGCATTCTCGGTTTGAGAATGGCGTTGACAGAATGTTTAACGAGTACTGGTGATGGAGATCAGCCCTTTTGATTCATAGGTTCAAGGAGAATGGGCTGTGAAGAACCGAAAGATTGTACCGTACTTACAGTATGTGAAAAATCTGTGCAAAAAGGTTTCGCAAGAGCGAGTTCCGACAGATCCCAGAATACGAATGAGTTAAGCTGACGCTTCGCCACCAGCGCTTCAATGATCAAAACATTCCGGATAATAATGTACATTGACCGCTGGATATGGATTGAAGAACATCCAGTCCATTGTTCACCCGTGGAATCAGAACCAGACAGTTTGCCTGGTATTTTGACATAAGAGAACCTTGGGCTGGAAACTATCCAGAAGAAGATGACATCTAATCAGAAGAAGTCGATGCGGCGTATGGCTCTCAAATTTCTTTCTGAAGGGGAAGTCCTGTATAGGGAAGGCACTCGGATTTGGGTTGTTAGAGTGTAGAATGTGCTGTAAGATGTGGGCTTATCGAAACAGGTACATGCTGGGTTTGCGGGGTAGAACATGAACGGGCATGTACTTGGCAAGAAAAGTTCTTCGAGCCGGTATTTCGGATACTATGGAGAATGACGGTGCAAAATTCGTGCAAAAAATGCCACAAATGTCAAGTGCACGGTGATCTGATACGGGTGCCACCTCACGAGCTTATGCTATGAGTCACTTGGCCATTTGTCGCTTGGGAATGGATTGTCATCGGCCTATAGAGCCAGCGATTCGAATGTACACAGATCATTTGGTCGCCATTGTTATTTCACAAGTGGGTGTGATAGCAGCCTCTCACAAGTCAGTAACCAAGAAAGTGGTGGCTGATTTTGTTCGCAAACAACTGATAGGCAGGTTTGGAGTTCCAGAATCCCATCTACTGATAACGGTGCAAATCTCAACAGTCATCGATGAAAGAGATATTGTGAACAATTAAGATATTCACCGGAGTCAACTACTTATCGCACCTCAAAATGAAAGGAGCGGTAGAGGCCGCCAACAAGAATAGCAAGAAGATTCTGAGGAAAAATAATTGACAAACAGCGAGGTTGGCATGAAATTTTTCCATATTGCTCTACGGGTTATCGAACGGACGTCAGAACACCGACTGGGTTCCTCCTACATTGCTAGTATACGGAACAGAGGCAGTGGTGGCCTATTGAAGTCGAGATTACGTCCTGAGGATCATCAAGAGGACGGAGTGAACCAACGCTGAGTGGGTAGGCAAACGAATTGATCAACTAGACTTTGATTGATGAGAAGAGAATGGTAGCCGTTTGCCATGGCCAGTTTATAGATCAAAGAATGACCCGCGCTTTTCACAAAAGAGTAAGAGCCGACAAATCTTGAAGTTGGCAGTGGTTCGTAAGAGTTTATTTTTCCTCATCAAGATGAGTACAAGGGAAAGTTCGCACCAAACTGGCAAGGTCCCTACATGGTTCCTAAAGTAATATCCGGTGGTGCTTTGGTCCTATCAGAGATGGATGGCGCTGTATGGCCCAAGCCTATCAACTCAGATGCTGTCAAAAGATACTATGCGTGAAGTTTCGTTCTTGCATTTTTTTTTTGTTATTTACTTGTAATCGTTCTGTTTGCTTGTATTTGTTCCAATTGAATTCTTATCCCTCTTGTAACGAACTACGTCTGACCTGAATTCTCGGGAACGAGATACGTAGGCGGCCTATGTCGGCTTCGGTCACCCTATTTACCCCCTTTTATTATTTCTTTGACTCTTGAACTACGGTCTACCTAGAATTATAAAAAATAGATACGTAGACCGGCCTTTGTCATCCTCGGTCGGTTTTCTTTGTAATTTTATTCTTGTCACCCTTTAAGTTGGGTGAACTACGTTTGACCTGATTCCTCCCTGGCCTCAACGGGAATACGTAGGCCGCCACAATGGCTCGGTCATATCCTCTCATAATAAGTTCTATTCCCCTTTAACAGTAGAACGGGACAGAATTTTTTGAGAGGGACTCAAAAATTCTCCAGAGGAGCCTTTTCCTCCTCAGCGGATCAAACCAAAGACATTTCGAGATTTTGCGACTGGGACACGAAGTTTTGAGAAGAATCTCAAAATCCTCGCGATCTGTTCGGTTACAGTAGAAAGTAATCAGGATAGTAACTGGGCCAGAAATTTTGAGGATTTTGGCCTCAAAATTTTCGTCATAGTAGGTCTTCTCTACAAGTACGGAATGCCTCTGAAATTTCATTCAAAACAAGGCATCAGACGCAAAGGAGCCCTTAACCTATTGACATGAATTGGCAGTGACTTTTTCAAGATACATTTCTTTAAAATTTCTTGTTTTCTACAATTGCCTTTTTAATTTTTCATTTGTTTTGGCATAATATATTTTTTTACCTATCTAGAAAGAGTCGGGAAATCGGGAAATCAACCGGAGATATCCAGACCAAGGAGCAAACACCAAGGGATCGACACATATCAGTATGTTTTAAAACTGACAATTTTTCTGTGGATGCAGGTTTTAGTTTGCTTTGAAGTTGCCGAATTACCCGACGGATGAAAATAGGAGAGCTCCCGAAGTGGAGAAACTGTCTCCAAAATCAGTGGGATCTTACTGAAAGCAGAGCAATCAGTATATTTGTGTGAAGATTGCTTGTGGAATGTGTTTGTTTATGTCAACCATTCTCAACAATGGGAATTTGCAAAAAATGTCTGGGCACCAATTCAAAGGTGAATCAAACATGAATCTCGCAAAGGGACTTCACGAATTTTTATAAAAGACGCTATTTCATTGCGTTTCAAAGAAAGATGGAAATTACTGTCGATAAAGACATGCTTACTTACCTCAGAAGAGACGGTTATGCAATTATTATTTTATCATTATCGATCAAGTCTATATAGTATTTTGGAGATTCGTCTTGCCGTTACTATCCATGGGGGCGATATAATATTCATGCATCGCGGAATCATGCAATCGCGGAATCATCACGTGATCATGCATATGCGGATCATGCATGCGGAATTTGTGTACACTGAAGAATCCCTGCATGCGGAATCAATATGCAATCGCGGAATTTGTCACTGAAAAATCATGCACGCGGAATCAATGCATGCCGGATCAATGGATCGCTGAATTTGTAACACTGAAGAATCCATGCATCGCGAATCTGTCATAGCGGAAGCATGCATCGCGGATCTGCATCGCGAGTTAATTAATTATCATGAACAGAAAATTTCATGCCTCGGTCAAAACTTTATGCATCGGAGAAGACGTTATACCGTCGCTGAAATTTATACAATCGCGAGAAGAATTATACCCGCTGGAATTTAATAAATCGCGATAAGAATTTATGCCTCGCTGGAATTCGTGCATAGCGTAATCATGGATAGCGGAATCATGCATCGCGGAATCCTGGCATCGCGAGTTATTAATTATGCATAACGAGAAAATTTCATGCCCTTCGAATTTAGAATCGCGAGAGACTCTTATGCGCTCGCTGACAATTAGTACGACGAGAAAATTTCATGCCTCGTCAAATTTATGCATCGCGAGAAGACTTTCATACCTCGCTGAAAAATTTATAGAAGAAATCCTAGCAATAATTCTAACCAATCGTCTTGGGAATTTCTACAATTCTCTATACAGAATTTAATAATGCCTCGCGGAATTCGTGCATAGAGAAATCATGCAGATCGCGAAAAGAGCATATACTGTTTTAAGAATCATCATCGCAGTTCGTTAATTATCACACGAGAAGATTCATGCCTCGTCCAAAGTTAGCATTTGCGAGAGATTTAAAATACCTCGCACAGGCAATTTACGTATCCTGCAAGATATTTATGCCCCGCAAGAGGACACACGGATAAGAAATACATCTTTATCCATCGCCTCGGCCATTCATATTTTATTTTGATGAAAAAATGAATTCACGAAGAGCATCGAAGATAGCAACACAAGAGAAATCAACATCGCATCAACATTTATTTATCTATTTCAACATCAAGTATAGATACCTTGAAGATTATTCTGTAAGCACAAGATGCCTAAGCTTAAATTTGCTGGCCGTCAGAACCGATCGAGTCGACGTCGAAGTATTGGAGGAGAACATGAAGTTCCGACCCTTGTAAAAAGACAATGTCCTCCCATCTCATGCCATTTTTAAGCTGACGATTTTATCTCAGTCTTTGGTCCGAGATCTCGCGATAGGGGGAATTCTCCAAAAACCACAGGTCGGAATGACATCAACAAGGATGCAGCAAACGTGGACTTTTTTCTTAGCAGCGCACCCGGGACACATCCAAAGAAGGAATTCCACTCTTGGACGTCAGCAGAGGAGCGACTCCCACCAACGATCGAACCACCCTCTCGAGGCATGCGGGTTGTTCCTTCAGTCTGTCAGTTTTCAATTCTCGCACCCGGCAAGTTTTTTTTTCTTATTCGGAAGCCAGTTTCCCAATCTGAGTGACAATGCCGCCAGAGCTTTGAAATTATGTCCGGTAAGCTCTTAACCTTATGGATACGAAGAGCTCCACATTCATGACTAAGAGTTAGAAGCCTCCCTTTTCATACTCGTTAATTGTCACTTGTCCAAAAACCAAAGGTTATCTAAGCATAATAGATTTCCTTTTCACCGATCTGAGTCTAACTACACGCAAGCCTGATTCTAAGGTTTTAAGGATATGTAGGCGGATTCAATGGTGAAAACTCAGCTATATTCCAACATTCCCTCTCGAATTTTATTCTCAAAGCATTTTTATACCTTCCTAATTCGGTATCGGGGTGGCCCTTAATTCTATCAAATCGTGGTGGTAAATCAAGCTATCGACTACAAAAGTGGCCTGAATTCTCATCTAGCCTGAGATATGTCAGGAACCCCGTGTCAAGGTTCTGGTCGTGCCAAAATTCCAACCCTTTTGTCGATCCTTCCTTTAAACGAATGATGTTGGTCACAATTTGGTTTGGGGTCAATGGTCATTTTCCTCAAAAACATTCTTCCATCAACCCAAGTAACATGAGGGACAGTTGTTGACACCTAACCAGACCCCCAACGACCACCGCAGCAGCCTCTAGCCCGAGCCTTTTTCCCCCCCAGAGCCACTTCCTCTTTCCTTTCGGCCATCCGTTCCTGCACCCCAAAAAAAAAAAAAAAAGGGGGAAAAAAGAAAAAAGTAATCCAAGTGTTTCTAAGTCCCAGCCCACCACTTTCACTTAAACACCCCCTCAACCTGACCCCAATTAACAAACAATTCCTCAGGCCACACATCCCAAACCACTAATTAAATCCGCCACTTCCCCTTCTTCTATACCCAACCCCAAATCCTTTCTTTTCGACCCGACCCATTCCCTTTTCCCCTTCCGGTCTTCCCCCTTCCCGTCCCATCGTGATTTCCATAAAAAGTTCGAACAATTCCCAGCAAAAAGCACTCGAAAAACGCCCGCTGCAAACAACACCAAAAATGGAAAACCCCTCTCTCCTCCCACCTCCGCTCCGTATCTCTCTCCCACGCACAGCCCCTCCTCTCTCCTTTCCCTCTGTATCCCCAACGCGACCTCTCCCACGCGAGCTCAACGGTTCTTTGGAGCCGTTTCCCTTTCCGCAAATCATAGAGCGCACAGGAGGCAGTACCCGACCCGTCTCACAACCACACAGCCGTGGAATCCGTTCCTTATGGGGCAGATTTACGCCACGTAGCTCGCAAGTGACGTGTAAACTCGCTCCCTTCCCCCTCTTCCCGCTCGATCTCTTTTTGAATAAGGTTTTGAGGGTTTTTCGAATTGAAATGGGCCGAACTCTTGGAACCCATCTCATTTCAAAACCCTAAATCGTCTTTCCTATTAAACCACACCCTTCAACCCCCCCACCCTAGACTGAATGATGGTTAGAACAATTTGTGTTGAAAAATTGTGGTTGGATTTTCGAGAATAGAGATTTTTTTTGGTTGAAAAAATTTTTGTTTGGAAATTTGGGGTGAAGTTTTATATTCAGCAAGGATCGAAGATTCTGAAAAAGTATTATGTTTCGTCTTTTTTCTTGTTTCGTGTTTTCTGAGGGGCGTAAGGAAGATAGGGAACGTTGATACATTCACGAGAGAGGAGGTTTAAAGGGGGTCGGCAAGTTTGGTTCAATTCCACTACCCTAAACTTGATTCCGTGTTCGATCTTATGTTTTGCGGTGGAGTCGTCAGCTCGAAGTCGTCCCTTGTTCGCTCTTTCGAAGAGGTAATCTCCTCGACCCTATCTATCTTCTCGTCTCCTTTCATCTCAATGGTCTCCTTGTCGATTACTTGCTTGTGAACTCGTTGATTCCAGCTGGTATGAAGTTACTGTGACTGGTTGGGTTTGTTCTAGCTCATTTATGTGTGTTGCCATGCTTTGATTGTTGTTCTTCTATTTTCATCTTAGTTCTTTTTGTTTCCTTCTCGCGTTTAGTAGTTGATTGTTGTTGTCTAAGTCGCGGCTGGTTTCGCTCAGTCTTCTTGTTTTCACGCTGTTCCTCGCCTCTCCGAGGTTCGTTTGATGTTATAATTCCCTGTTGTTAGTATGATTCATTGTATATTTGTTCTTGTCTGCTGTTTGCTTAGTCAGCATGTACTAAATTGGTAATGGTTGTGATTTAAGGTCCGGTCTCTCTGTTTCAGCTATGTTCGATCCCATTTCAGTTTTGTTTTGTGTTTTCAACCCTGTTTAATTGTCTTTTTAGGCAGCATGACATGTCCTTTTGCAATATAATAGGGTTTCTTGTGATGAATTTGGCTTATGAAAGTGCATGTTAGAAATGAGTTTTTGTGTTTGTATGTGTTTACTTCAATGTTTAAGTAAGGTTGATGGGTTGGTATTCCGCGAAGCTCTTCTCTTGAAATTTCTTTTTCGTCCAACTTCCTTCAATATTGGTTTAGTGCTATATGAAGGCGCTTAACCCGTTTACATCTCTTTCCAAGTCGTTTGTGTTCTAAGATTAACACTGTTTATAAAATTCTGTTCGGTTTGAAATCCCTCGTTCTTTCGTTTATTTCAATCTATACTTTGATCGTCTAGTTTTACCGATCTTATGTCTCCATGTTGGATCATTTCTATTCGAGCCTATTGTTTTAATTATTTAAGCGGACATTTATGTTAACTTCTCATTGTGTGGTTTGCTCCCCCCCTTTCAATCCCGTATTTGCTCTCCATGGCATTTGTTGTTTACAAAGCTTCGCACGTATGTTACACTTGGAGTTTTTTGTTCCCTTTTCTTCTAATTCCTTCACTACTCATCATGACTCTCTTTGACTTATTGTGCTAATTGTTATTTATTACATGCCTGCCCGATGTTAGTAGTTCTATCATTTTTATCTCCTCTCATAATACTAACCACATTATTTTACTTTATGTTTGGCATCAAATCGCCCGAGTTCCCTAGGAAATCTCTCTCCTTGCAAATTTCGAGAAGAGTTCCGTAAAGACATTGCACTTTTCTTCATCAAGTCAATAGTCAAGACAAATGTGCCAATCCGCATCCTGAAGATTGAGAAAATTCGAAACGATTAGAAGACTTCCTTTTTTGTATTTTTTTTGTTATTTTTGTAAAGGGTCATAATCCTCTGTCGTTTTTTATTTTCTTACATTTGTATTTTTTATTTTTAATTAGGACAGGTACAAACGGTCAAATACCCAAAAAACGTGGGTCAAACCGTCAAGGCGACCATATCCGAGCTGGACCCAATCTCTCTTCTCTCTTTATTACTTGTTTTTGTGCGTTTGGTTTAAGATTTGCCGTTAGTTTTATGTTAAAAACTCAACCCCTGTCGAAATGCCTCTCTACATTTATATCAATTAAAAAAAACTAAATTTAAGTGTTAAAAAATTATAGATTTTAAGTTTGAAAATTGCTTAAAGTTTAAAAAGTTCAACTTAGCGAAATCTTGAGCTAATATTTCACAAGTTTCGTTTGATTTTTAAAGGGCTTTAATCTTAATTGAAAATTTCAAGTTAAAATAATAATATTTCAAAAACTTATAAAATTTGCCTAGATAAATCTTAAGAAGTTCGAATAGACTCAAGATTTGTCAAATTAAAATAACATCGTCAAATTAGTTCATCCGTTGGAAAACCAGTTAGCTGAGTGTTTTAGGTGCCTAACCCTTCCTAGACACTAATATGAAATCCCGACCCCCAAAAATGGTTCAAAACAATTTGTCTGTTAAGTTTGTTTAGAACAACGTTTTCTTGATTTTTCTTAAAAAATTAAGTGGCGACTCCTAAAGTTGAAAATATCTTCAAAAAATAAAACACTCTTTTCGAAAATCACTTTTTTCGATAAAACAGGAGCTAGACGCCCCAACAACCAACTCAATAGCCCTCAACTGACGGGCCTCCTCATCAGCAATCGAGGCTCTCCTCGCAACCTTCAACTCTCGGCGCTCCCTCTTTTGTGCCCTAGCCTCATTCTCATGTTGACCTCTACGCCTATTGGCATGCTCTCATGGTGGAGGTCGTGGCACTGCAGCAGTGGATAATAAGGCTGCCAAAACAGTATCCTCGGTGGGCTCTGCAGAAGAGGCCTCAGACTCAAGCACCCTAGCCTCGAGAGTCATGTCCAAGTCCGCTCGCAGACTCTCTACAGCAGCTTGAAGGGTCGACACGTCCACCGGAGGGGCTGGAGGGTCTAGCACACGTAACTCAAAAGCGTCCAAGCGCTGATGAACCTCCATAATCTTTCTCTCCGTGTGCTTGGCCATCTTCCGCTCCATGTGCTCCTCCGCCTCAGCAATAGACCTCGGCATACAAGGCTGGGTGTGATGCAGAATAGTGGCCATTTGGGCCTCAAGTTTCTGGACCCTAGCAAGTGGGACCAGAGTGGCGGAGGGGTTCGAACGAGAGGAGCTTAAAGCGGTGCTACCACCCGGGATAGACTCGAATGGGGTGGTGTCAGTAGGCTTAGATGTAGGCTGGGTAGCCGCTTGGGCTTGCTCTATTGTATCCTCCAGGTTCTTACCAAGTCGAGGTACCTCCGAGCGGGAACCTCTCCATGGGGCCAACTCATTGGCCTCATCCCTTATAAGGCCTATATAAACAGTGCTTGGCGAGGTCTTGATCTGATCTGTGTGCCAAATGGGCACACCTGCGGCCTGCAGAATGCAAACACCATGCACGGAAATGGGTAAGTAGTAGTGACCTTGAAAGCCATTTCATGCGATCGCTTGAGATAGCCAAGCGAAGTCCACCTCGAACCTTGCTATCATCGTCGCCATCAGAATTACGCGATCCTATGTGACTATATTATCTGCAGCAGTGGGGGAAAGCTAGTGGCGGACTATCAACCACAAAAACTTGGCTGTGAAGGTCAGGTTAGCCTTCTTGATGACTCCCTTCGGCTTAAGTACCCAGTCAGTAGCCTCTCTATCAACGGACAAATACTGGGACAACCACCTCTTGGTAGTCTCTCTGAACTCTGGCTCACGGAAGAATCGTACATCTTTAACTACTTTCCACCAGTAGTCGAACTCGGCAGTGAGAGGAGTCCTGGTGGCATCACAATCCTCGTCGTATAGATACCGGCGGATGACTGGCAATGAGATGTCTACCCACTTGCCGCGGACACGGATGTGATCTGGTGGAGCCTGTTTGGCGGGGGAAGCCCGCCTATCAATCTGGGATTAGAGAGTCGCCACATACAAGGCATAGAACTCTCTGACCAACTCCTCACTGTATCGGCCCAAAGGCATGAGCTGTCCAATCTAGACGGTGCCTGGTGAAGAGTGCATGGATATCCGGCATGGTGGGGAGACTCCCCGTAAGGACCTGCATCTCCAGGGTAAGAATACGGGTCATGATGCCATTAATATTTAGAAGCTTGGTGTCAGAGTACACCTGAAACTGCCCCTCAACACACTACCGGTTGGGATGGTTGGCAACCGGGGCATACACTCTAGTCTATGGTGCTGTAGTGGAATCAGCACTGTTGGAATCATCAGACGAGGCAGATTGGGATGCAGTGGCTGGAGCATAAGCCTCCACAGAACCGGAGACTTCATATGAACTCGATATTTCCTCAGAATCAGAAGCATCGCTGGAGTGTCTAGCAGACCCAGAATGTGTGCCGGTCAGTATGCGTTCCTCTTTAGATTGGGAGGCAGTGACTACGTCGGGCGCCACCTTCGTGGAGGTGAATCTGGTTGTACGTGCAGCCCGTGCAGTAGGGATGGCCTGGGCTATTCGGGTCACGCTACATCGTCAGAGAGAATGACTTTTAGGCGATGGGCGATAGACTTTGAGCCCCCTCGTGCGTGCACGCGATCTAGTTTTGGTGCCAAAAGTGTTCGTACCTGAAAATAACAACAATTAGTACCAGTATAAACAAACAAGAAATGCAAAAAAAAGAAAACCAAAACATAAAACCAAAACTAAAATAATATTGTTGTAGTTTCTGTGTTGGACGACGGACCAGTTGACGTTCCATCGTGAGCATGACGGACCGTGATGACGGTCCGTCACGAAATACTTGAGAAAATTTATTAGACTCTCAAATTGAATGTCTCTGACAATTAATACGGTTGTGGAGGACGGAATGTTTAGAGCACGACCGGTCCGTCACTTGACACTTAAAAAAGATTTTGAGACCCTTAGGAATAGGTTCTCTTACAACCATGACGGCTGCGCAGGATGGAACGTCGAGGGCACGACGGTCCGTCTTAGAGGTCATCGATGGACACTTAAATAAACTGGAATTGGTGGGACGAACCCCACGAAGATCCATCGAGGGCATGACGATCCGTCGATGGGGTCTCATTCTGTCCTTTAGTGACAGAACTGGGGATGCTTCTCTCTTCCCTTAAAATGCTAATTGAAAAAATACTTACCGACCCACAATTTCTAACACAATTACCCAGCATACGAGCAATCCCAAGGCAATAGTTTTTTCAAGTTTTAGCATGCCATTTTGGGGGAATATCAACCTAGGTCAGCAACAATTATCATAAACATACACCCCCATTTGATTTAGTTAACACAACACCCCCATTCTGTTTACTATGTGAAGGGTCTTAAGACATGTAGGACTAACGAGGTGAGTTCGTAGCATGCACTAGGAGTCAAATTTCAAAGATCCAACTTTCAGAATCAAGCATGGAGAATGGGAAAACAAGAAAGAAATATAGATGATTTAGAGGTAAGAACCACATACCTGATATTTGGAGAAGATGAAAAGAAAGTAAGGCACACAACTCTGGTGATCAGCATAAGTATAGTTGACTCCGACAAGCAGATTACTTGAAGAAGTAGGGAGATTGGAAGAGTGAAGATTAGGAATTTGGGAAGCGATGGGGAATCTGATGTTTTGGGGAGAGGAAGGGAGTGTTGGGGAGTTGAATAGGGAATAAATGGGGTAAGTGAGGGAAAGAAACGGTTAGAATGAAGAGGTGGGAAGTTAAAAGGTTTAAAAACTTTTAATATTCATCGGGCGGGTCAAGTCGGGTTTATGGGTATTGATGCGATGAGTCCCCGTCGATGGTCCATCACAGGTGTGACGGTCCGTCATGGGGTCTGTCATGGGTGCCCTAATTTAGAAAAAATGGAAAAAATTACCTAGACACGATGGATGCTTGTGACGGTTCGTCGTAGGCGTGACGGTCTATCGATGGGTCCGTCAATGAGTTCTGCGTACCAATTTTCTGGTGATGTGCTACCTGTAGATTTAACACCCATGAAGCTATTCTTTTTGTATTTTGTGGACACTTTTTGGACGCGGTCCCTAAACTACACTCTAGCAAACACTTCTAACAAATAAAGAAAAGCAACGAAAATGCAACTATTACTAGAAAGTCATAAAAAACTATAGTTGGCTTAGAGTATACATATTGGGTTGCCTCCCAACAAGCGCTTGATTTAACGTCACGGCACGACGGAGGAAACTTGATTACTCAGACTTTATCAAGATGATATGTCTCGATCACTTCATTCGTCGTTTCAGCATGCCCTAGATAGATTTAGATTCGTTGTTCGTTCACCTTAGACCGCACACCCTCCTTGTTTTCTAACTCAACCACTCTGTGAGGGAATAGTTGGGTGATCAAGTAAGGGCCACTCCATTTAGACTTGAGTTTGCCGGGAAACAAGCGCAACCTAGAATTGAATAAAAGCACCAAATCTCCAACCATAAAATCGCGTTTCTCAATCTTTTGGTCATGGTACTTCTTCATCTTTTTTTTGTAGAGGGCTGAACTTTCATAAGCATTTAGGCGAAATTCATCAAGCTCATTCAACCCATTTAACCTCTGTTCTGCAGCATCATTCCAATCCATTTTCAACTTCTTCATTTCCCACATGGCTTTATGCTCTAATTCGACCGGTAAGTGACAAGTCTTCCAATATCAAGTTGGTATGGGGACAAACCTATGGTATTCTTTTATGCCGTTCGGTAGTCCCAAAGAGCATAATCAAGTCTCCATGACCAATCCATTCTACTAGCATTCACCATTTTCGACAAAATCTGCTTAATCTCCGTATTTGACACCTCAACTTGCCAGCTAGTTTAATGATGGTAAGGAGTGGCCACATTATGGCGAACCCCATATTTCTCCAATAATCCCTTAAACAATTTGTTGCAAAAGTGGGATTCCCCATCACTAATAATAGCCCTTGGGGAGGGGGGGCAAATTGGGAAAATATATTATTTTTCAAGAACGTGGTGACACTCTTCCCTTCATTATTTGCAAGTGCGGTAGCTTCTACCCATTTAGACACATAATCAACTGCTCTAGAATGTACTTCATCCCATTACAACTCACAAAAGGGCCCATGAAGTCAATACCCCACACATCAAATAACTCAATCACAAGAATGGGATTTAAAGGGAGCTTTTGCTTTCTTGAAATGTCGCCATCTCTTTGCCATCTATCACATGCCTTGGCGAACTCATGAGCATCTTAATGAATAGTTGGCCAATAGTAGCCACATTGTAAGATCTTGTGAGCGATTTGGGTACCACTATGATGTCAACCTATGGGTGAAGAATGACATGCCTCTAAAACACTTAACTTCTGGCACACAGCACCGAATAAGCCCATCGGCACAACTCCTATACAAATATGGCTCATCCCAAAGAACTTTTTCACATCATACATAAAGTTTTTTCCTTTGATGAAATGACAAGTTTGGTGGGATGATATCGCTTGCCACATAATTCGCAAAATATGTGAACCATGGAATCAAGTCTTGAGAGGCGGCCAATACATGCTCATCGGGGAAAGTATTATCAATTTCAGTTTTATCCCCCAATTCTCTTAGTGCTTCATTTTCTAAACGGGACAAGTGATCAACAACTTGATTTTCGGTCCTTTTTATATCAATCACCTCAAAGTCAAATTCTTGCAATAGTAATACCTAACGAATCAACCTCGATTTCGCATCCTTCATTGTTATCAAATATCTCAAAGCAGAATGATCAGTATGTGCTATAACCCTAGTGCCAAGCAAATAGGAGTGAAATTTCTCAAAAGCAAAGACTATTGCAAGGAGCTCTTGCTCAGTCACGGTGTAGCTCTTTTGGGCTTCATTTAGAGCTTTACTAGCATAGTAAATGGGGTGAAGGATTTTGTCCCTTCTTAGCCCCAATACCACACCAAGAGCAACCCTACTAGCACCACACATTACCTCAAATGGCTTGCTCCAATCTAGCGAAATAATGATAGGTGCAGAAACCAACTTTTCTTTCAACTGACCAAATGTCTTAAGACAAGATTCATCAAAATAAAATTTACACTCTTTCTCAAATAATTTGCACAAAGGATGCGCAATTTTTTAAAAATCCTCGATGAACCTCTGGTAAAAACCTCTATTCCCAAGAAAGCTTCTCATAGTTTTGACAGAGATAAGTGGGGGAAGTCTCTCTATTACCTCGACTTTAGCTCGATCAACCTCTATACCCTTCTCTGAAATGCGATGACCCAAAACAATACCTTTTTTCACCATGAAGTGACATTTTTCCCAATTTAGTACTATATTGCAGTCTTCAGGCCTCTTAAGAACCTCAGACAAATGACTCAAACACCGCTCAAAGGAGTCACAAACCACAGAAAAATCATCCATAAAAACCTCAACAGTGTCCTCCACCATATCGGAGAATATCAATATCATACATCTCTGAAATATGGCGGATACATTGCACAACGCAAACGGCATTCTCTTGAATGCAAAGGTCTCATATGGACGAATAAAGGTGGTTTTCTCTTGGTCTTCTGATGCATTCGAAATTTGATTATACCCCGATAACCATCAACAAAATAGTACCACCCTTTTCTGGCAAGTCTATCCGACATCAGATCCATGAAAGGCATAGGAAAATGGTCTTTTTCGGTCCATGCATTTAATTTCTGGTATTCCATACACACCCTCCAACCAGTCACCGATCTTATTGGAACAAGCTCATTTTTCTCATTGGGGACCACAATCATTCCCCCTTACTTACGTACACACTAAACAGTGCATATCAGACTACTGTCGGCGATTGGATATATTACTCTGGCATCCAACCACTCAATAATTTCCTTCTTCACTACCTCTTGCATAGGTGGATTTATACGTCTCTGATGCTCAATACTTGACTTATGATCGGGCATGAGTTTGATTTTATTAGAACAAATACCGGGAGGGATCCCAATAATATCCGCAATAGTCCACCCAATAGTTCTTTTGAACCTTTTAAACACTTTCAACAAACTCTCAACTTGATGCACATTCAAATCAAATGCAATCATAACCGGCAAAGTATCATCTTTTCCCAAGAATACATACCTCATATAAGGTGGTAGAGGCTTAAGTTCTAATTTTGGAGCCTCCCCAATAGACGATTTCGCGGGTGGAGATTCGCGATGTTGCATATCTAACTCAAATTTCTTTGGTTTAAAACGAACATTACCTCGATCAGGTACCGCGACCAATGACTCATACTCATCAATGTCATCACTATTAAAATTCATGATCATTGCCGCCAATACTTCTACACCTAAATGCTCTTAAATTTGTACCTCCAATGACTCTTCAACTCTGTAGGATATAGCAGATACCGATTGGAGCTGACCACTCTACCTCATGGACCTACAAATGTTAAAGTTAAGTTCTTCATTGTTCAACCGGAATTTCATCTTCCCCTTTTCCATATCAACCAGGGACCTACCCGTAGCAAGGAATGGCCTCCCAAGAATAATAGGCACCTCAAAATCGGCCTCAAATTCAAGAATCACAAAATTGGCTGAAAATATGAATAATTCCACTTTACTACCACATCGTGGAGTATAACAATGGGACTTTTTACCGTTAGATCGGCCATCAGTAGCCTCATCGCAGTAGGCTTTGGGTTACCCAAACCCAACTTCTTGTAAATCGAGAGGTGCATGAGATTTATACCTGCCCCAAGATCACATAATGTTTTTGCAAAATGTAACAACCCGATTGTACAAGGAATAGTGAAAGCACCCGGATCTTTTTTCTTTTGCACTAGAGATCTTGTAGCAATGGCAATATAGTGCTGAATTCTATCAGCATCCTCAAAAGTGACTGATCTTTTCTTTGTAACTAAATCTTTCATGAACTTGGCATAACCGGGCATTTGTTCAAGAGTTTCTACCTAAGGGACATTGATAGAGAGTTGTTTCAGCTTTTTAGAAAACGCCGGTATTTACCATCTTCAGTCTTTTTTGCTAACTCTTGTGGGAAAGGAGATGGTGGTGTAAGCAAGGGGGTCACCTTTTGGGAACCTCAACATCTTTTACCGTTTTATCTTCTAACTCACAACTAACCTCCACTACTATATCATCATCTCTTATCATCTTTTTATACAACACATGACATAGGTGGGTCAATGGTTTGCTTACCACTCCGAGTAGTGATTGTCATACAATGCCCATCATTTTTTGGATTTTGGAAAGTGTTGCAAGGAAGAGTGCCCGGTTGCCGTGTGTTCACAATTGCAGACAATTGGGCCATTTGTAACTCAAGATGCTTAATCGAGATTGCTTGTGTATCAACTTTCTACCATATACCTGCTATGTCATTCCTTAACTCTTTAGTGTACTTATCACTAGCATCAAACCTCGTCATCATTTTCTGCATCATATCCTCAACCCACGCCATACTACCTCCACCATCCCTAGGAGCAACTTAACGATTTTGAGGTGGAACATAGGTCCCACTCCTATCATTTCTTTTACAATAGTTACATCGATTGAATTTGTTATCACAGTTGTAATTCCCATCTCATACATAATGACCCTCGTGGTTATAATTACCATAGTTCCGACCTTGGTTTCGTTGACCCTGGTGCCAATTCTCCTAATTGGAGCCTTGGGCGGTCGGTCGGAAACCCCCCGTCTGATCATTCACTGTTTAGGATTCCTCTTCATAGTAATATTCATCATATGGGAGTGGTGGTTTAGCCAAGTAGTTCACCACATTTACCTTTTCTGCACCCCCAGCAACATGTATCAACACCAACTCAAGCTCAGTTCTCATTTGAGTTATCTCCTCACGAAGATCATCTGCGACTGAGTTGTGTGCAGATTGGACTGCGAAGGTGTTTCTTCCAGTTCTGACTTTCTAGTACTCAAGCTTTATTATTTCGGGAGATTTTCTGTAACTTTTCAGAAATTTTTGCATAAGGACACTCCCCATAAGAACCACTTGCTACTGTATCCAATACCGCTTTGTTATTATCATCTTGTCCCTGATAGAAATACTATTTCAAAGACTCATCATCTATGCGGTGATTTGGAATACTTCGCAAGAATGAAGTGAACCTATCCCAAGAACTGCTAACTGACTCTCTCAGTAGTGCCACAAAGTTGTTCACTCTGTCTTTGAGGTTTAGTTTCTTAGACACCGGGTAGTAGCTTGCTAAGAAAGCATCCCTTAGTTGACTTCAAGTGAAGATTGAGTTATAGGGGAGCTCAGTAAGCCAGATAGCAGCCTCTCCCGTTAGTGAGAGAGGAAAACTCTTAGCCCAATTACATCCATATTCAAATCGGGCCTCCCTACACAACTTTTGCACACTGCCCTTACCTTAGCGATATGAGCATGTGGATCCTCAAAAGGTAGCCCTGAAAACAAACCTCTGGCAGTGAGCATTTGCATCAGACTACTAGTTACCACAAAAGTGTGGCCGTGTGGTAGAGGGGGCAAGATGAGTGGCCCATCATAGTATGCGATATTTTCATAGCCCCTATAGGTTTCTTGAGGGCGTGGAGCGGGAGGTTGTCTCTGTATTTAACCTTCCCCACGAATATAAGGTTATACCTGGTCATGAGCATCGAACAATGGTGGCATTTGTGGGTCGACCTCATCACCTTGGATGTCCAAATTCTGATTTATTCTTCTTAAAGTACGCTCTAATTCGGGGTCAGGTTCAATTATGGGTATTCCTTTACTCCGTGTGTTTGGCATGTAAGGAAGTTAGACCTGCGGGAGACAAAAACAAACAGAAAAAGTAAAATTAGGAAAATGTTGACTAAACTTCGGTAATATGCTTAAAGTTAATCTAAAAACCACTTTCCCCGGCAACGGCACCAATATTTGATACGCTCAAATTTACTTCTCGAAAAGAAGTAAAAGCGGTCCCATCAAGTAATGAACCCAACTAGTGAGGTTGGGATCGTTCCCAAGAGGAAAATTGTTCAAACTTAACTTTATTCTATTATTACTTCTATTTAGTCAATTATTTCCCAAAAAAAATAACTAAAGGGTGATTTGATTAATAAAATCAATTAGCTAAATTAAAGTAAACAAATGACAGGTTCAAGTATTGTAGTTTAATCAAGTACTGAGAGTAACTATGGCATAAGTGTTCCCCACAGGATCGTAAATCAGTAATTCTAGCTATAACAATCCTTTCCTAGTATCTTTCATGCAAAGTGATAAGTTAAGTATCTCTAAATCATTGGTCCGGCATCTAGAGAATTTCACTCCGCACCTTGGTCCGGCTAAATGTGTTGCTTTACTAAATCTTATTTTTACCTCATATTAAGCATCATATTCAATGTTTGACTAAGCTGTAACTTCGTACCAACCGACACTAGCCTATTAGATAGTATACACTAAATCTATGTTGATAATTCTTTTTCTATTATCTACCTCCTTGGTCTGGCAAGTAGAAATAAGGTGAGTTATAACGTTGGCCATCCATTAAAAAGACTTCCAAGCGAAAGAATTAGTAATACATGCAAGACACTATTCTAGAATTGTTATTTTAGCTAGATTTTACCTTGTTATTTACCCATGGTTCCCACAACCCTAGTTATGGAGTTTAGTTATCCATTCTAATTATCACACAATTCATATTGATAATATAAGAATTCATGCACTTAGTTTTATGAGAATGAAGAAAATCCAGAAATTCACTTGAATAATTCACAAAAACACCAACAATTGATTCCGGAAAAATATGATCAAATACCAAAATCAAGAGTTCAATACTTAAACAAGAGAACCAAAAAATATCCAAAAGTCTAACACCAAAAATGAAGTTTTTTGAAATATTTATAATAAAATAAAACCTAATAAAATAAGGACACCATTAAGGCAAATATGTCCAAAACGCATCTGAATCGACGATCCCTGCGACGGACCGTCATGGGCTCAGTCATTCCATACTTTGCATAATTTTCTGTTGCTTTCTTCATCAAGTTTCTGTTACCCTTGACGGACAGATATGACGGACCATTGCAAGCACGACGGTCCATCGAGGGGTTCCGTTCCACAACACTTAGAAACTTCTTGAAATTGGCTACTAGAACTACTCTCTAACAACCACAACGGATATGCAGGACGGATTGTCATGGCTATGACGGTCCGTCATGAGCTTCGTAGTCCCACACTTGGTCCAGCAGCCATTTTCTCTCACTACGGTGCCACCTACAGATCTTAACAGTCACGATGGACCGTCATGGGATCCGTAGGTGGTCACTTCGGCAATTTCTGCTCAAATCCTCCGCGTTCTCCTTTGGATAGATTTTTTTGCAAATAAAGATAGACCTACATCAAAAATCAATACAAAAAGTCTTTAGACACACACTAAACTTAAGGAAAAGACATTGGCAGTACCGTGAAACCATGGTATATCAAGGTCTCTGCCGAGAGATAACAAGTAGCTATGTCAAAAACTCTCCAATTATAGCCTTGGATGTAAAAGAGAATAAGAAGTAATCGGGATGATCCGGACTCGTGACCTACACAAGTGCAGAAGCAAGAAAGTGATTACCAAAAAACATAGTACTTAGCAAGCAATCAACTAACTCTACAAAAGCAATATAGAACACAAGTACTCCAATCTTTCATGTCCCGACACTCGCCCGATAAAGTTTTGCATTTAGAGAGGCGTAGAAGACTCCAGAATTAAGGAGAGTGTTGCGGAGAATTCTAGAACTCCTTAGATAATTCAAAAATGTCTTAGAATATCCTAGAGTATATAGAATAATCTAGAAAGGGGACTAAAGTGTAAATAACATAGGGACTTGTAAAGTAAATATTAATTGCCTTCAGTCTTTTGGAAATAGAATAAATAGAGGTGCTCCTCATTTGAAAAGGCACCAAGAAATATCTCTAAAGCATTCACCAAAGCAATCCACGAGCCTTCTTCAAATTTCTCTCTTTTGATCTTTCTAAGTCTTTCCTTTTCATTCTCTTAGAGATCTAGCTTCAAAAGGTTTACTTGAGCTTACAAAAGCGTGAAATAGTCGTGAGTGAGTTGTCAAATGTTGCATGGACTAATAGAAAACTCTAATTCGGTGACAACGTGGTATTAGAGCAAAGGTTGATACTGAGGGAATGGCTACTTAAAGAGACATAAACGGCGCTAGCACCACCTTCATCCATGTGGATGGTGGAAAGAAGAATTGAAAGGGGAAGAAGCATCAAAAGGGTAATGAGGAGGCACTGTCTGATCCCACACCAAGCGAGGTGCTAACATCTCATCCGCCCTCGACAATTGAAGCAAGTGACGATGAACTTGGAGAAGACGTCACCGCTGGAGAAGAATGGGTCGCAAGGGTGGAAGTGGCGAGGCAGGTCGTTGAGTTATTAGGTTGGCGCATGAATGTGTCCGACGAAAAGTTCAAGACCCTTGAGGACATCACCCTTGAGAAGATCGAAAACATTCTTAGGGAGTTAAAGGGTCGCAAGCGAGCCGAATTTTAGTTAAAGGAGGGCATCACTTCCTTGGAGTGTCAGCTCATAGAGACACAAAGTACGATCAATACTTTGAAGGTCAAAGTAAAAACACTAAAGGAAGGTAAAGAGACTGGAGGATCTACATCACCCGACCGTGATTGGGAGGCTAGGGTCGAGACTCCCAAGACACCCATATCCACGGGCATTCGTGATGCTCAAGAGGTGGAGAAATTTTTGTGGCACTTGGAGAATTACTTCAAATTTAGTCGGGTGAAGAGTGAAGAAAATAAGATTAACAGTGTCGTGTGATATCTATCAGAGATGTCCATGATATGGTGGAGACGCGAAGAATCCAAGATTCGGAAGGAGATATGCATACTAACACATGGGAGAAATTCCGCGAGGAATTGAAAAAAGCCTTCTTCCCTAACAACGTCTTGTACGAGGTTAAGGACACGTTCCGGGAATTGAACCAAATGGGAAGCATTCAAGCGTACATGAAGGATTTCACAACTCTAACACTTCAAATTCCCTACCTCACAAACGAGGACATGTTGGTCCCATTCATAGACTTTCTGCAGAATTGGGCCAAGATAGAGTTTGAGCGGCAACAAGATAGACAAAGCCATTACGCAAGTCGATTCCTTGACATACTTTAAACATGAACGGCATGAAAAGACAAAGGTCATAGATGCAAAGAGTATTTATGAAAAAAGGTGAAGGATATACTAGCCGAGGCAAACAGAAGCAAGCAAATCCCAAGAAGCATGATCCCCACAAGTCGGACAGTAGGTTGTTCGTGTGCCAAAACTTCACGGAGATACGGGCTCAAACCAACAAAGGATATGGTTGCTACATATGCGGTGGACCGCACGGATATGCCATGTGCCCCCAGATGAATAACCCATGTGTCATCCTGCGCGAATGGAAGGAGATGGACGCACAAGAGCAAGAACAGGATGTGGGCACGATGCAGTAGGGCATGGTAGCACTATGCGTTGCTATAGCCAAGCAGATGGAGAAGCCTAAAAACTTCACCATGCAGTATGTAGACATCTCCATAGATGGACGACCAACTTTTGCTATGGCAAACTCTGGGGCCAAAAAAAATACCATGACTAAGACGGCGGCAGAGAGGTTAGGGATAAACTACACTCCAAGAAAAACCTGCATCAAAATGGTTATTGCCCCACCGACTGCCGTATGCGGGGTCGCCAAAAGTGGGAGCATCATATTTGGGAAGTTGAAAGGTAAGACAAACTTTGCTATTGCTCCATTACATATCTTTGATATCATTCTTGGACAAGAGTTCTTCCAGCGATGTCACATGATGATCGACCCCTAGCTCCAACAACTTATGGTGATGGACCTGAAAGTGTCGTGCATGGTACCACTAGTCAAGGTACCAAAGAATAAAGGACACACCCACTTGTCGGCCATGCAGACCGTGAAGGGCTTGAAGAAAGGAGAGCTGACATTCCTGGCTACCATTGCATGTCCGGGAGAATACAATGGTAGTAAGGAGTCATTTCCATCAATCATACAAAAATTCATTGAAGAGAACAAGGACGTGATGTCAGACGATCTATCAAAGACTCTACCTCCTAGGCGCGAGGTAGATCACAATATAGAGCTTGGGGTAGGAGCCAAGCCACCCGCACATGCACTTTATTGCATTGATCCACATGAATTAGAGGAGCTAAGGAAATAGCTAATTAAGCTACTCGAGGTCGTTCATATACGTCCATCCAAGGCACCTTATGGAGCACTAGTGCTATTCCAGAAGAAGAAGGATGGTTCGTTACGCTTTTGCATCGACTATTAGGCTCTCAATAAGGTAACAGTTAAGAACATGTATCAGATCCCGCTAATTGCAGATTTATTCGATAGACTTGGACAGGCCAAGTACTTTACTAAGATGGATCTCTAGAAATGCTACTACCAAGTGTGCATCGCGTACAGAGATGAGCCAAATATAGCATGTGTGAGAAGATATGGAGCATACGAGTGGTTGGTGATGTATTTTGGCTTAACCAACACACCCTCGACCTTTTGCACACTGATTAACAAGATTTTTCATCCCTAACTTGACCAATTCATGGTGGTGCACTCAGATGACATAGTTATCTATAGCAATACCTTGGAAGAGCACGTGGAGCACGTGAAGAGAGTCTTCCAAGTCTTATGGGAGAACCAGCTCTACGTCAAGCGGGAGAAGTGCGAGTTTTCCTAGAACGAGGTACACTTCTTAGGACATATCATCAGCGAATAAAATCTACGTATGGACAAGGCAAAGATCCGGGCAATCCAGGAACGGGAGGCGCCCACAAAGGTGACCGAGCTACGATCCTTCCTTTGACTTGCAAACTACTACCACAGGTTCATTAGTTGCTACTCCTCTAAATCCACTGCGCTGACCAATTTATTAAAGAGGAATAAGCCATACATTTGGAGGGAGGAGTGACAAAGAGCGTTCGAAGGTCTCAAGGCTGCAGTGATGAAAGATTCGGTCTTGACACTGCACGACTTCTCAAATACCTTCGAAGTACACACATGGAGACTCTACTTACTAGGCTACAAGTTCGTTTAAAGTCCAACAATATTCCCACTAGCTACTTCCAGTCCAAGCTAACCCCGAAGCAAGATAGGTGGCAAGACTTTCTAGAAGAGTTCGACTACGTCTTGAAGTACAAATTGGGAAGGAAAATGTTGTGGCCGACGCACTACGTAGGAAGGCTGAACTGGCTGCCATCACTACAACCCATTGTGACATTCAATACGAGATCAAGGATGGCATGCAACACGATCCAGAGGCCAAGAAATTGATGGAGTTGGCTGCCCAAGGCAAAACCAGACGATTTTGGGTGGAAGATGGTCTCTTGATCACTACTGGTCGGAGGGTCTGTGCGCCCAAGTTTGGGTCTATCAAGCGGCCCATCATTAAGGAAAGCCATGATACACCATGGGCTGGGCATCCAAGGCAGTGAGGAACAAGGGCGTTGGTCGAGTCTATCTATTTCTGGTCGCACATGTGGGACGACATCGAGTGGTACGTGCATACTTGTCTTGTATACCAACAAGACAAAGTACAGTAGAGGCAATCGGGAGGACTATTGGAGCCACTACCTGTGGTAGAGCGCCCCCTGGAGTGCGTCACTATGTACTTTATTACTTCCTTACCCAAGTTTGACAGGTATGGAACAATAATGGTCATAGTGGACAGGTTTTCAAAGTATGCTACATGCCTCCCACAGCCAATTGCACCGCAAAGGAGGTTGCTCGGTTATTTTTCAAAAACGTGGTGAAATATTGGGGGCTGTCGAGACATATCTTACTGGGAACTTTTGGAGGGAGTTGTTTGAGATACTTGGCACGTAACTTCACTTCCCACAAGTTTCCACCCGCATACTGATGGTCATACTGAACGCGTCAATGCCTTGCTAAAGTTCTACCTAAGGCACTATGTAAGTGTGCACTAAAAGGATTGGGACAGGTTGCTAGATATTGCGCAATTTTCATGAAATTTGCAAAAGAGTGAATCTACAAGGAACACACCCTTTGAATTGGCGATAGGACAGAAGCTGCAGACTCCACATTCATTACCGACTACTTTTGAAGGATAGAGTTTGGGATCCTACTATATTGCCAAGGGATGGGAGAAGCTGCTTGACAATGCCAAGTCCTACTTGGACAAAGCAGGCAAGAAGATGAAGAAGTTCTTCGACCACAAGAGTCATCCCACAGATAAGAAGGCGACATGGTCTAGGTGAAATTCAACCCAAGATAGTTTAAGGCACTTAGGGGAGTTTATCAAAATGTTGTGCAAAAATATGAGGGTCTCTTCAACATCGGTTCAAAGGTGGGGCAAGATCTCATACAAGTTGGAGCTACCTGTAAACTTCAAAGTCCACCCATCCTTTTATTCCAGCGCACTCAAGATGTACCATGAGGAAAAGTAATATCCTAGTAGGAATCGATCACAACGAGCTCCTATAATAGTCACCGCTTCACATGAATGAGATATTGAGGCTATCATTGACTATCAAGACAAACGGAAGCGAGATCAACAATACAACACCATGTTCCTTAAGCATTGGAAGGGAAGAACTCCGGAGGAAGCCACATGGGAGAAATATGAAGACATGTGGCGGTTTCAAGACCAAGTTAGAGAGTTTTTGCAGTAGTGAGGAGTGGTCGTTGCATCATCAGGTGGGGGAGAGTGTCATGTCCCGCCACCAGCCTGGTAAAATTTGGCATCTGTAGAGGCGTAGAAGACTCAAAAATTAAGGAGAGTCTTGCGGAGAATTCTAGAACTCCTTAGATAATTCAAGAATATCTTAGAATATCCTAGAGTACGTAGAATTCTCGATAAAGGGGACAAAACTGTAAATATCTTAGGGACTTGTAAAGTAAATATTAATTGTACTTTAGTCCTTAGGAAATAGTATAAATAGAGGTTCCCCTCACTTGGAAAGGCACCAAGAAAAATCTCTGAAGCATTCTCCAAAGCAATCCACAAGCCTTCTTCAAAGTCCTCTCTTTTGATCTTTCTAAGTCTTTCCTTTTCATTCTCTTAACGATCTATCTTCAGGATTACATGATCTTAAAAGATCATGAATGAGTCATGAGTGAATTGTCAAGTGCCGCACGGATCAATAGATAAATTACACCAATTGAACCTCCTCACCTACCACTTGTTAGAAAAAATATCCTAATCTAACTTTAACTCCATACCACAAAGAGCGTAAAAAATCATAAATTTCACCTCAAAGTGAATTAACAAATCACCACAGTAATTCACAGTTCAATAACAACAATAACATATCTACAATCGCTTTCGCTGAGAAACCATGAATTGTAGTGCAATGATAGGAAATGTCATATAGAGTGATGCATGACTGTCCTAATGACACACGTTGTATCGCAGTTTGAAAACTATGGGAAACTCTTAAGTTAATACATTTGGCAGGGGCATGTGGCTTGATCCATATTTCAACTTAATGAATCCACCCCATATGTGTGCCACATTCCTATTTCTACTCAACGAATCCGCCAATGACATGTGACCTGTTAGTTATTTCATTTTAATGAATCCACTACAGATATGTGTCATGTTCTCAATTTGTACTAAATGAATCCGCCACGGACATGCGACCGGTTTCCTATTTCCTCTCATCCTCATAAAGTGACATCGCAACAGTTTTACCACATCCAAGCAAATATATATGCAACGATCAAGTATGAGGATGTCAATTCAATAAAAATATCCAACAATAGTAAATCAAGGTATATCATTAAGTGAATCATCATACTCATTTAATTACTAGTATCAAATCAAACAATTCAACAAAGAAAATGAAGGTTTTTTAGGGAAACAAAGGTGGTAACCAGCGATTCACCGAACGTGAAAGGCAAACTCGATTGAGTCCACAAATTGAGGTTCAAATACTTGAAGCAAATGAAGGGCGGGATGACGAACATATGTGTCTTCGCCAAAAATATTTGGTGAGACCGACTAATGTCGCCAAGTTGATCACGCGTTGGATCTTGGCACAAATTTTTAATAACTATAATAGCCCAAAGGAGAGATAAAATATAGAGGAGATTATGGAGAAGAATTTAAGTTCCTAACTTTGTATGAGTTTTAAAGAATTAACTTTTGAACTTGGAGGAGAAAATAGAGGAAAGTGGAAAGTTCTTTTTTTCCTCATTTTGAAAGAAAATCAATCATGCATTGAGATTTTTTCCAATTTACAGGTGTAAAATTTTAAAGGAAGGAACATATACAGTTCCTTTTTTTACACGAGTAAATAGAGAAAAGAGATACCCAACAATCTGGAATATACTTCTTAGTTTAGGATTCTTTGTATATAAAGTCTGTCTCTTGAATTCAAATTTTTCTAGTATGTTCAAAAATATTGGTATCGAAAACAAAAGGACGTATAAATTACATGTCTGCTGAAAATCAAACTGGAGCAGTTTTGAAACCTCTATCTTTCTATCTTTAAGGCAACGCCGAACTAAAGTCGGAACGTATAACTTGTATCAACAGAAAGGCTCAACTGCAAAAACTTTGAACCTGAATAAAAAAGCTTAAAATATTAGGCGGTGATTACCATCTCGTCTATAACATTCAACAATGATTTCAAATGTTTAACTGCTGATACGATAACTCAAGCTTTTCAACTCAAAATGTAAATATCCTAACTAAAACTATACTCAACATAAAAATGTTCAACTACTCCGAACTCTAAAATTTGAACCACTGATTTGTTCCGCGGAAATAATTTCAAGCTTAAAAGAAAGAAAAACCATGAGTGCGAACTTTGAATATCCACTACTTTGAACTTGAAAATGTCTAGCATCTTTTTGATGTGCAAGTGAACTAGCTTCTGTCATCAAGGATAGTGAAGGTCTTCATCTCACAAAGGACTTTCAGAATATATGCACAATGTCATATGCAAATCTTTTGCGTGTTAAGGAATTATAGGAATGTATTATAGGATACTACACCATGCAAGTGATAATATAGTAAATGTACTTAGGAACCACGCAATATATGGAGGAAAGGATCAAAACAGTCATTCTTTGGGTAAAATCTCAAAGTGATCCTTGAGTTTTCACATGAAGCATTAATAGTCCCTTATGTTTGAAATATTGGTGCATTTTTGGTCCTCCTTTAAGATTTTACCTATTTTTTTGCATTGATTTATCCATAACCTATCTATGGGATGTTCAATCGTCATTTTATATATTTAGTAGAAATAACAACTTCATATCAAAGAATGTGAGAAGAAAAACACTTTGTTTTGTTTAGTAGAAATCGTATTGTAGGTAAAGTCGAGAGGTTCATCACGATAATTTCACGCGCAATAGTATATTTTTTTCTTTTCTTGCAAAGTCATATTTTAAGATGTTCTTAGTTTAATATTTCTAGTGAACAGAATAATGTGTTTTTCTTATCACCTTCTCTCAGATAGAGTTATTATTTCTATTAAATATATAAAAAGTCGATTGGACATTACTTATATAACATTTTGGACAAAATTGATGTTAAAAATAGGGAAGATTTTAGGATAGGACCAAAAGTGCACCAATATTGCAAACATGAGGGACTATTAGTGCTCCATCTGAAACTCAAGGATCACTTTGAGTCTTAACCTAAAGATGAGGGATTATTTTGAGTCTTCCCTCCAAGATATGCAAGGAAAGTATTGGCACTAATGCTGCCAGATTATCACTACAAAAAAAAACTTTATAAACTTGTTTTGGTAAAGATTTTTCAGAAACTTCGTCAAAATATCTTGTCGGTTGAAAACTATTCTCCTCAAAAAAATTGAGAACACAAAATCTTACAATATACATATATGTTTTTGTTCTAGACATTTTTCTCCTAAAAAATGGCAGTTGATATTTCTTAGGATAATACGTTGACAGCTACTCTAACCTGATGATATTTGCAGTTATTCCTATATTGTTTCTACGATAGTAAAACTTGAGAACTTTGAAAAATAATTCAGATAGTTTTGTCGAGTGAAAAAATGCATGAGTCTTTGATAAGAAGGATACGTCCAGAGGAGCATAAATGATTGTAAAGAAAAGAAACTATATCAATTGAGTGTCAAATTAAGGGCATAAAGATTGATTGACAAATTTGAATCATCATGCAAAGATAGTATATTTCTCTCAATAATCAAGCAGTGAAACCGTTATGTTGGAAACTAAAAGGTAGTTCATACACACTACCAAAAGCTAGAAATCGACCCCTTTTCCCCTGAATCCCAGGAAACCTAGTTCTTTATTAGTTACCCAGAAAAAACCTACAAGTATCCCTGAGTGTGTGTGTGTGTGTGTATATATATATATATGTGTGTGTGTGTAAAAGACAAGACGAATCTCCTCATCGTGATCGTGGGGAGGAGGGTCACAATCTCAGATCACTAAAAAGCTGACCATCATGATTGTGGAGGCCAAACCTCGCGGTCGCAATGATAAAAGAAGGTCAACCATTCATCGCGATCGTAACCAATAACTCACGGTCGTGAAGCACCAAGGGCCACTCCTTCAAGGACGCAGACAAGGGGCCTCTGAACATGAATGGTAGCTCACCCTGCACTAGCTGATGTGGCAAGTTCAAAATCTCCAATGGGTTGTTCCGAATTCATTCAAAACCCTGTTCACTAAAACAAGATATGCAATCCTACAAAATTTGATATTCCAGACTTAATGGAGCAGTCAAATTCTCATACGAGGTCATCTCAGTAAAATGTGGTTCTCACCCCCAAAATCTAGTTTAAGTCAAAATTGAAAAGGGGGCTCACAATTAGCTCATAACCCTCAGAATCCGCACAAAGGTTCGTTCTAGATAAAACTTGACATTCTGGAGCTAACCCCACTGATGAAATTTTTTTTCAAGATTTTTCACCAAGATTGTTGACTATGGTCAAACATAGTCCTTAACTTGAAAGTGAAAACACCTAATAACACATCGCACTGAAAGCATTGTGAGTCATGTTGACCATGCTACTCACCTAAAATGAACTTTCCAGAGCTGATGAGATCTTCAAAATTTCATTATGAGTTCATCTCCCTAAATTTTTAATCAAAAATGATTGTTTAATGTTCAAAAGCTCAAAAATAAAGATATTCGCATAAAACCCAAACAAACGACCATATGACGGAACTATCAGCCCCACTATGTCATAAATGACTTGGGATTACTATAGAAATTCTCTAGATGACGAATAGAAGACATAAACGTAGAAATTTGCTAGTGGTCATTACATAGAATTAGATCAGGAGCCTCGTGATTTGCACGAAGGGACATTCTAGATAAAACTCGACATTCAGAGCTTACTACGTTGATGCAACTCTTATCAGGGCATGTTTACAAAATACTGTTAACTGAGATCAAACATGGGCCTCAACTTGAAATTTAAAACACCTAATTTCACAACTTACAGAGAAAAACTTGAGATTCATGTCGACCAAGTTACTAGCTTAATATGACTAAAAACTTGAGATTTATGTCGACCAAGTTTCTAGCCTAATATGACCCTCTAAGAGTTGATGAAATCATCAAAATTGGATTATAAGGTTATCTTCTTGATCTTTTGATAAAAAACCACTGCCTAAGGTTTAAAATCTCCAAAACATAGAAATTCACATAAAACCAGATGAACAACTAGGTGACCAAATTGCCAGCTCCGACAGGGTCGCTATAGAAACACTCTAAACAACGAACAGAGGGTATGACCACAAAAATTATTTAGAGGGTAATTACAAGTTTCTTGGTTTGAAATCTAGTTTAGAATCAAATAATTTTGATAACTTTGCAATATGTGATTAAGCTAAAATTACTAAAAGTCATTTGTTTTAGTAAACTGAGAAACTGAATTAGTTTCTTTAAATCACACTAATTTAGGTGATTTAGAAAATAAAAAACTATGACTAGATGTGGTAAAAGATATAGTGTCACCTTTATTGATGATTTTTCTAGATTTACTAAGTTGTATTTGCTTAAACATAAAGATGATGCACTTGATGTTTTTATATCCTATAAATATGAGGTCGAAATCAACTTAGTAGAAAAATCAAGAGAATAAGATGCGATAGACGTGGAGAATATGTATCTTTGAATGTTTTTTTGTTAAAATAAATCATTCATGAATTAATTAACCCCGCCTTATTAATCTAATTCTAATGGAGTAGCAAAAAGGGGAAATAGAACTTTTAAGTAAATGATGAACTTCTTGTTTATTCATTCTAATTCATGATAATAGGTTAGGTGAAGCAATATTATGTGCATGTAATTACAAGATAGTATTCCTCATAAAATAATTGGCAAAACTCCTTATGAATAACATGAATTATTTTCAAGTGTGGGTTCGTCTTGCTAAAAAGAGAAAAATATGTTCTAAACGGTTGATTGAATGTTTATTGGCTATGTTGAAAATAGTGATGCATATCAATTTCTTATTGTGAAAAGTGATGTAGTTGATTGCAATACTATTATTGAGAAAAAGAATGTTAAATGTTTTGAAAAATATTTTTCCTTTTTAATGAATGTTTTCATACACCCATTGAGTAAAATAACGATGATACCTAACTGTGAGGGATTAAAAGGCATAGAAATTCAATATCATGCCTATTCAAGTCGACCCCAACAATTCTTAGGCCACCTATACACATACTCAATTCTACAAACCAGCCTTCCACACCTCATAACTGGGGCATGTACACATCTTTTCTTTACATGATTTTTCCATCTCAACTTCACTTCCGCATATTGTCTACCATGGGGGCCACTCCCTCCTTTTTTTGAATAACTTCATTTAATATCTTATCTCTCATGATATACCCATATATAGCTTGTAGAAAAAGTTAAGAAAACATTGAAATAGATAAAAATGTAAAATTAACAAGCAAGCATAAATTTATCTTTTGATGTTATGTGCAAGTACTTGTGTTTATTAGAAGCATATATTATACTTAGAAGTAAAAGAACATAATAAAGGATAATTTTATGCCCAAAAATAAATTCAAAAAAATTAAAGAGTAGCTAACATCATTAAGTAATTTTAAGTTTTAGAATCAGTAAAGCTTTATAAAATGAACCAGTGTGTTGAACTTAATCTTTGAAAAAATCACATTCTGAATTTTGAAATAAGACACATTTGCAACACCAATTCATAAATTAAAACTCTGTTAATGATTTAATGCACTTTGATTAAGAATTTAAATTAGTAATTACTACTACCCATATGCTAATTCAACCCACAATCACATGGTCACACCCCAAGAATTGGGATTTTAGCCACACAACATGAAAATAGGTAATTGATTACCAAATACATTCATCATGATCTGGGTAAATTCTCCCAAGTCTTTATAATGGTCCAAATTAAATAATTTAAGCAACCCACGTGAAAAATCTCAAAACTGAGTCTCAAGAAGCTTCCAAATTTCAATGGAACTCTAAAACTCATAATAAAACTATCCTCAATGATAGCAAGGAACCCAATTTTGCAGTTCAAAATTCAATTTATAGTTGCGCGAAATTCAGCATAAAGTCCATTAGGCGAGATAAGTCAGACTCACCGATTGGTTTTGGCAATCTGCCATTTGCTCTCTTCCATCGCCATTATGCATTGATCCTAAAAATCTCTAGGTCCTATAACTTTTGGGTGGTCCATCTTATCATCGCAGAATAGATCGGTGATTCACCGATTTCCCATGCCGATAAACAACTTAGTTTCTATCCTCAGGGCTGGCACACTTTACGCGAGCTGATTAAACACTCGGCGAGTGGTCTTAGCAATCACAAGGATCACCTTTCTTCACTTCTTTAGCTTGATATGCTCCTTTTTGCGTGATAGTGTCCTTACCTTACTCCTTAGCTCACATACCTAAAATAAAGGTTTTAATGTCAGTTTACAGCATAAATCAAGCATTTAAGGACGCTAAAACTATCCAAACAAATCCCTAAACGAGTCTGAATCTCGAACTCATCAACAACCTCAACTTATACTTTTGCTTGTCCTCAAGTAAATCTCAAGATCAACAGTTCAATAAGGATGTCTCAAGTAGTGCTGCCTAAGACTAAACATGAATGCACATAAAAAGTTCAGAGTACACATACAATGCCCAATTATGCACCCAAAGATTCAGATTGTGACTAACCATTATCAAATATGCCAAGTTCACAATAATTGCTTCAAAGACAAGTTCAAGCTCAACAAAGGTACTCAAATACCCTAACATAGAGATGATTCCACATTCGCACACAATTTCTCAATAATTTAAAGTTTCGATATCACATACAACTCTCACACTAAAAAATGAACATACGCATGACTCCACATATAGGTTGGCCTTTATTTTCCAATCAAAAGTTGTTTCAGCTCACTGAAGATCCCAAAGGTCTTTTCAAGGCTTATAACAAGACTTAGTGTAAAGGTATGCTCATTTAGGCTTAGTGGCTTCTACCTTCACGAAATGTGGCCTGCAAATCACTCTTCATCATTCTCATTCACATTCAAACATGGGACCACCGAATACCCCATTTTTCACTAGTTTACACACTTATTTAAGAATTTTTGCTGTTTTTCAGTCATTTTCTTTTCATTCTTCTTTTCTTTTTCTCTCTCTTTTTATGGAGGGGTTCCATTTTTTCCAAAACAGTCCAACAAAAGGGAACTTTTCACACTTCTTGATTATCCTTCATTTTTTACCACACGCCCAACTTAGGCTTTGGCCTAATTAAGTGTGTTGTTCGAACAAACCAATACTTCATGAAGGTTATAGGCGATATGATAAAGAGGTCAAAGGTGTTCAAGTTTCTACAAAGAAAAGGATAGGCTCAATGGATGCCAAAACAAGGTTCACACTTCTCACAAGGGTGGCCAACAAAAGAGGTACATTGTAAAGTTTGCCTCACTCTTTGAAATTCTTGCCTAAGATCATTTCAATTGTTCACATCACTTGATTAATCGGACCAATGGAGCAGTTTGTAGGTGTCGTTAAATGCAATGTTCAAGACGACGTCACCACACAAGGCATCGGTACCAACATCAAACAATACTCCACACTTTAAATCTAGAGTATAATATGTATTACAAGAGATCCATTTGATAACCGGCTAGTCACAACAAGATGCTAAAAGTTCAGATATATCCTATGTAACTGAGTTTGCCTCATCACAACTTCATTTTCATTTCTTTAAATTAAGAACACTATTTAAGTCATCGGTATTGATCATAATCGACACTCAGATTTGCACAATAACATCCACATGCATACACAAAAAAAACGGTTGGGCAACAGCAGAAAGAAAAAGAGGGGCAAACCAGGGGTCAAGGGAAGAACGAGAGGCCAAAAGTAGAGAGAGAGAGGGAGAGAGAGCGAGAGAGAGAGAGAGAAATAGATTATATTAATTATATATATATATATATATATAATAGTATATATATATATATATAATTCACCACACAGTGGCTCAACCTTCACAAAAATATCATTAAAATAATGTCAATATTCAAAACATCTCCAGAGGAGGTAGGCATAGAAGTACCTCACCCCACCCAAGAAAATATGGAGTTGACCACAAATGCAACAAAAAGAGAATACTGAATAAAATAAAAGAGAGGGAGAAAAAAGTCATCCTTACAGCTATGCCTCGGTGAAGTCTGCATCTTAGTCACTCCATGTGAAGGGGCATTAGTGCCTAGTGTCTCATCGGTCTGGGCTCCACCGGAGCCTGCCATGGATACGTCCCTCAATGATGCCTTTCTAACTGTATCAAATAAGGCACCATTTAGATCCACGAAATCCTCATCCAGAGCCTCCTAACGCTTACCAATCCGTTCCTCGTCTGTTTAGACTCAAACTCGTCAGCAGCAACATCAACCTAAATCTCATCTCTGTTAGTAGCTGAACGCACATCAGTACAATATGGGACCTCTATAATCGATCATTTGGATCTCCACCGTCCAAAATAGGGTAGTAAATTCTATTGACGTTAGATGGTCCGCATTCCTCAACTTAAAACTGTTAGCTTTCAAAGTCGTCACTACATCTGTAGAACTCTTACTCTCTCACAAACCTCTACTCTCAATGTGATGGCATTAGTAGGAGCCTTGAGAGGCTTCAGTACAACAATAATAGCTCTCTCAATCATCCTGAGAAACTCAACCAATGATTGAGAGGTATGCACATCAGTAAAGTGGGATAGGTGCCCCATCATGAGATGAATTGCATGCATTATAGAAGGGCGGGTGGCAGAATTACTGGTATCATATCAATGGGGCAAGGTAAAATTAGAAGATCCACGAGTATTATAAGGAGTGGAGCTTGAAATACTCGAAGTCCTGGAGGGTAGAGTAGGATAGACTACCTCTACAGGCAATGTGTTGATATCAACCTCCAGGGATGTGTCCACTAGAGATTCTCACCACCTGTAAGCCTCATCCTAAGTGTACTCGACCTCTATGCACCAGATTTTAGTAGATGATGTAGGTGTAACCTCGACATCCCTGTTTTATCTTGAGGTACTATGATCGATACTAGGAACGGAAGGGACCTATGGCACTGCTTTGCCTCTAGACCTCTCCTTCTCAATGATCAAGCCCAAATTTAGCTACTTCTCGACTATGATAGAACCAAGGCAGGCCACCTTTGGGTGGTGGAGGATATACTAATTCTGTGATAGCATGATTGAGCTAATACTGAGATGTTATGTTTAGGGCCTTCTTCTCTATCAGCGCTCCGGCCTTAATCAACCTCTGTGTGGTGTCAGAATCAATGGGCATGGCCACGATTTTAGGTCATACTGAGTCTTTGTAGTGATCATACTCTAGTACACATATACAAAATCTGTAGCCCTCTAAAAAACAATGTTTATGTCATCACAACTACGTCTAGCATTTCTCCCTTTGACCATCACAAACTCTACCAACCTTAAGGCTTTATCCTTCTTATTCCCTTGAGGATTCAAGTCCATATAGGTAGTATAGAACTCCCCGGTCCATGTAGGAATGTATGGTCCATGTGGTCTAGTGAAGACATCAAATTTGTAGTACTTAAGGGTGTCCCACATATTTGGATACTTTTCCTCTACTCCATTTTTGGATAAATTGTTCTCTACTAATAGGGTCCTCGATCCCTAGGCCTTTTACTTGTTGAGTGATTGGAGAGGAGGACCCTAAACTGGTGGCGCTGGAACCACCTTCTGTGCTAGATGAGGCACTCAAGCTAAGGCATGAGGGTTTGTTTACAAAATCCTAGACAGATCATGACAAGACTTAAAGAAAATCTCTACTCTCTGGGCGTGCAATAGGTAGTCATCCTCAGACTCAGAGAATGAAGCTTGAGAATCATAAGACGCCCCTCACTGTGTTGGACTTCGGTGTCTCAGCGATGGTTAATTTTCCCTTTCCCTTGCCTCCATTTGGAGGTAATTTCTTGTCCTTAGCTGTAGAAGAAGATGCTTCCTCATTGATGACAACTCCAAGTACCCACTTTCGTGGCGTCATACAACTATCATTTAAATAAGTTCTAGCCATATCTGCAAAATGACACAGAAAAACTTAGAAGAATTCCAGAAAAATACAAAAAAATTGTTGTAGAATGACTCCCCGAACCGTTTGACAAGTTGTCGATTTTCTTTGGTGAGCCAGATTGGGCTCGCCGAAAGTACCAGCTCAAAAATTTCAAATAAGCAAGACAGGTCGGCAATGCTAAGGGTCATTCAGTGAATCACCGAAACCAATTGGTGAGTTATAAATTTCTCTTTGGAAGTAACAGTGTATTTAAAGGGTTAGGGCACAAAAACGGCGATCAAGAAGGCTTCTCGGCGAGTCGCAAATTGAAGTCGGTGAGCTCAAGCATCTTTCTGAAAGTCATAGAAAAAACATCTCTCTGAAAGTCATAGAAAAAACACAACATAATTTACAAATTAAGGGTGATATGGGGGGGGGGGTTTGCGACTGTCCAACCACTTGCGAGCTCGACTTAGCTCGCCAAACGACCCAACGTGCTAGTTTTCAGCCCAAAATTCAAAATAAAGCCCGTAGCCCCTCAATACAAATTTAAAAGAATACCCCATCAAATTAACACTAGACCCACGCTGTCTAAGCAATGGTGAGAATAGAATGATATGCAGCAATTGCATTTCATCACCACTTTATTTAGTATGGAGTGGATTCTTCCACGGTCATTTATAATATGAAGTGGAGGCAGCCCCCCCTCCTACACGTGTCCACTAAGGCCACAGCTCCATATAGAATCCTTTTTAATTTTTTGGGCCTTGAGTGGTGGTGGCCCCTGGATTAAATTATCCTAATCAGCCACCAAATTATGAGTGGTAGGCCCCCTGGATAAATTATCCTATAGTCACTATTAATCCTCCTTAAAGTTAATGGCCACTTACATTCGCCACTCATACTTAATATCACATTTGGAATACCATCCTTGCCTAATATTTCTTTAATCACTTGGAACTTAAAATAAAATCTCATTCCCCGGACTTACGTCTACTAGATCATGATGCGCACTACGTATAAAAAAATACGAGGAATAACATTTTGAGAGTGGTTGGGATGATAAACTTCCTTGTTCGCCTATAATGATAATTACCAATCTAACATTCAGATGGTCCCTTATGAGGCATTGTATGGGTGTAGATGTTGATCTCCAGTTTGTTTGCTTGAAGTAGGAGAAGTAACCTTGATAGGGCCATATTCAGTTTATGATGATAATGGGAACAACCTGTGACGTAGTGATTCTTGTGATACATTCTTGAATAAGAAAGGACCACACACATCCATGAACTTTCCTAATATTCTCATGAGGGTCTTCATGTGCCTATCCTCCATATAATCCTTTCATTTGGAGAACTTGCAGCATTGTGCTCGTAACATGGAAGACTACATTACCTTCAACAGAGGTAGATTTGGATTGGTTCATTAACATCATTAAGGTTCCCAATATCGTCTTGGTGGCCTACTTAGCTACAGTTACTCCCATTTACGCTAATCTCTTCCTTTGTTCAACCAAAGCAACACAAAACAAAAACTAAAGTAAGTCGATTCAACTACAACCATAAAGATCACAATTCAATATCAATAAAAGAATATTAAACAACACCACTCCCAAGAAATGGTGGCCTTTTGATTAACTTTCCAAGCACACCTCATACAATTCTATATGAAAACAATCGTTAAGCAGTATAAAACCCAACAGAGAGGTGGGGTCGAACCCACATGGAGTGGTACGTGTTCAAATTCAAGTATAAAGTACAAACATGGTCCAAATATCTATAGGAATAGAAATTACCGAGAAACACATGCAAAAAAGTCTAAGAGGTGAGACTGAATGTCATATAGGGGGTTTTGGTTTGTAATTATCAGCTACAACGCAATACAAAAAATTTGGAAATAACAATATAGAGAGGGTCTCTCAAGATATGATCTATTTTTGGCAATTTCGCTATATGGGTAACTGAAATAATTAATAATTACAATCCTTTAGTGGGTAGGCTAGACTATGAGTGAAATACCTTTCTTTCGAACAACAATCTAGGATCAAGTGATTTCTTTTGAACAACAAAAGCAAATTAATTAAGAACATCCCACACCACAATTTATCTAGTCTCTCGAGCTAGATGGATAGGATTGATTTTATTATTCACTCTCTCGAGTTGAACCCATATCAACCTAATACCTACAAACCTATTAATCAAAATCCTAGGTTCCAAAACCTCTCTTGATCAATCTACAAACATAAAATTAGAACTACATTTGCAACTACAATTCATAAATCAAAACTTTGATAATGATTACCCACTTGGATTAAGTATTTAAATTAGTAAGTGCAAATATCCATAAGTTAATTTACCCCATAATAATATGATCACACCCCATGAATTGGTGTTTTAGCCACACATCATAAAAATAGGAAAACGATTACATTTGTCATGATCTAGGAAAATGCTCTCAAGTCCTTACAGTGGTACAAATTGAAGAATTTAAGAAACCCACTTGCAAAACCTCATACTTAAGTCTCAAAAAGCTTTCAAGTTTTCAATGGAACTCTAAAACTCAAAACAAAACTATCTTCAATTTTGCAGTTCAAAATTCAATCTATAGTTGCCTAAAATTTGGCATGTAAGGCTATTAAGCGAGATAAGTCGGGATCGCGCGAGTGGTTTGTCAATCCACCCTTTACTCTCTTCTATGGCCATTATGCATTGATTCTTAGCATATCCAGGTTCTGTAACTTTGGTGATTCATCTTGTCATTGCGGAATGGAACAACAATTTGGTGACTGCCCATTCCTATCGTTGTTTCTTCCCTCAGGGCTAGCACACACGAACTATAGGGAGCTGAAGAGCCACTCGGCGAGTCACCGAGTGGTCTTGAGATCACTAGGATTGACTTTCTTCACTTCTTCAGCTTGTTATGATCTTTTTTTCCATGTTAGTTTCCTTACCTTGAATCCTTATCTCACATACATGAAAATGAAGGTGTAAACATCAATTTATAGTATAAATTAGGCATTTGAGAACACTATCAACAAAAATCGCTAAATGAGTTCAGATCTCGTACTCATCAGTAATTCACACAATTTATCTTGACAAAGTGAAAAGATTGTTCAATATTTTAAATTGTTCATCTTTACAACAAGTTTTCCCATTCAATTTGTTTTCTCCTAAAAACTGGTGTAAAGTATTTTTACTACAACAACGAGACCCTATTATATCCACATGTTGGGTCTATCAATGGTCATGTATATGGAGTCCTTACCCCTACTTGGGAGATACACGAGGTTTGTTTCAATATACGCCATACACATGTAATGCGTTTAAATACACACCAAAACACTCAAATTTATTACCAAACATTTGCAGATTTCTCTAGACGGGTGTGTTTGTCTCCTTCATCGAGCTAGCTAAATAGACTACCATTCCTTGGTTTCATGTTTTAATTTCTCAACTCTTTTGCACAATGAATTTGTCTTCTTAGTGTATCAATCATTATCAATTGCAATTTCTTTATCTCTAAAGATTAACTAAGAAAACTAATGCATTGGTTTTGTAAGGAGAAATTATACTTTTAAGGATAAAATAGACGGTCAACTTTTGAAGAGTTTTTTGGACTTTCAATGTCACTTTAAATATTCCCATTTTAGTCTTGGGCATGCATGTAGCATATCTACCGTGTTGCCAATATGTAAAACTAATTTAAAAAATCACATGAATATTATTTTTAAATGTGTTTGATTTAAAAAGTATTAAAATTAAGAATGATTAATGGTTATCTTATTTAGCTAGAGAAAACACACCATCTCATAGAAATCCACAAACACTTGATAGTAATTTTAATTTTTTGGTTTTGTATTTACACGATTCATGTGTCAAGGATCTATTGGAAACAACCTCTTTACCTCCCAAGTAGGGATAAGGTCCCCTTACAAACTATTGTCCACAGACCCCACTTGTGGGACTACACGAGGTATATTGTTGTTGTATTAGTAGTAACTATTACACCTTTTTTTTGGAAAACAATAAATGGCAAATTGATTCTTATAGATAGAACAAATTAATATATTGATTAATTTTGTCACTTTGTCAAGATGAATTGTGTGAATTACTTTTCATTATGTTTTATAGCAACAAATTGTATTACAATATCTCCTCTCAAATTCATCATTATTCGTTTAAAACCTAACTATTTGAGAAAAACCTGCTTATATATAAAATCATATACCCTTGAATATATAAATCTTGAAATAAGACACATTTTCAAAATTAAGAATGTGATTTTCTTCTCTTTTTTTAAAAAAAAAAAGCACACTTGTTCATTACATAAAGCTTTGCTGATTTTGAAACTTAAAATTACTTAATGATGTTAGTTATTCTTCAATCTTTTTAAATCTCTTTTAGAGCCTTGAAAAATATCCTTTACTATGTTCTTTTACTTCTAAGTATATGACAAATACTTGCACATAGCATCAAAAGCTAAATTTGCACTTGCTTGTTGATTTTACATTGTTGCCTATTACAATGTTTCCTTAACTTTTTCTACAGCCTACGTTGGGGGATATAATGATAGATAGGATTAGAAATGTAATTTTTTAGAAAAAGATAGGAGTGGCACCCGTGGAGGACAAGATGCGGATGAGAAGTTGAGATGGATCAGTCATGTATATACAAGATGTGTAGATACCCCGGTTATCGGTTATGAAAGGCTGGCCTTTGTAAAATTGAGGATGGGTAGAGGTAGGCCAAAGAATTAAAGGGGTGATATGCCTATGCATGATATTGCATAACCTCAGCTCACCAAGGACATGGTTCTTGATAGGAGGGTGTGGAGGTCGAAAATTAGGACACAAGGCAGGTAGGAGAGGATATTTCTTATTAAAAAATGTCAAGGGATACACCTACAGAGGAAGTGATGGTGTTTTTATAAGCATAGAACCACTAAGGTGTACCCTGCTATGTATATTAAGAATGTTATTGATGTTATCATTGATATACAGACTTGCCATCTATAATTTCCTTTGTTCAAATAATTGACTTCAGAGCTGTGGTCTGTTGATGTACTTGTGATGAAAGAGTGTTATTAATAAAGTCCTTTATATCTTATTATTCATTTAAGTTGTTAATTTTTAATATTATCCTGATGCACTTGCGATGAAAGAATGATATTAATTATTACCAATTTTAGTGCTAATGCATTAGAGTTGTTTCTATCTTGTTTATTACACATGAATATGATTGAGCCTAAGGTTTCTTTTTAGTTCTGAAACAGAAACTAGCAACGTTAATTATACAATATAAGCTTGATGGCAGTTAGTGTTTTTTTTATGAACACAACTAGGGGTACCAAAATGAGCCCAAATATAGGTAATTCATTCAACCGGTCAAAAATTTCATGGGTTGGGTTCAACATAATTTGAATTGAGTTCAATCTCAACCTATTCAAGTCTTAATGTATTTTAAAAGAATCTCCAATTGAGCCCAATTTAATCATCAATTTCTAACATGTATGAAGAATCTATATTTGTATTGATATAATGTATGTTTTTATATTGAAGATATTAATTACTATCTATATTGTATCTTCTGAGATTTATGTATCCACTAGTAACTTTTATTTTAGCTTATTTGAGCCCAAATTAAACTTGGGTTGGGAGGAGGGGGAGGGAGGGTCAAGACCCAATCCAATTTCTATCAATTCATTTTAATATCTTCGATTTCAACTAACCTGCCCATTTGACTCCCCTAAACACAACACAAATTTTTTACAAAGAAAAAATGGCTTATAACTCATTGCTCCTCATTCTAATATGTTGATACGAGTGCACCTGAGGAGAGAAGAAAATATAATTATTACGTCCAAGAAAAAAAGTATTCTTATAATTATTTTTATGACATCATTTGATATTCGGAATGCACTAGCCTGATTAATCTAGAATCTATAGCACTTGAATTGTTTCGTTACAGTGTTTTTTGCTTGTCAAAAATCTAACTTCTACAATTGGTAGTTTTTTTTCTTTTTTCAGGATTGGTAGGTTTCTAAATTATTAAAACGGAAAAGGGTTGAAATTGCTCTTGAACTAAGCAAAATAGATCAGTTATATCCTTCGTTACATTTTGGGATCAAAAATACCTCCATCGTTTTACAAATATTGTTAAGAATTAACACCCCAAATTTTTAATGACGTGACAAGCCATGTGGGACTGATCCCTTCACCTTAGTTTTCAAGAGGTTTCCACTAAACTTTATTTGTTCATCATGTTTTTAGTTTTGAAGATAGTTTCCAAGAAATGGGTTTTTTAGTTTAGTTTTCAACAATGGGTTATTTAGTTTAGTTTTCAAGCAATGGGCAAGATGAATAAGGTTACCCAGTCGAAATTGATATGGCTGAGAGACCAAGAAGGTATTGATATTCTGTTGATCAACGTATGTGAATCTGTTCACGGGTCCACGACGAGCTCTACAAAGTGGATAACATCGGATTAGACATGTTGGATGATTTATAAGGCATCAAGATAGGTCACTATGAGAGGCTACGTGACAGTCATCGGAGATGGCAGTGAGGTGGTGGCTGCCGAAGCGTATTTCCACATAGGAGATTTGGGAAGGGATGTGGAAGAGGTGTGGAGAAGTAGGGACTGAGGAGTTCAGTGTGGAATTATGGAAAATGTGAGAGGAAAGAAGAGAGACCTTCAAGTCATGATTTTGTTCAAGATATGAGAAATTTTATCTTCAATGGTGATTGAGTGAGATTGGGATTTTTTTCAATTTTCCTTATTGTTTTATTATTTGATTTTACTATTACCTGATAGTTTCATGCAATGCGTATGGTCATGTTTATGCATCGAATCTGGATAAGTAGCCTTATTCTAAAACGAAGTTATCTAAAACCTGATGGGAACAAAATTACATTGATTCTTGTTACAAGTTACAACAAACAAAATCATTATTTTCAGACGAGAGATTAAACAATTTAGCTAACTGGTTTTGGTTTTATAGGTGTAATGTTTAAACTTTTCTTATGCAATTAAATTATCATTTACTGAATTCATGAAAAAAAAGTCTCGCTGATGGTAAACGTACAATGAATAATGAAGGAGAATTAATTCAATTTGGATAGATAAATTGATGGGTTAGTAAGCATAGTAAGAGGAAATCTCGGATGACAGCTTAGATGGATGGAGTAGTCCCATGTGGCTTTCCACATCACTATAAATTTGGGATGTTAACTCTAGAGAGTATTTTTGATCTTGGATAACAGGGGGGATATTTTTTTATCGAAAAATGTAACAAAGGGTATAAGTGATTTATTTCGCAAAGTTCACTGACAATTTCGACCCTTCTCCGTTATTGAAAGTCATTTTTCATGGTTTTCCCATGTTACAACATTCATATCATTTTGATCGGCGGCGGCGAGTTGAGCCACGACAACATCATTCAGTCCACTCTCATCATTGTTATCACCCATTACTACCTATTCTTTTTGCAAACTTTGATCGGGGAAGGAATCTTTGGGGGCCTTAGATCTTGTGAAATAAGGACTATCATTAACACAGATCAGTTCTAAATACCTAACAAATGAAAAAACTCAAAAGGTAAATGTGTTAGTGCTTGAAGGGGATAAATAATATAAGATATCACATATAGATGTAAACACACAAGAGTTGCTTTACTCAGAAATAAATTGGCCCACCAATATAAAAAATTTGACAAAATCCACAGAAATTTGTCTACTTGACTTTGAAATTAATGAATAAAAAATATTGAGTTGAGTCGAGACAAAGTCGACGGTATCTTTTATTGTCGTACTTTTGATTTTTGATTGAGATGTAAGTCTAATTTCTTTGGACAAGATAAAATTTCTCAAAAATATGGACAGAATCTTGAAAGGCTGCCTACGTATCTCACAAGGGAGAATTCAAGTCCTACGTAGTTTGACCCATTTGAAATTATCTTTTTTGAGGCGATGAATTTTTTTCCTGATATGAGAGTAATAATAAAAAAATGAAGTTCAAATTTTATCGGGAAACTAAAAACTCGAAGGATATTTGGATGCGCTTTTGATAGTGATTTGACATTTGTGCTTAGGGCTCTAAAACAATTTGAAGATGAGTAAGCTAGAATATCTTCAAATATAGCATAATCACACAAATAGTTATAACACATTAGCAAATATTGCGCAGCCTAAACATATATGTGACCCTTTTGTGCCAAGGAAGGCCTACCGATTTGAAGGATGTATACGTAATTTGAAGCATTTCATTACCCCCAAAACCCAATTTATGCAAGTTTTATGAATAAAATAAATGGGGATACATAATAAAGAAAATGGGTAAACAATTAGTCCCACGCAGGGGTACCATCTAAGTTATGCTTCCATGAATGTCCTTTTTCTCGATTTCTTTTCATCTTCGGGTGCCCACGTCTTTAGATGTACTAGTAGCTTGTAAAGCTCTTTCTTCAACCTAAATAAACTATAATCTAATAATTACCCTATGAAACAATGATTTTTTTAAACAATGTATACATCATTCAAATTAAAACACATAAGTATGAACATCTGTTTAGGTCGCGCGCCATTTTGGACTCAAGGTGGTCTCTCTAATGGATCCAACACATCTTGGGTGTTGGATCATCTTAGGCTAATGCTTAGATTTGCATTTGTTTCGCGCTACTCTAGGTTGACTAGAATTGGTTTAGAAATGACGGTTACCCTAGTTGGACAAACAACGGGGTAAAAATTAATAAACGACGTTGGATGTGACCGCAAGCCAACTATTCGTTTATTACTTCCAAAAGATTGAGTTGTGTGTTTCTGAAGGACAGTTGTGGTAAGCAACGTAACCGTCTTTTCTACTAATGCAAACTATTTTTCGTTTGGCGGAGTCAGATGCCATGAAATGCGACAATTTAATGATACGATAAAGAAAACAAGTAAACAATTATTCACACATAGCCAAACAAATTAGTTTTAAGGTTAGAACCCTTCAAATCCCCAGCAGAGTCTTCATTCTATTTTATTTCAGAAAATAATAAATATTTTATATGTTTTTGATATTTTTAGAGTTGTCACTTAATTTTTTAAAGAAAAATCAAGAAAACTTAATTTTTTTCTATCGATTAAAATAGGAAACCGGTTGAAAATGTTTTAGGGGGTTCGGGGATTCTTATTAATATTTTAGGAAGGTTTTTATGATACCTAAAATATTTGCTAACTTGCGATTATCCGACAACTAACTTTGGTTGGCTGAAAACTTAACTCAATTTGAATTGAAAATTTATTTAGAATTTAAAAGTGAAATATTAATCTATTATCTAAGTGAATTTTTTCTTGCAAAATTTTATTATCCTTTTAAATCCATTTAGATTTGATTGATTTAATTAAATTGTTAAAATGGAATAACGTCTTACGGGGATTTGAACTTTTAACATAAAAATAACGACAATAATACACAAGTAAATAAGGAATTATAAATAAAGGGGGGGGACCACCTTCCGTAAATTTAGGGCGAGGTGTGCTGCAACGGGTGTAAGAACGCAAGGGGGGGACTTGGGGTCCGAAACCAGTGGGAATATAGTGGTCTGTGTTGTTACGTACAGGGCAAAGTTGTGCGAATAGCTTTGTGGCTGCCACTAGGCCATTGTTACATTGAACGTCCACCTGACCAGTGTGGGCATTGGTCGCGGTTTTTTTTCCCTTTGGGAGTGGTGTCTTAATGTGGCGGAGTGGTTTTGGTTTTGTGGTGAGATAGAGAGAGATAAGAGTGAGAAGAAGAGAAAGAGAGAAAAGAGGAGAAAAAAGAGGAGAGAGTTGGATCCAAATCTTGTTTCTATTCACCTGGACCGGTATTTGAACCCATTTTAGTTTTGGGTCTTCGACCCATTTTCACCTGTCCTAAAATTCTAAAAATACAATGATGATAAAGGAAACAAGGGCTTAGGCACTATTACAATAATTAGAAAATAAATTTGGACTTCTAAACCAAAAATCTTCAACCTTGGCATGTAAGTCAACTTTTGAGCTCGACTCATGAAGGAACTTTGAGCCTTTATGGCTCTCCCGAAATGCGAGAAGATGAGAATAGCAATCTAAAAGGACGCTTTTCTGAGGCAATGAAAATAGACAAGGTATTCGAGCAGAGCTTCTACCACTACAAAGTCGGATGTGGACAACAAATGGGAGACTTGAGAGTGTCACGACCCAAAACCGAGCCGCCGAGCAGCGACTGGCACCCACATTTACCCTTCCTATGGGAGGCGACAGACCAAAACCAATCTGAACCTATTCATTTCAATCAATTTAATATCAAAATAAAGCTATGCGGAAAGGAAGATTACTTATCTTCTTAAAACTCATAAAGAAAAAGGACAATTTCAATAACGTCTAAAAGGCAATATATATTAATACCCAAAATCTGGAAGTCCTCACCACAGAAAATCTATGATAATTTACTTAAACTAAGAGTATTTAAGAAGCTAAAATAAATAAAAGCTAGTCTAGCCGAAGGACAAAAACTTCCAAGTGGCATCAAAGACATTGGAGAAGGAGATCCAATTCTCAAGCTAGAAGCATTAGCCACCGAAGAGATTGCCCCGGGGCTTCGGTTGTTGGGGATATTTGTGTCGTGTGTGACCGAAGAATTGGCTTGTTCACCCACCCTTGTTGTGAACTTAGGTTGAGTCGAAGGAAAAAGAGATTGACGCACGTTGACTTGCACGCCACAAACAATAAACAAACAGAAAACATAAAAGTAGGCGGGTCTGGTCAGTACAACCACAAAGTACGGAGTAGGGTATAATCGGCCACCCCCCAACCCACCTAAAAATGAGAAACAATTATAAATATATCCGTAACATCATAAAATTAACATGAATATTCTTAAACACGGATAGGGCAAAAGTACAAACATAATTTATAACATCACACGATCCTATCTTATGAGAGGACTCAAGCCTCATGCCCATACTTGTGTTTTGGATACATGTTCTTAGATTGAGTATATTAGTATTCTTTCAAGATTCATTATCTTTATTCCTCTGTTCTGGTACATGACTCACTCCGATCCCTACTACTAGTGTGGAAGTGACACTCCGATCCCGACTACTAGTGGTCGTGAAACGTGACACTCCGAAGCCCCTAATTCAAGGTGGAGGACGTGACAATCCGATCCCCTACATCTAGTGTCGGTTGTTGACCACCGTCCCACTAATTATATGTGTCGGTACGGACACTCGATCCCCTTTACCATCTACGTTCGGTTCGTGACACCGTCTCCCATAATTTATGTGTCGGGTGTACGTCGTGAAACTCTCGATCCACTAATCTCATTCTTAATTCAGACAAAGCTTCTTTTATACAAAGGCATGTCATCATCTTCAGAGATTAGGTTTATATAAGATTTGGGATTCAATTAGCTCATCATGCTTGTTTCATCACACAAATCTATATATAAAACACATATGCTATAAACACAATTAAGCATTAAAGAAAGACTCTATAATAATACCCACCCCCCACATATCATTGTATTAAGAATTAAGAGTTACTTTAGACGAATTAGTTGTAAACGTTTTAAAACCCATAACCTCATCACACCGAAGGAACGTGATGATCAAGCAAGCAAATTCACTTCAATTCTGTTGTCCTTTCGTTCCTCTCTCTCTATACTCGGTTCTCATCTCTTTTTTTTCTGTATTTGTTTGTCTTTCTCTTTTTCTTATTCAACCCTCTTTTCGTGTAACCTAATTAGTTGTAATTAAGATGAAACATGAAATAAGAAATGAGTTTGGCAATAATACCACTAATACTAGGTACCTCTTTTAACCCCAAAGTAGGACTTTAGGACTTATAACATCGAACCATCTAACTTATAAATTTTTAAAGCAGAGGAGGAAAATAGTCAAAAAACGTCCCTTTTAATAAATTGTTTACGTTACAACGATGTTGTTGGTGTAAAGGTAAAGAAATCCGACCGAAAACTGGGATTGCGTAGCTCGTAGCTCGTGACGAGCCGTCACACCTGCGGCGGTCCGTCCTGCTGTCCGTCGTTTCGCATATGCAACAGAGAGACTTGGGTTTTATTTAAGTGGAATGGTGGTGTTTGGGACGGGCTTACCCGTGCGTCTCGTCGTCGAGCCTCTGCGCCGGCCGTCCTTGCCACTCAGTCACGAGTTAAGAGAGTCGGATTTTCAGTACCCCAATTTCAGATTTTTCTAAGTGTTTGATGAAAACGACACACCGCCACGAGGTTCCGTCGTGCCGTTTTGGTTGACGGTCCGTCGGTGGCCTCCGTCACCTCTTCCAGTTTTTCCAGACTAAAAATATGTTGCTCATAACGACTAAAAGGGTCGTACAATAGATACCATTGTACCCATCGTTGTCACCGAAAGATCACAAGAAGGAAAACAAGGGCGAAAAGGAATACACGACTCTGTAAAACAGATGTGGGTTATCTGTATCTTTCTCGCATATCTGACTCCTTCTCCCAAGTGGCTTTTAAAACGGGTCCCGATTCTTCATTGGCACCTTGATGGATGCAATCTCTCTTGACCCTCAACTTCAGAAATCTTCTCTATCTACAATAGCTCTATAAAATAGCAACAGGCTCCTCATTACCTCTAGCAAATTCTCAGCAAGCAAAACTGAATCCCCAACGGATTAAATTTGTTGTTTATGTAATTTCCATCCCATTAGGTAAATTTTCACACATCGACACATTGGAAAATACCGGATGACTCAATGACAGCCCTGGAGCAAGGCTAACTCATAAGCCAACCCTCCCTTACTCTTTAAGTACTTCAAAGGGACCCATGTACCTTGCGGCGTTAGCTTGCCTATTTTACCAAACCGCATCCTCATCCACCCCTTTCATTGGTGGAAACTTTCAACAAGACTTGTCCAACCCCTCCATGAACTCTAAGTTCGTAACCTTTTCGATTGCCATATTCCTTTTGTCTTACTTTGCGACGCTGAGCTTTTTCTTGAAATAGATTTCCACTTTTCTATCGAATCCCTCAAAAGGATCAGTAGTAACCCAAGGGTTACCCGACATGCCTAAAACCAACAATTGGGAGACCTACACTCCTACCATACAATGCTTTCAAAAGGAGCCCTATCAAATGCGTGAGTGATAGTATTATTGTATGCCGGAAAATCCGCAAGGGTAAGAGCTATCCCAAGGCCACGAATTCTATCACAATTGCAAGGAAAGCAGAATTATCCCCTCCAACACTTGAACGTTCGCTCAGACTGACCAGCGGGCGAGGAGTGGAAAGGCAGGGTACTAAGTTTTCTCCACATAGTACCCAATTCTGCATGACAATGTTTTCCAAAATTTAGAATAAAACTGCGTAACCTTCTAATATATGAATGAGGATAGTGGAAAACTCCATGCAACTCGAACATAAGATGAGATTTGTGAAAGTTTGGGCTAATTCTCTGCCATTGTAAGTCACCTCTTTAACCGGATGAAATATGAGAATGGGATGTGGAGGAATTAATGAAAGAGCCAGAGGAATTAGTTACCTATCAACAATCACCAAAATGAGTCTCTATACTTGCACAATGTCTTTGGGAAAACCAACCACACGAACAGTCCGGTGCGATATATAAATTTCAAATTCGGATACTCTCGAGGGCACCCAACCATTCTTGAGGTGTTCCTCCTGGGCCCCCTCTGGTGTGTTCTCTTAGTTACTTGTTGGCAATTGGACATTTGGCAAAAAATCCACCAATTTATCACGCCCTTCATTGTTTCTTCCACCAAAAGTGTTGTTTAGGTCACGGTTACATATTGGTTTCACTCCGGAGGTTCTGGGATGACTGACAGTATAAGGTAGATAGACAGACTGAGAAGAGGGAAAGACAAGAGGGGGAGGGTGGAGCAAAGAGCACGAGCGGGATGCGTAACAAATACCCGGCCACGAAAGCCGCTCAAAACACATTACTCATCGAATTTTTCGCTCTCTAGCCTCTCTCAGCTGGCGTGAAACAACGGGCGAGAGAGGGTAGTACCCCACCGAATAGTAGGGAGGTTTAGAATGGGTTCATCAGTAAAACCGATTTCCCTGTAAATATGGGAAAGGAAGCGGAAGATCTTGCCTGCCACCACAAGCTAAAAATAATCCCGGCCCGCAGGGAAGGACAGGGCGAAAGAAATAAGGAAGTGAGATAAGAGTGAGGCTGTGGAGGCTAATTTAGCGTATAGATAGAGGGGATATAATGGGGCTGGAGAGCTGAAAGAAGAGGTGAATTCAGGGGGAGGAGGGAGTACTTTGGGTTAGGAAAAGAGGCGAGGCAAGAGAGCCGGGGATGTAAGGGAACGATCCAGCTTTTTCAATAGATTTTGAAAAAATGAGAATTTATCTTGTCACGAGATGGTACACAAAAAATAGTTGATGTCGGATAGTCTGCAGTATAGTGAGTTTCCATCCAAATTTATCCTTGTCTCAAAATTCCAAATTCTCTCACTGCGTGATAAGACATTGCTGTAATAGACTGTACGAGGATGTGATCTACGTGTGGGAGACCTCACACTTAACCCCATATAAATAGTTTCTCCATTGCCTTAGTGCAAAACACTACCGCCGGCCAATTCCCAATCATGAGTTGGCTAGGGGGGAGGAGAGGGGACAGGGATAGGCACATAATTGGGGGGTAGGGCACGGGGAAGGGCTGGGAAGCAGATTGAGGATAGAAGAAGCACATGCGGCGGTGTGCATGAAGGCACGGCACCTACAAAAAACCGAAATTTAAACCAAGATGCATCACAATACAAAATGAAATTCTTGCCTTCCACTAGCAGGTGAGAATGAATTGGTGCAGTAGTCAACAAAGGATGTCTTGAGCTTCTGAAAGCCTTTACTCAAACTTCATCCGACCATACAAATGGTAACATTTTGTAGTCAAGTTCGTCAGTGGGGGATAAAGCAATAGAAGGAGATAGGAACGAGAACCCTTCTTGACCAAATCGGCGGTATAAAGTACTGGTGTTAGTAGCTAGCTAAACCAACAAAGCTCCTTATTTCTGACACATTAGTAGGTCTTACCCAAATCTTCACTTACTTCGATCTGAGAAGGATTCCACCATAGTACTCCATCCTTGAAGAAACCAGGTTGCCCCCAGAGAGGGACACTGACAATCTAGCCACAAACTCACACTTAGAGAAACTTGGCATAATAAAGCTTTTCTCCTCAACGTTTTCAAACCATTCTCCAAATGCTCTCATGTTCCTTCTTACTCTTGGGGCGTATATCAGTATATCATCAAATAAATACGATCACAAAAGAGATATAATAGGGCTTAAAATCTACGTTCATCCAACCCATGAAAGCAGCAGGGGAATTCGTCAAGACCAAAAAGGGACATCCACTAAAATTCCGAATGCCCAATACCCTGGTCTAAAAAGCAGTACTTATTTGGCCACATACGTTGACCGTATTTTCATTGATGATAACGGATCTTTCAAGTCGTCAAACTTAGAGAAGGACAAAGACACATTGTAACTGAGCGAACAAGTGTCATCAATGGAGGAAGAGGATATTGTTTTGGCTTTTCATACTCACATGTTCACTGCGGTAGTCTATGAACATCCGAAAACTCCCACGTTTCATTCTTTACGCAAACAAAAACCGGAGCAACACAAAGGATGATTGAACTGTGGTTAATAAAGCCTTTGGCTCAACAATTTCTGAAGTGGGGCATTTTAATTCTCTTAAATCCGAGTGGGGGGACGTGGGCCATCTATAAGGGGGGTACTAGAAAATGGGGCGTGAAGTTTCTACCCGTGTTCAAGATCAATACAGATATGTCAAATCTGATCTGGGGGGGGGAATTACCCGGAAGATCTGACAGGAAGAATACATCAAGAAAACTCACGGACCCAACAGAAAACCCGACTCAATCGAATTGGTTACTTGGGTAGGGGCGCTGGGTAGTGTCATCCCTCTTGAGAGTGTGTGCCAAGAAAGAAAGTAAACACCTACTAACCATTTTCCTTAGCACGAAGAGAAAAGAAAGGATGATGATACGCACCGGATTGGAAGGTATCACCCTCCAACACTAACGGATCGTCCCAGGCTTGGCTAAACGTCACCGTGTTTAGCATTTACAATCACGTCGCGAATTGTGGAGAAAGAAAGCAACAGTCATACCAGGAATCATCAAAAATTCAACCATCTCTAAGCTAAAAACCAATCATCTACATAAGTGTTACTCCCCACAAAGTTCACCAAACACAAGACATTTATACCTTTTCAAACTACCCACAGAATACAAACCAACCGGAGTAGGTAGAAGAAGAAGACAAGTAGACAGAAGTAGATTAAGAAACTAAGGCGAAACACGAATAGGCGTATCAAGTAATTCACAATGTAAATTTAGACCATTAGAAAATGAGGAATTGGAAGATAACATAAGAAAATTGTGGGGATCCCGAGGATCAAACAATTACGGAAAAGCCAGGCAATCACAAACCAGAAGATAACCTGTCCTTGTGATGAACGCATCAGATGTCTCCGCCTCTGATTCCCAGGGAAAGATAACAATGGGCCCTTGGGTGTTTGTCCGTTTTCTTTGCCCACCATGTTGTGATTCGTGTGATGTGTGGCTCAAGTTCCCATCAATCCGGCCCGTGTTTGTAGACCACCATTACCTCGACCACAACGTGCCTCTGGACATAACTGGCACTCCCATTGACCCACCTTGCCTTTGCTATTGGGGGGGGGGGTCTATAACCTCTATTTTGGACAATTCCTTCTCCATATGTCAGTCTCCCCACACATCCATAAACAACTCTCTGGAGTCGGGCATGGGTCTCTCAGGAGAAGTGTTGACCGGTGAGGTGGACACCCATAACAACAGTCTGCTAGTGAAGACTGAAGGGGGCGAACTGAGTAACCTCCGGGAACCTTGTCCCTCTAGATTTTTTCTTTAGGAGTAAGAACCATTAAAATCACCCACTTTTCAGAAACCCTTTATGTCGATGACGTGGGAATTCCATCTGCTTCACTGTCTTCCACCCGCTACCCGAAAATGCTACCACTTCTTGGAAGGGATTTGCTTCGTAGCCTCGCTACCGTGTAAGGATGATGATGAAAATTCGCCATTCTGATCTCAAACCACTTCACACAAACGGCGAATCCCAGTCTTGTGGATGAAACATTAGTGGGTGTTTGGCGTATCTGGATAGTCGCACGAAACTTCGAATCATATGAGCGGGAACGAAATCCCCCTACCTTCTCTCTCGGCTCAAGAACTCGTTCCCTTTTCCTATCTTCAAGGTACGGGGCGGGAATATTTTATTTTCCAGAAACAGCTAGAGAATGAGGGCCAAGTCATAGGTTTTGGTTGCCTCTGTTGGTTGCACTCAACTGTAGACCGCCACCACATTTTGGCGTTCCCTGAAACTGGCTAACTCACGACTCAACACCCAAACCGTTTACTATACCATCTTGTGTAGTAGCTCTGACAGTCAACCAGGAAAATCGTAAGCTATCCCTCAGATTCTGCACCTGAAGACATGGAGGTTTCCAATTTAAGAACTTATGAAAAGTTCATGCTGATCATTTGTCATCAAAGGCCCAGTAAGTCACGGAGGGGGAAACGTGCCTATGTCAAATGAGGCATCCATACAGAGGGGCAGAGTGGACTGCATGTCGATACCTATGAAAACCGGAGGTGTTGGTGCAGGAAACATGGGGGTGCCTGACCCTGAATCAGACAAGCACCCACTTAAGATAACGAGCACCTACTATGAGACACGAACTGGGAGAAATAGCGGGGGGAGGGGGGTGGTGTTTTTAATCTGGGGTGCTGTTCGGGGGGAAGGGAATAGTCGGGACGGGGGAAGGGAGACCACAGAGAACCGTAGAGGGAGCGAAGGAGGAAGTATGGTTGGTGTTGGAGGAGTCACACGAACCTAGATAAAAGATGGGTAGTGTCGTCTCTTCCCCTAGAGGACAATCCCCCACGACCCTCTACCGCGGGCCTCTTGCCACTATTCACCGAGGCTTACTAGCCCAGAGTGGAGGCATCAATGATCTTGTTTGCTGATGTTGATGTGGCGTATCGTTGCTCTAGTTCTAACCACTGCGAAATAGAGTGAGATTGGTCAGATACCCAATTTGTTATCACAATAAGATACCAATGGATCCAAGTAATAGCACGAAAGAAAGAAAGAAAGCATGGAATTTCCAAAGTCTTATAGCCTCTCAAAAAGAAAATGTAAAGGCGTACCCCCTACAGTTCCTAAGACTCTACTAGGACATGCTTCTTGTGTGATGAGACCAAAAGATACTTCACAATTGTCAGCATCTACATCCATTTTTCCCTCCCATTTTTCTACTTGACGCAGCCTAACTTGTTCCTTACGCCTACCACTCCTTCCTAACTTTCTACTTACCCAACCTCTATCCCTATCCTAATGCTCGGATACCAAGTTGTCACGACCCAAAACGAAAGCCGCGATGGCACCCACATCTACCCTCCTATGTGAGCGAAAACCAACCAATCTGAACCTGATCATTTCAATTTAATATCACAACATAAAGCTATGCGGAAGACTTAAACTCATAAATAATAAGACCATTCAATAAACTTCTCGAAAATCAAAATCTATTAATTCCCCAAAATCTGGAAGTCATCACCACAAGCAAATCTATTGATCAATTTACTAAACTAAGAGTATTTAAGAAGCTTAAAATAAATAAAAGCGTGTCTTGCAGAAACTAACGGGGCATCAAAGACATGAGGAAGGAGATCCATGTCAAGATAGAAGATTTAGCTACACGCCTGGAAGATCCCGGTTTTCTTGTGACGAAGACTGGACTTGAGTCAACTACTTGGGTGAGTAGAAGCATCGTGAATGATTTATGATTTGACGGCACTAACGTTTGCCTGCACTCCACAAATAAACAAAAAGCGAAAACATAAAAGTAGGGGGGGTGCAGAAGTACAACCACAAGTACTGAGTACGGTCACGCCAACTCAAAATAGAAAACATAGTGTGTGTCATGATTACATCATAAAATCAACTAAATATTCTTAACATGTGATGAGCAACAAGTACAAACATCATTTAGAATATAACCGATCATATCTATGAGGACTCAGCCTCCATGCCATACTTATGTGGGATACAGAGTTCTTTAGATTGAGTATATTAGTATCTTCAAGATTCATTATTCTTGTTCCTCTTGTGGTGGTACGTGACACTCCGATCCCCTACTACTAGTTTTTTTTTTCTTTTTGTCGGAACGTGCACTCCGATCCCCGACTACGATGTGCGGAACGGGGACACTCCGATCACCCTATCAATGTTCGGTACGTACACTCGATCCCCTACCATTCTACGTGTCGGTTCGTGACACCCGTCCACAATTCTATGTGTCTGGTACTGACACTCGATCCCCCACCCTACATTACTTGTCGGTTCGTGACACCCGTCCCACCTAATTCGATGTGTCGGTACGTGACACTCCGATCCCCTAATCTCATTCTATTTAATTCAGCAAGACTTCTTTTATTACCAAAGCGTCATCATCTCAAAGAATTAGGTTTTATATCAAGATTGGGATTCAATAGCTCCATCCTGCTTGTTTCATCACAATTCATATATATATAAGCACTTCATGCATTACACACAATTAACATAAAGAAGACTATAATACTACCCAACACATAATCATTCGCTATTAAGAGTTAATAGAATAGTGTAACAAAAACCATACCTACCTCCACCGAAAGATCGTGTGACAAGCAAGACAATTCTCAATTTCTTGTGTCATCTTTCGTTCCTCTCTCTCTCTACTCGTTTTCCTCTCTTTTTACTTTCTGTCTTTGTTATTTCCTATTTTTCCTTATGCCAACCCTTCTTTCTTGTTACATAGATTAGTATGTAATTAAGAATGAAGAAGATGGCAATAAACCCTAATAACTTAGGTACCTTTTTTAACCCCCAAGTAATTATGACTTAGTAACACTCAACATCTAAAAAAACACTTATCATTTTAAAGCCAGGAATAGTCAAAAAACGTAAAGTTAAAAACCGTGTAAAGAAAGAAGACACGAACTGGGATTGCGTAGCCCGTGACGGGCCGTCGCGAATGCGACGGGTCCTCATGCTTGTCCGTCGCATGCAACAGAGACTTGTTTTTAAGTGGATGCATGTGACGGGCCGTCCGAAGCCTGCGACGGTCTCACGCCGCCAACTCCGTCACGACGTTTCAGAGATGTCGGTTCTTCAGTACCCAATTTTTAGATTTTCTCAAGGTGTTTGAAACGACACATTCCACAGGTCCGTCGTGCCCGTGACGGTTCGTCGTGGCCTCCGTCACCTCTGCCAATTTTTCCAGAATAAAATCTGTTGCTCAAAATGACTAAACAGGTCGTTACAGAGAGACGACTCAAAAATCGAATCAGCTTGAGAATAGTGATGAACCAACACGGAGAAACGCAACTCTAAAAAAAACTGTAACTTCTCTTCTTTTTTAATGTACATTTTGTGTATTTTTATCGCCTATTTGCTTAAAATATTCTCGATGCTAAAGGGAGATTTCTAACCACCAGCCTCCTTTCTTCAAACATTCTTCCCGTATATTTTTTTTCTCCAAATTTTCGAATAGAGAAATCTCTCTGTTTTTGCTGTCAAGAAAAATTCCCAAAATTAAGATCTCAAAAAAAAGATTCCCCAAAAATTTTCTTCTCCTATTCTTTCCACCTCAAAATTAAAAGAAAAAAAGAGCTTATATAGGGGAAGGCTAGGTTTTGGTTTTGGGGGCAAAACGAGCGAGTAATTTCCAAAAGACCCATATACCAATTCAAAATTCAAAACTCCCCAAACTTTCACCATTTTTGTGAAGGAAAACGTTTCTTGAAGCTTCTGAACACTATTCTGAAATGGGAAAAGGGATGGAGGGATGGATCGATCCCAATGTCCTTAGGCGTGACGTGGAGCAACCCCACAGCCCCAAGGACTGAGACGCGTGATTCTTTGCTGGTGAAATCGTACTACCGACACTGAGACAAAGACAAACTACTTGTACGCGTCGATGTCATTCACGCGACTGCTTCTGAGCATCACGCCGCATGAAAATCTGGGTTTCTTTTGGAATAAAGAGATGGGTCGATCAGTTGTTGCATGGGTCGGGTTCGCGTTGCTGGAGTTCTGGGTTGGGAATGGGTCGTTCCTTTTGAAAATGTAAACTGATGCTGGACACGTTTCTTATTTGGGAGAATTGGAGTTGTGGGATAGCCTTTTGGGGGAATCGTATTGCTATTGAATGTAATAGGTCACTTTTTAATGGGCTATTGATGAGTATAGTAGGCTGATGGGTTGCTGAAAATTTTGGAAAAAAGGGCCCAAAATTATCATTTATATAAATTACTTAATTATATTAAATTTAAATAATTTGATAAAAACTCGGATATTCAAAAGGAAAATATAGTGAAAAATTATATGGTAGAAATTAGAGTTGGCATCATCATTAGACTGAAGAAAGGGGGAGACTGAGCCTTAGGATTTTATGTTTTGTTCAATTTAAAAAAATTAGGACCTTCACCAATTCAATGAATGACATTTAATATGGGGAAAGACGCGATTAAGTAAAATTATACTATCTTAATTACTCATCATAGCTATGTTTGGAGCATATTAACACTATCCCTATCTCTGACGAATAACAATTACGTTAATCTACGTGCAATGACTTCGAAGTTTGTATAATTAGCTACTTTTGTATCTGTATAATTCGTCAAAATATACAAATACATATATATAATATACAATTATCTAACTGATATATATATATAATATATATATTATATATATATATAATATATATATATAATATAATAATATTATACGATATATAATATACTATACACACACACACACAATGCACCTCTCTCCCACTCCTTCCTCTCCGACGCCTTTCTAGGTCGCTCGCCCAACCTAGTTCCGCCTCTCTCCTCCCTCTCCCAATCTCGCCGCCTTTCTCTCAACTCTCTTGCGATATAGACCAAATGTATATGTATAATCTACAAGTTATTAATCGATCAATTTTATACATATATTATAAATTCACCTCTATATCGCTTCGAACGCCCTCGCATCCTGCCCAATCTAGCGTGCATAGAGAGAATAATAATATATAGCTATTATAGATAGATATATAGAGAGCAGATATAGAGATATGATACATATATAATAACTAACGAAGTATAATTACAAAAATCACCTCTCTCCCACCCTTTGTCGTCTCTCGCTCGCCTCTCTCCTTCTCTCCCATCTCGCTCGCCTCGCTCATTCATAACATGTAACTACGAATTGTCTATCAACAATAGTTATGGAAGAGTAATTAGGCTTTTTTGAATAAAGGACTTGTATTGTGTTGTGAATGAAAGATCTCTTATATAGGCATGATATTATGATCTGTAATTGCTAGAAAAGAGAAACTTCTATTGAGTGTTAATGGAGTCACAATAAAGTAGAAGAAAAACAATAAACATTTCGGAGCCAAATTGTCTTGTAAAATGTTCAAAGAGTATAATTACCCGTGAAAAAAAACAGGGTTTTTTTTTTAAGTTTTTTTAATATCCAAAAACTAACACGTTGAAATCGTTGCTTTTAATATACACAAAAATAAAAGTATCAATTTATTCTCTGTGTTGTAACATTTAACACGAATTCATATATTATTTGATATCAAATGAGCTTGAACATGCAAGTCACTTACAGAGAACATTTTTATTGGCTAATGTCATCTGCGGCCTCTTAAAGTTGTTCGCATAATTTACTTAGCTAGACACTTCAACTAGGAATTGTACCTATTGAATACTTCTACCGTTCAAAACATGTACCTATTGATATTTTTTGGTGACATGCCATCATGCTTGTAATACGCATCCAAAAAGGCGAGTGAAGCCAAATATTTTTTTACAGAAGAATCAAAATTAGACATGTCAACATTAGAAAAATCATTATTTCTATAAAAAAGTTGAATCTACACCTGCATTCTTTTTTCTTTTTTTTCTCAATCCAACATACTCATTTGCCTACGCCACCATCCACGACACACCCATCTAATCCTGCATTCTTTCATTTTTTCTAGCATGATCCCGTCATCATCATTATTGTCGTTGTTTTATTCGTGTGAAAAATACTAATATAATTAAAGAAATAAAATTTAAATCGAGCCAAAAATAATCATTGAAATTTCGTTTTTTTCGACAAGACTAATATGAAATTATTTTCTTCGAAATCGCTAAAGAATTCAAAATTCTAAGAAACCCACAACAGTGATGAAGAAAAAATATCAACAAATCTTGATTATTATTCGGGAAAAGGAATGATATTGAGAAAAATACCGGTTATCGTAGTATGTGGTTTTATCCTAAGGCTGTTGTGCATTTTTCGGCGAAGAAGAAAATGAGAAAGAATGGAAGTTAGGGGTGAGCATTTTGGTGAAGAAGAAAATGCAGAGAAGAGTTCTTATTTTTCTTGTTTTGGCTGAAAATAACTTTTATTTTATTTTATTTTAAATATATATTTTAACTATTACTATGGGTCCAATGCCACATGTCTTTTTCTGATTAGTTACTATGTCACGTCATCGGGAGCAAAGGCGAACGCAGAATTTGAAGATAGAGGAACACCATTGAGAGTGATTCAAGGGTAAGGCTAGAAGTGACTTAAGAGTAAGTCATTCCAAAAGACCTTTATTTTTTGATGACTCACTTTCGTCATGACCTCGAAAAGACAATTCAAATTTCAAAAGAAACTTTGCCACATTAGTAGAAGCCTCTAAATGAATTCGATGCTCACTTCTTATTATCTGAGATTGCTTGTTAAAAGCAACTTGAATGGATTGAGATTGATTCTGAAATCTAACATCTTGTTGAAACACCTATTGTGGACTCTATTTACTTCACCTACATGTAAATTGAATCGTTCCAAACTATGACTCCAATTCTTAAAACCAGATTTCGTAAAAAAATCACCTGCATTTCTCTTTAGATAGTCATTTTTAAATAAATAACAACATAAGCAAAATTTATACATATATATTCGAATTTTTGAAAAAGTTATCGGGGGCACTTGCAACCTTACGAGTGCATGTGGGTCCGCCCTGATCGGGAGTGTATGAGACAATTTCTATTTTTAGTTGATTGTCAAAAAATGTTTAATATGTATTATTTTTTACTAATAAAAATGTTGAACAGGAACCAGTCTAAGATGAAATGTCCAAGTGAAATATGCAGATAACTTTGAGTGGCTAATGACTTGAGGCACCTTAGGGGTTGGGGTTGGAGAAGTAAGTATGAAAATCTGAATTCATGTGATGTATGACCCATTGAGAAAAAAACATTTAAATTAGAAAAGTTAGAGATAATATTTTTTATAACAAAATAGGACCCTAATAGCATTTAGATTATATGTTTGGTAACATAGGGTCTAATTGAAAAGGTATTGAACGAGCATTTATTTCCCTCCCAACTCTCATCATATTGTTTCTCCATCTGTCTCTCAACTATCTCATCGCTTTTCCGTACTTTTGTTTACCAAGTGGCACTCCCGTCTCCCGTGTTCGTTTCCCGTTTTCTCCCTCTTCGGTATCATTTATGGCGCGGCTCCTCCATCCGCTTGGGTGTTTGCGAGTGGGCCCTCGTGGTTTACACACAAAGAGACAGAGGGAGCAAGAGAGGGAAAGGGCAAAAAGTGAAAAAACGAGAGGGCCGGAAAGTTAGAGGTATTTAGGAGTTTTACTTCGTGCTCTCGTTTCCGATTTAATCGTGATTTTCCATTATGATTCTCTCGTTTCCTTAATTACATAAAAAAATAATTTACTCAAATTAAATTTTTTCCCAATATTTCATTCTTTCATGACCCAAAAACGAGTGTCATGACACTTGTATTAATCCATCAAAACAAGTCAATCTAAAACTCAACTAAAGAAATAAATGTGGAAGTAAACATAATGTCCGACTAATTTAATTTCAATATCGTGGATATCATAACATAACTCAAATATAACAAAACCTAGTTATCACATGTATAAGCATCTAAGTAGTAAATTAGATTCAAAGAGGTGTCTTTGTCTTTAGAATAGAACAAGAACATAATAAAAGAGTATGAGGTCTCTGCTGAGATGCCTTGGACGTAGAAGAGAAGAAGGAGTAATCAGGATAATCCGGACTCGTGACCTACACAAGTGTAGAAGCAAGGAACTGATTACCAAACAACACGATATTTAGCAACCAAACAACTAACTCTAAAAAAGCAATATATAACACATGTACTCCAATCACACAAGCAATATATTACGCAAGTACTCTAATTACACCAATTAAACCTCCTCACCTACAACTTGTTAGAAAAAATCATCTCAACCTAATAGTTTTAATACCATAACACAGAGCGTAAAAACATCATAAATTGCACCTAAACGTGAATAATCAAATCACCACACTCATTCACAGTTCAATACCAACAATAACATATCTACAATCGCCTCCTCTGAGAATCCTTGAAGTGCAGTGCAATGGGAAATGTCATATAGAGTAATGCATGACTGTCCTAACGATATATACACGTTGTCTCTCAATCTCGAAACTGTGGGGAAATCTTAAGTCAATACATTTGCCACAGGCGTGGGGCTTGATCCATATTTCAACTCAATGAATCCGCCACAGATGTGTGGCCTATTTCTATTTCCACTAACTAAATCCGCCAATGACGTGTGACCCGTTAGTTATTTCATTTTAATGAATCCACCACAGATATGTGTCCTGTTCTCATTTTGCACCAAGTGAATCAGCCACGGACAAGCGACCCCTTCCTATTTCCTCTCATCCTTACAAAGTATCATCACAATAGTCGTACAACATCCTAGTAAATATATATGAAATGGAGCAATAAGATTGTCTCTCCATATGGCATAAAGCACAAAAATTCAGTTATGATTTAAATTGTAAAGAAAAAAATTCTGAAAATTAATTGAGAAATGAATATTCTCTGTAATTTTTTTTTTTTTCTAGTATTATTTTTTTTTAAATTCTTATATGGCTAGTTAATTGTAGTATTTATGTGGCTATCTATTTTATTGTCTGCCTCATTTATATTTTGATGATTATCATGAACCAACAGTAATGTGTTCTACATTATGTAAAATCTATTATTATGTGTTTATGAAAAGATTAATTTTATTTTTGGTGTCTTGTTCAAATTTCAAGCACTAAAACTAATCAACAGTATTTTAATATTATTTACCAACTTATAAAATTAATCGCAATACTATTTTAATATCATTATATTTTTAAAAAATTTGAGTCATGTTTTATTATTCGATCTAACTTTATATTACATAATGTTCATTGTAATTTACATTATTTGTATTCTTACTTCATTATGTCTACATATATCATGTTTCTTCTGACCTTATTTGTACAATTACACTAAATATGTGCTAATTGTTCAATTCATATTTGTCAACTAAAAACAAAAAGGCTTCTTTATGAAATTTGGCTTTAGGCCCCTAAACTTGTTGAGACGGCTATGTGATTAAGTATGAGAATGGCAATTCAATACTAATATCCAACTGCAGGAAATCAAGGCATATCATTAAGTGACTCATCATATTCATTTAATAAGTATTATCAAATCACACAATTCAATAAGGAAAATGAAGGTTTTAAAGGCAAACAGAAGTGGTAATCGGCGATTTGCCAAATGTGAAAGGCAAACTCGATCGAGTTCCATAACTGAGGTTTAAATACCTAGTTAATTGTAATATGTTTAGAAAGCCCGATTAATGTCATCAAGTTGATCACGCGTTGGATATTGGCCAAATTATGAGATACTACTATAAATAGCCCAAAGGAGAAAAAATAAAGGAGATGAGGTTTAGAGACTTAACTTTTGACCTTTTAGAAATATATTCTTAGTTTACAATCTTGTAATTGACAATTGAAGATTCAAATTAAAGTGAGTCTTAAAGATTATTGAAGATTATTGCATAATTTCAATTCTCCAATTCCTGAAATCATAACAGGTATACCTTCTTTTCCTTTTATTATGCTTGGCTAAATTCTCAAATCTAGGGGTGTAATTATAGAGTTGAGTGTTGATTTATTATAACGGGTTTTGTGTCTTGCTATGTTTTATTACTATAGATTCATGGATTTAATCTAATTAACATGACCCAAATTCATAAGTTAAGACTGCAAACGTAATCTTAGCCTAAATCCTCGATTGATGCACGAAAGAGATTAATTGAGGTGAACAAATTAATTTAATGCATACAATTCAAATTTGTTTATTGTAGTTTGATTGAAAAGAAATTTTGTTACAACTTTAGCTACTCAGATCCGCTCAAAAGAGAGATTCTAGTAAAAGTAAAGGGTACCTCAGATAGGGTCTATATAGCTCGGTTCAGTTTGATTTTTTATTTAAAAAAATCTAAACTAATTATGTCGGTTTATCAAATCTAAAAACCAAATTAAATCATATAAAGTCAATTTTTTTTGTTTCGATTTTAGTCGGTTCTTTCGATTTTCTTTTTTTCGGTGTTTTTTTTACAACTAGACGTATTGGAAAAGCGATTAAACCTTTTTCACTTACTGGGTGATTAAAATAAAACTTAAAAAAGGTTAATTTTGAATAGAAATTTTTTAACAGACTGTTCAAATTCACATAAGTACAAATATATATTTTAAAAATTCAACCATTCATATGTAACCAATAAAATCAAAAGGAGCTAGCATGCAAAACCAAGTACAAAATATTACAAAGTCAATGTGACTTCGAATTTGAAAAAACTATAACAATATAATTATAACTCAAATTCTTAACAAAAATAAAATAATTTACAATTTTTACAAGTCCAAATTTGAAAAAATAGATAAAAATGTTGAAAACATAAAAATACTTGTAGATATTATATAGGACACACATTGAAAATTATAAACTAAACTACAAAGATATTAGCAAAGTAGCATTATAATAAAATAAATTAGAGATATATATATAGATTTAATATAGATAAAGAGAGATACTAGATAATAGATATAGAGATATAGATATATCTATATATATATATATAGATAGATATGAATTATATATATATATATATATATATATATAATTTAAAATAAAATAGATAAACATTTGAAAACCATAAAACGAACTCTATAAGATATAATCGACACACATTGAAAATTAGAAACTAACTAAAAAAATATATTAGCAAAGTTACATTAACTAAAATAAATTCTTATAATATATATCTATACACACACATCATAGTATATATATGTATATATTTATATATACAAAAATTACAAATCCAAAATTTGAAATAAAAATATATAAATTCAAACATCATAAAACTAACTAAAAAATATATCAACAAGTAGATTATATGTAAATAATATTTTTTATCTATAAATAAAATAAATTATGTATATAGATATATATGTGTGTGTGTGAGAGTTTGATTTGAAATTCGATTTGATCTTTTTTTCTAATACCAAACCAAACCAGGAGTGATCAATTTTTTTTTCAATCGCCAAACTAATCAAACCAAATCAATTTTTTTCCAATTTGATTTAATTTATCGATTTGATTTGACTTAATGATTCGATTTGTACACCCCTAACCTCTGATGCTAAGTCATTCTCTTTGCTTTACTATCCTCATCAACTTCTGCATTTCTCAAGTTCCAATAAGAAGAATGAGAAATCTCAAACAGAGTAGAATATTCCTAAGTGTAAAGTGGAAAGTTTCTTCTTCTTCTTGTTTTTCTCATTTTGAAAGAAAATAAATGTACTGAGCTTTTTTTCTAATTTACAGGTGCAAAATATTAAATGAAGGCAGATATATAGTTCCTTTTTTTTTTTACATGAGTAAATACAGAAAAGAGATACCAAACTAACTGGGTTATACTTCTTAGTTTAGGATTCTTTGTATATAAAGTCAAATTTTCCTTGTATGTTCAAACATATTGGTATCAAAAACAAAAGAACGTATAAATTGCATGTCTGCTGAAAATCAAATTGGAGCAGTTTCAAAATATCTATCTTTAAGGCAAAGCCGACCTAAAGTCGGAACGTATAACTTGTATCAACAAAAGGGATCAACTGCAACAACTTTGCACCTGAATAATTAGATTAGGCACTGCTTATACAATTTCTCAAGATTTTCAACTCCAAAAATAAGTAACTTAACAAAAACTACGCAAGATATGCAAGGAAAGTACTGGCACTGATGCTGCCAGTTAATCTCTACAAAAGATCTTTAAAAACTTGTTTAGGTGAACTTTTTTCAGAAATTTTCCCCAGAGAAACTTCGTCAAAAAAACATTTTTTGGTTGAAAAGTGTTCTCCTTAAAAAAAAAATCGAGAACACAAAATCTTACAATATGCATATATGTTTTCGTTGCGGACATTCTTTTCCTCAACAATGGCAATTAGTATTTCTTAGGAGAGAGACGGATGGTAAAGGATAATTTACGTTGACGCTACTGTTTAACATACTCTCTGTCGAAATAGGGCGAAACGTTCGCATCGGCAACTCGAAAACGATAATGTTCAATTTTACAAGTTATAAAAATAATCGAGAGTTTAAAAAGGAGTCGCCATCCTAATTTTATGAAAACTAGGAAAACCAATTATGATATACGAAAACAATCGATTAGAGGTAAGGGAGTCAAATTTATTCCGAATCGGGAGAAGGGGTTAGGCACCCTTACGGAATCACAATTGTGGTGTTCCCAGACTGAATTCTTTTATTTTTTTCAAATTGAGGAGGAAGAATAAAATAAATATCAAAATAATAAGTAAAAAGTAAATATACACAATAATATGTATACATTTCATCGGCTAAGGCTTGCTAACGTCAATATTTACAAAATAACGAAATAAACAATAATTCGAACTTTTTTCGAATAATTCAGGAAAAGCACCTCGGTTGTACCTGTAAAGACACGTAGTAAAAAGTTAGTGTCAAATATAAATATAACTAAAAATGAATAACTCAATAATAACTAAGAATATAAAAATTCGTATATTGACCATGGGGGGCCTTGGATATAAACGGTATATTTTCTTACGGTCATTTTCAACATATAAAATAATAAACTTGATGTAAAATCCGTCTTTTTAAACTGGGGATGCCTCTAAACCCGACGGATAGATTTTTCATCGGCCAGTTAACAATTATAATTACACTTGATTAAAATTTTCCGTCTTATTAAAATGGAAGGCCTTAAACCCGACGAATAGATTTTTCATCGGCCTGTTTAACAATGTTAACAAACAAATTAATATAAAACCCCCAAAATGATAATATTTAAAGTGATATGTAATTGCACGGTGACAAAATAATAAAAAACTTTTAACAAAACCATAATAACAAATCAAGCATATCACTTAACCAAAAATAATCACAATACCCAATAAAGATCCCGTAGCAAACTATACACCACGTAGAAAATACCTAATATAAGACTTGTAAAATAAAAAAAACACTTTAAATTATATCACTAAAATTTTAAAACAATATGAACACAGACGCAACTAAAGTAAAAGCTAAATCAAAGTAACCAAGCTTGAGACCCAACTAAGAACCCAATATATTAAACAAAATAAAAAGATAAAATCAATGCTTAACAAACTATTAAAGCTGAAATAAAACAACAAACACCAAACAATATTGTTACTACCTATTGACAGTTAAAAAAGTTAATAACATAGCAAATAAAAAGCATAAAAGTGACAATAAAGAAAAAACAATAATAATGCAGCCCAAAAATTTAAAACTCTATGGATAACATTAATTAAAGTAATAAATATTAAAAATAAAAGACTTCCACCGACAGTAACAAAGAGAAACACGGAAGGGATTACTTACCAGCCTCTTAAAATGCAGAAGGATAACCAACAGCAAGTAAGGATACAACAAGAACGAAATCTTAAAGGATTACCTATTTGTTGAAGTTGGCTTTGCTCCGACAAGGAAGTTGGTAGGAACAATGGCAGAAGGCGAGAGAGCATGTTGGCTTTCATTGTAACTTACGATGTCATGACGGGGTAATTATTGGTACGCCTTTGACGTAGATCTTCTTTGAATTCTCATTTTAAAACTGTTCCGTTCCCCTTTTTTTTTAGAGTTTTTTGTTTTTTGAGCTTTTCTTTCTCTTTTTTTTTTTCTTTTTTTCTTCTTTTTCGGTTGAGTCCTTATTTGTTAGAGCTTTTTTTTTTATTTTTATTCAATCTTTATTGTAATAATTTCTTTTTTGTTTGGAGTCTTTTTTTCTTTACCATCTTTCAATGTCCCAGTAAGGGATTTTTGACCTTCGTTATTTCTTCCACCTTTATATCTTCCTTTCTCTTTTTCTCTAGAGGTATTTGACTTCATTTTTTTTTTGGAGACTCAATGTATTTGCTTTTGGAAATTTCAAACAGGATTCCTCTTATAGTTGCACATTCTTAGGAACTCAAGAAGGTTGGGCCAAGAGAGGATAGTGCTTGTAAGCACTCAAAAGGTTGGTAGTGGTTTAAGATGTGGTTGTCAAATGAAGGTTTTCAGGCTCAAAATGGGAAAACTAGGATTAATATAATTTGGTAGGGCTTTGAAAGGCACAATCGGGTCAAAAAAAAAAACCTACAATCTTTCTCAAACCAAAACATTAAATCTGATTTCGCCTTGAAAAACATTCGGGTCAAGTTCTAGTAAAACAATGTAACACAATTGATCCGTGATCAAAATCTCACACACATTGCACAATAGAAACAGTAAGGTAATTTTATTCACTTATTTGATTGAATGCACAACAGAGAATTTCCCCCACAAGCACTCACAAAAGTACAGATAAGACAGTGCCCTGACCACCGGCCGCAATCTGTACCGTTCACCGCAAAGTCCAGTGTTTCAATCATACGAAATATATTTTACATGCTCTTAAACACATATCCGGTTCCGCCCCCCGCGTTGCCCGCCCTGCCTCTTCCCGTCTGTCCCCTCTTTTCTTTTTTTTTGGCCCCGCTCCTCCCGCCCCCCCCCGCCGGGTTTTGCCACCTCCGTCTCCCCACGCCCTGCGCACTCACGAAGCGAATCGAATTTCGCGCCGATCCAGAACCAGGGTAAACAACAAAAAAAAAAACAACAACACCAAGAAAAATAAAAAAATGAATTGTGACAAAAACACCAACCAACCAGACAAAACAAAAAACCAACTACAGAATCAAGTGATGACAAGGCAGAATGAAAAAAAAAAAGTACAACAGAACAAACAAAAAACAAAAACCAACAACAAAAAGCCAAAACAAACACAAAAGTACCCACAAAGAAGGGTTTGACTACGTATCTCATAAAATGAGAATCAGAGAGTACGCGTAGTTCGGACCAGATATGGAATTTGGAAAAATGCCACAAACTATTTTTTTTTTAAAATCTTTTACTTTGTTTTTTTTGAAAAGATAATACAAAACCCAAGAAGGGTTGCCTACGCTTCTCATTAAATGAGAATCAGGTACGCGTAGTTCGTGCAGATAGGACTTGGAAAATATGCACAACTGTTGTTTTTTTTTTTGCGAAAGGATAATACAGAACCCAGAAAGAAGGGTTGCCTACGTATCTCATAATATGAGAATCAGGGTACGCGTAGTTCGGACCAGATAAGGCATATAAGAATTTAAAGATTTAGACAAAATTATTCAAAGAAATTCTTAGGTCTAGGCCACTAAAATTTGTATGTAGTAATATGAAATGCTTTTTTTTTGTTAACCAATATGTTTTATAGCCTCGTAATCGTCAATATTATACTGCTGTGAATATACCCTACGAATTTCCCACAGTAATCATTTGTTGTGACTCTTTTTGGATTGGTTCTTTGAATCTGTCTCTTCCCAATTTTCACAAGATCCAAACATCGTTATGACATCCCGATGATGATCGGGACGGTATCCCTACAAAAATATGAGGAAATATGTGAGAGCGAAACATCATGCAAAATAACAATAAAAATAAGGGAAGCAACCTCATAGTCAAATACTCCCATGATTATCATTTTGCGTGATATAACTGAGAAATGCGAGGATATAATTTCGCCTCATCCTCTTGTCTACTCGCAAACTTTGGACAAATAATGATTTATGAATTCGGACATAAATAAACAATTTCGCCCATTGAAGAAGAACAACTCAAAAATGTAGAAGTGTTAGTCCTGTGGTGTTGTTGTACATAGTGGATAATGCAAAATATCACAAAAAAATGAATTAAAAAAGCATATTTAAATAGTGTTTTAATATGTAAAGAACCTGTTTAGTAGTTTTGAGCAAACAGATTTATTCTGGAAAAACTGGCAGGAGGGGACGGAGGCCACGACGGACCGTTCAAGGGCACGACGGAATGTCGTGAGGGTGTCGTTTCAAAAAACTTAGAAAATTGAAATTGGTACTGAAAAATAGGACTCTATGAACGTCGTGACGGAAGTGCAGGAGGACCGTCGCAGGCCGCCGGCCCGTCACAGGCCCATCCACTCAAAAATGGTGTATCGTGGCATACGAAGGACAGCAGGACGGACCGCTCGCAGGCGCGAAGGCCCGTCACGGGCTACGCAATGCCAGTTCGGGTCGAATTTCTTTACACGTTTTATGTTAAAGGACGTTTTTTGACTATTCCGTGTTAATTATAAGTAGAGGGTTACTGTTAATAAATTCTAATTTACTTGGGGGTTAAAAGAGGTGACCTTAAAGTTAATTAGGGGGGTATTATTGCCAATTTTATTCTTAATTATATATAATTAGGTTAAAAGAAAGAGGGTTTGGAAGTAAGAAAAATAGAAAGAAAAACAAAGACAGAAAGAAAAAGAGAGGAGAAGAGTAGAGAGAGAGAGAGACGAAGGGGGGAGATAGCAAGGATTTTGAGAGATTAGCTTGTTGATTCAATTCTTCGGTGGAGGTAGGTGATGGTTATGTTTACGATATTCGTAGGAACTATTAATAGTGGAATATTATGTGTTGATAATATTGTAACCTGCTATGTGCCTTAAGTTGGATGCGTTGGCATGATTAGGATTATGAAATTGTGGATGAACATTAACAAGCATGATGAAAGGCTATGAATCCCAAAAATTTGAAACAAGAACCCTTAATTCGCCTCTTGATAAAATTATATAAGTGAGTAATGGATGATGCCTTAGTATGAAAGAAGGCTTGATCAAGTATATAATGAGAATGATAATGCTTAGTTAAAGAAGCTTGATGGAATAGGGGATAGGGTTTGCCACGTTCCGGTACCAGGATAGAATGAATATGAGGATAGGGGGCCACGTTCTTTTTGGTACAGGGATTAGAATATGAGGATCGGAGGTCACGTTCCGACACCAGGATAGGAATATGGATCCGGGTGCCACGTTCCTTGGTACCAGGATCGAATATGAGGACGGAGTAGAGAGTGTCACGTTCCGAACCAGGATAGAATATGGATCGTGGTGCCAAGTCCGTACCAGGATTAGAAATATGGATCGGAGGGTCACGTTACGACACAAGGATAGTAGAATTGGATAGGGGGCCACGTTCCGGTACCAGGGATTAGAATTATGAGGATCGGAGTGTCCAGTTACGACACCAGGATAGAATATGAGGGAGCCGGGTGAACGTTTCCCGGTCCAGGGATAGAATATGAGGATCGGCACGTGGCCACGTTCAGGCACCCAGGATAGAAATGAGGATCGAGTGTCACGGACCGACACAAGAGGAAGAAAGAAAGATATGAATCTTGAAAGATAATGAATATACTCAATCTAATGAACGTAATTCCAACAATAAGTATGGTTATTGAAGTTGAGTCCTCATTGTGTGAATGGTCTGTAGGTATTGATGAATTCATGTTGTTATTGCTACATGTTGAGTATTGCTAAGGTGATTTACATTATTATGATATAGAATGTCTATTTTGAGTTCGGCGATGATATTACTTCACGTACGTGTGGTTGTACTGCCCCCCCTACTTCATGTTTTCCTCTTTGTTTATTTGTGAATGCAGCAAACGTTCAGGTTCAAATTCAACTCAACAGCAGTTCTAGCAAGATTCACTTCATCGAAATTAGGGTGAGCTAATGCGTCTGTCGGACGGGGTCTTCTTATTCAAGTCTTGATGCCTTGAACGTCCCGGCATGGATAGCTTTTCGTTATTTTGTCTTAAATTACTCCTAGTTTAGTAGTTTGAGATATAGATGTTCTTGGGATGGATGACTTTCCAATTTGGGGATAATAATAATAGTCATTGAATTGTTTATAATGAGTTAGTATTCCGCATTATTTCTGTTGATATATCTTGAAATTTAAGGTTTAGATGGGTTGGGCGTCACATAGGAGGGGTAAATGTGGGGTGCCGTCGAGGCTCGGTTTTGGCACGTACAGCACGACACAACTTGGTAGCAGAAGCATTAGGTATTGGTATCATCCACACAAGAACAGGTCCAGTAGGAGTCTTAAGGAACGGTAGGGGGACCGCCTTTTACTTCCTTGAAGAGGCTATAAGACTTTAGGAAAATGTGAAATCTTTCATTCTTCTTTTGTGACTACTACTTGAGTCCAATGGATCTGGGCGATACGAATTGGTATCTGACCATCTTCCACTTATTTCGCAGTGGTTTAGAACTAGAAGCAAAAGGACCGCACAAGCATTAACAATGGAACGACCAGAAACGACGAGACAGCCATGGGGCTGTAGCTCGAGGAAAGAGCAACGGCAAAGAGGCCGTGGGTGAGGCGTGGGAGGACGTCCTCTAGGGAAGAGGAAAGCACCTAGTCCATCTGATACTAGGGCGGTGAATCCTCCACCGACGCGGAGGTGATAAGAGAGGGGGAGGAGGGGGAAATGAACAATGGCAGAATGAGGAAAGCCACCCCAACCTACCCCAGGATATCAACAAAGTACTTGCTTATCTTATAGTGGGTTTAATACGATCAGGGTCAGGCAACTCCAGTGGTTTTTCTACACCACAAACCTCCGGGTTCAGAGTACGACATGCGGCTAAGATGGTCCCCCGCATGGATGCAGCACGGGAATAGGCACATTTCAAGTCTGATACTGGGCCTATTCCACTGAAACATGCATGAGCATGAACTTTTCAGAAGTTCTTGAAATTGAAACCTCCAGTCTTTAAGGGAGTAGACCTCCGAGGATGCCTACGATGTTCTGGTTGATTGTCATGAGCTACTAAACAGGATGGGTATAGATAGAACGGTTTTGGGTTGAGTCGTGAGCTATTCAGTTCAGGGAACGCCAACAACATGTCTGCGGTGGCGGTCACATGTTGAGTGTCAACAACGAGGCCACCAACCTATGACTTGGGATCATTCTATACTCTTGTTATGGAGAAGTTATCATTCCCAAGGGACTTGAGAGATAGAAAAAGGGACGAGTTCTTGAGTCTAGAGCACGGGAGGTGACAGTGAACGCGTATGAGGCCCTAAATTCGCGCACTATCCAGATTACGCCACCCAACGCTGCTTTTAGTCCACAAGAACAGATTCGCCGTTTTGTGAAGGGGGTTAGGGTCAGGGTGCGGATTTCGCTTACAAGTAGAGGGCTACGGAGCATCCTTCCAAAGCGGTGTCGTGGTTAGACTTTGGATAGAGGGGAAAGGAGTGAAGCCAGACGACTTCCCACGACGTTGACATCGAAAAGGTTTCGAAAGGAGAGGCGAGTTTTGAATGGTTATCACTTCTCAGGGACAGAGCTCCGGAGTGGACTTAAGTCGACCAATTCAGATCTTCACTACCGAAGTAGTTGGGGGTCCACCTCAGAACGGTCAACACTAGCTAGAGAGACCTCTGCCATGAACCCGAGGAGTGTTATGGACTGTGGGGAGGTGGCACATCAGAGGTATTGTCCCCAAACCAGAGTTACAGAACCCAATAGCTAGAGGTGGAGGTGGGTGGTTCATGGGAGAGGCCGCTTTTCTGTGAGGACGTGGTGGACGAGGGGTTATATGGTGGTCATCACAACGGCAGAGGTGATGGGCAAATGGGGAGGAGCACTATACGCTAAAT